>JALAZF010000096.1:14907500-15507500 GCA_022829125.1 Lathyrus tuberosus | reverse complement strand
ATGACCCCCTCGGGAAATTATTACTATAACGTAATGCCCTTTGGACTAAAAAACGCCGGGGCCACATACCAGCGCATGATGAACAAAGTCTTCCGATCAGAAATCGGAGACATGCTCGAAGTATACATGGACGACATGATCGTCAAATCCCAAGAGGAATCCGACCACACCACCCACTTGCGCAAGGTGTTCGACCAAGCTCGAAAGTGTAAAATGCGTTTTAGTCCAGAAAAATGCACCTTCGGTGTACGAGCAGGGAAATTCCTCGGATTTTACCTCACCGAAAGAGGCATAGAGGCAAACCCAGACAAATGCCGGGCACTCGTAGAATTCCCCACACCGCGGTCGAAGAAGGCGATACAATCCCTAAGCGGGATGCTCGCGTCCCTTGCTCGCTTCGTAAGCAAGTCCGCCCAGCACGCCCTGCCCTTCTTTAAATTACTTAGGAAGGAGGCAAATTTCGAGTGGACGGACGAATGCGAGCAGGCCCTTGCCCATTTCAAACAAGCTCTATCTGCCCCACCAGTATTGTCACGACCAGACCGCGGGGAAACCATATACCTATATCTCTTCGTGGCCAACGAAGCAGTAAGTGCAGCACTTATTCGCGAAACTACTACCAGGCAGAAACCCATCTACTTCACCAGTAAAGCCCTACAAGGACCCGAAGTTAGGTACACGCAGATAGAACGGGTAGCCCTTGCCCTCATAATCGCCGCGAGGAGACTCAGATATTACTTCCTGGCACACACTGTCGTTGTCAGGACCGACCAGCCTATTAGACAGCTGTTAACCTGACCAGATATGGCGGGCAGGATGCTAAAATGGTCCCTCGAACTGGCCGAGTTCGACATTCACTACGAAGGGAGGAAAGCCCTCAAGGCACAGGTCCTGGCCGACATCGTGGCAGAGATGACCCCAGAACCGTCCCCCCCGGGAGGAACACAGAGGTGGATCATCTACGTGGATGGCGCATCAAGCCCCTCGGGCAGTGGAGCAGGAATAATCCTCGAAAGCGAAGAAGGGACCCTGATCGAAGTGTCCCTGGTCCTCTCATTCAATACATCCAACAATCAAGCCGAATATGAGGCCTTCCTCGCAGGATTACGACTAGCCAAAGACGTCGGCGCGAAGAAAATAAAAATCTGCACTGATTCCCAACTCGTGGCGTCTCAAGTGCGAGGAGAATTCCAGGAAAAAAATGACCAACTCGCCGAATACTTGGCCGTGGTAAAAGACAAAATGGCGGAGTTTGAAGCATGGGAAGTCCAGCACGTCCCGAGCAGACATCCTCTCCAAATTAGCCAGCACCAGAAAAAAAAGGCAGAAACAAATCTGTCATACAAGAAACACTGGTCAGCCCGAGCATTACAAAATCCAACCTGGTAGATGTTAACGTCATCGGAGACCCCCATTGCTGGATGACCCCGGTATACAATTACCTCACCAATGGGGAACTTCCCGAAGACAGTAAGGAAGCCAGTGTAATTAAACGACGAGCCTGCTCGTACGTACTGATCGAGGACAAGTTATACCGACGAGGGTTCTCCATTCCCCTATTAAAGTGTGTCGACGAGGCCCAGGTCCCCGAAATCCTACAAGAAATCCACGAGGGCATCAACGCACAACACTTAGGGGGAAGATCCTTGGCTCGAAAAGCTTTGCGCACAGGATATTACTGGCCGACCATGCAACAAGACGCCAAAGAACACGTGCAAAAATGTGACCGTTGCCAGCGCCACGGGGACATGCATTTGGCACCCCCCAACGAGTTGAAGACCCTCTCCTCGCCGTGGCCCTTCGCCTGGTGGGGGATGGACATCCTAGGCCCCTTTACAATGGGATCTTATCAAAATAAATTCCTAATCGTGGCCGTCGACTACTTTACAAAATGGATCGAAGCCGAAGCGCTCGCCAAGATCACAGCCTTCAACATACTGTGTTTCTACAAAAGAAACGTCCTAGCCAGATTCGGGGTACCGCAGGCCCTCGTGACCGACATCGGAAACCAATTCACAGACATAAAATTCCAAGACTTCGTCGCCAAATTGGGAACGAAATAACACTTTACTTCGGTCGAGCATCCCCAGACCAACGGGCAAGCGGAGGCCGCGAACAGAGTAATCCTACGCGGATTAAAGCGAAGACTAGGAGAGGCCAAGAAGAGGTGGGTCGAGGAGCTCCACAGCGTCCTCTGGGCGTACAGGACAACACCTCACTCCACCACCGGGGAAACCCCTTTCCGACTAGCGTATGGAACAGAGGCGGTAATACCGGTGGAGATAAGGGAACCCTCGAGAAGGACAGAAGCTCCCCTCGACGAAGAAATGAACGACGAGGCTCTACGCGAAGAGCTCGATCTGGTCGAAGAAATAAGATCAGGGGCTGCCCTCCGCGAGGCCACGTTAAAACAACAAATAACATTGCGACACGACGCCAGGGTCATAAAACGTGACTTTCCCGTAGGCAGCCTGGTCCTTCGCAGAAACCAGAAGGATTCTCGCGAAGGGAAACTGGCAGCGAACTGGGAAGGACCTTATAGGGTCAAGTCCAAAACGGGCACGGGATCGTATTACTTGGAAACACTGGACGAAAAACAATTTGCTCGACCATGGAATGCTGAAAAACTCAAGCAATACTATAGCTAAGTCCTTAACTACGAGGATAGATAAGTCGCCGACACAATCAACCCAAATCGGGGAGAATTGCGCGACCTTCGTATCATGCCCTGGTGAAGCATGACACGCGTTACAATGCCGGCCAGCTTCTGCTCATTGAACGAGCAGATCCTGCGCACAACGGGGATACCTCAACCGAGCTCCGCCGTTGCCGCACCGTTCAGGCAGGACACCCAGCTCGCCATGGGAACAGTCCAAGCCTATGAGACTAGTACCTCAAACGAAGTCCTAATCTCATCACGGGCAGAACCACGTCGGCCTCCTCAGTAGGTTCCTCGCTTATCCGAGCACACACATACATATAAACAAACAGAGCAAATTCACAATACAACATCCACAAAATCCAAATATATTAACGTACCGGCCACAGCCAAATAATGTCACAAATACAAAAAAGGGGCAGCGCCCATACAAAGTGATAAATACAAATTCATAAGGGCACGCAGGCCCACAAAACATGCCAAAAACAAAGTCCTACCCTACGACTTCACTTTCCTCCTCCGCGAGGACAACTTTGTCGTCCACTACCGTGTTAAACAGACCCATTCCATCTGTCAGGAGCTGAACGTCGGAGTTGAGGGCCACCATCTGCTCTTTTTCTGCGTTGAAGCCGAACTCAGACGCTTTTAGGTTGTCCTCACCAAGGATCCTGATCCTCCCGATCAGATCAGCCCGCGACTTCAAGGCTTGCTCATCATCGTTTTTGTCCTGAACGGCTGAAGTCAGACCTTCCAACTCAGCGATCCTCGCCTGCATCTTCTTCCTCTCCTCGTCGGCTTTGAGCGCGGCCAGCTTTAGCTGAGTCACCTCCTCCTGGAGCAACACTCTGGCCTCCTGGTGACCTTCGAACTGTTTCAAATCATTAAAAAGCCGGTTGTTTTCTACCTCTAGCTCGGCTACTCTGTTCTTAGATGTCACAAGGCTCGCCCGAGTAGCAGCTTCGTCATCTGCGAGGACAAGGGCAGCTTCAAGAACCCTAAACATGCCCGCCGCATCCTGGCACAACTGTTTCCTCCTCGCTTTAGAATTGGCATTCAGGATAGCCACGCCTTCAGACTCATGGACTTCAATCGAATCCCCTTCAGCGAACAAATCCCGACGAGTATAGCAGGCGGGGAGAATAAGGTGTCTGACGCCAGACCCGCCCGGACCAGCGGCTACAGAATTCCCCGCGGCATCTATCTTCCGTTTATGGGAACCCTCCGGGGTCAGCGGCGTTGAGGCTCTCTCCGGGTCAGGGGAAGGTCCAGCGGTAAAACTCTCTATCACCGTCTGCTTGGCTGCACCAGTCTTGGCACCTGCGGTCGCTTTCCTATGGACTTTGGCCGCCTGCGACCTCATCAAACGTTCTCGCATATCAGCCATCATACCTGCGAAGACACATAACAAATCAGGACAAGAAAAACTTAAAGAGATAGAACAAAACAGTGAAGCATACCAAGCAGGGTCATAGCATCGTCATCGTTATCACACTCAAGGAGAGCTTTGACATTAATATATCTAGCTGCTCGGACAGGGCCATCCTCCCTGACCAGCTGATTCCCGTCCCGATCGACGACGTAGGCCGGAGAGAAGCTCTCCACGTAAGCGTGAAGGATCCTATACGACTCCTTATCAGCCGGGAAAAGCTGCTCATGCTTCACCAGGAACTGATCTGTTCGGCGTCTAAAATGGGTAAAGACCCATTCCAAAGGGAAAATGGAGATAACACTATCCCTTTCCCGACCATCCACCATCACCCTCTCGATGGTCGAAATGCTCCTTCTCGCCTCCTCAGTCATAGGCCTCACGACCAGAAACCTATCCTTAAAGTTACGTATCGAATCAGAATACGGCCAAAACAGCCTACTCTGTTGCTTGAACGATACCCAACTCTGCTTCGACCCCTCCGTGCTCCGCTGAATCTGGAAGAGGCAGAAGAAGAGGTCCGTTGTCGCCCCGATTTGTAGATAACGGCACACCAACTCAAAGGCCCTTATAAAAGCCAAAGCGTTCGGATGAAGCTGGGACGGGCACAACTCCAAGTAGGTGAACAAAGACGATTGGAAATCAGTGAAAGGAAGATGCATCTTGGCCTCCGTAAACGCAAATTCGTACATGGGAAAGCGAAGTCCCGGATACGCGGAACAGATTCTATCGTGCTCCTCGGGACGAAAAGCTTTCCAGGCCCGTGGAGTATCCTCGTCGCGCAATTCCAACAGGTCGAAATCCCGTATCTCCTCCTCGGAGAGGGTTGATCGAAAAGACAAAGGCTCGTGTCCAAGCCATTCAAGGTCCCCTCCCGCGACCTTGATATTCGAATAGTCAGCGGACACACCGGGATCCTCGGGCACCTCCTGGGCATCGGGCACAACGTCATCACGGGGTTCGACCATTTCCACCTGAAAAGCAGAGGAAGAGAAGTGAATTCGACGTCCATGATCAAATCTACCCTTCCACCACTGATCAAGTGAAAGGGCGTTAACGAACCCGAGGACAACCATATGCTCGTCTAAAATGTCTACAATCAACTTAGATAGAGGTCCCCGCGACCAAGACTCACTGAGGCACATGCAATGATACGTGGTCGTCCCGGAATCACTCCAATGTCCCGAACAGGCCTAGTGCCCGGCTACAAACTAAATTCTACACCTAACCAGATTCTACAAAGATCTACGCTAACAATTTCTACAAAATTCTAGAGATTCATCATGTTCTTCATGGAATTTCCTGGAATTCATGTGTTCATCAATAAACACATGAAGTTCCACCGGAAAGTATGAACTTCTACCAGAAAACTCATAAAAATACACGAACGGGAAGAGGGAACTTACAAGTAGAAGAAGAAGTTGACGGTGGTGAAGAGAAGCTCCGGCGAAGACAAATTGCAGAGCAAGCGAGAGCAAAGAGTGAAAAACTTGGGAAATTATGAAAATGAAACCGTCCCCCACCTTTTTATAACCATTAGATCGTGGGGAATCGTGAGGGTCATCATAGCCTATACGCCCCTAGGACTGACAAGGGCCATAGATACACACCACGTGTCACAAAAACTCTCCGCCTGGTTCAACGCAAAAAATTCATCAACCCTCGAACTCCCGCGAGCAAGTCTCCCCGTCATAACGAACGTATCCACGAGCAGAAACCCTCATCTCCACGAGGAGGACGCAACTCCTGGTCGACATCGCGCGCGCTAGAAACTAACGACCACATCTGGTCGGCGCACAAATGCAACAACGCCTGGCCTACGAGCAAACCTCCTCGTCAAAGTGAACACTTCCGAGCAGATATGTTCGCCAAAAAACAGCCATCTCTCCGAAGACGTTGCAGGTCCTGATCATCGTTTTCACGCTAAAAACTGACGACCACGTCGAGGGCACGAATAAAGCACTCCATGCGATCTACCACCTGCCCGACGGTACGAGTAACAGCTGCCTAAGTCATTACTCTACAATAGAGCAATGACTTGGGGGGCTCCTGTTCTGGACTGGGCAGGGCTTCCTGCCCTTAAGGGCCAGGCCCAATCCAACATAACTGGCGAACAGGCCCAATATGCACAATATAGCCATTGGGCACAACATGACCGTTGGGCGTGTCCCTCTCACGCGCAGAATAGGTCACACGACCAGCCGCCTCACCGGATATTGCGGGAACAGTTAGAAGACCACGCGCTTTGCTCCCCACCCATTTATCTATAAAAACCCCCTCATTTGAGAGGGGCAGGTATCACGAATCATATACTTGACCACTCTTACTTGCTTTCCCCTTTCTTTACCACATACTTACTTTGGCATCGGAGTACCTTGCAGGTACCTCCATCCCCCTTTTTTCTCCAACAAGCAGCTGCACTTGCCCTACACGAAGGCCGCGACGATCTCCTTCTGGTCATCTCCGATCATATTTAAAATTTGATATTAATGTGAGTGAGAACAATTTGGAATTTTTTAGGATTATATTTATACTAACGTGAGAGGTTTGAGAGTTTATGTGGAAATTTGAAATTTGGAAAAAGAGACCGATCTGAAAAGGTAAAAGAGAATTGTAAGAGTGACCTTAAAAAAATGGAAGAATTTCCATCAACCTTCAAACTTCGAGGTAGAGGGATTTCTTTACTCATGAGTGGCTTTAAGCAGTCAGGATGGTGAGGGTCCCTGACACTCATATCCCTGCATTTCAGTATTCATAGTTCGTGGCCTTGTTGGTGACCAAAGGTGTTTGGCCAAAATCCCTAAGGCTGCAGATTGATTATTTCTTCTACTGTAACAAAAAATATGTATTGATTGTTGCTTTTACTGTAACAAAAAATATGTATGAATGCGATTTTTGTGTTTTGGCTAAAAAGTGTTTGGACAAAACCCTGTGAGGCGATCGATTGTTGTATTAGTCTAACTTTGATGAATATGATATGAAAATCTATGAAGTTATGAATTGAACTCCTTGATACCTTGTTGATATGTGTTTACGCCTTTTGGGATTTTTGTGATGTATGGTACTGTTAATCTCTATTTATCGATGAGTTTCTATGAACCCATTTTGGTATGTTTTTCTAAATATCGTAAAATGTCAGAAATATCATAAAACTGAAATTTTTATCGAAAAATTAAAAAATAGGGGCGGGGGTAGAAAATCCTCCGATGAACAATGCCACGCCGGCTGCTAGAGGTCGCGATGGCAGTAGCCAGAGAACGAAGTCGTGTCGGCGGCTGGCCATGTTGCGATGGCGACTGTCAGGCACAGGTCGTACCGGAGAGGGGCCTCGCAACAGAGGGTTAGTCGTACAGTTGTGAATCCAGTCCTTTGGCAGTGGGTCTTCAGGCGGATCGGGCCGATTTCAATAGTTTTTGAGTTTTGGGTCCGTTTGGTGAAACTGAGCAATTTTTGTGTCAGTGAACTTTTTGTTACCTTTGTGTTATTTTTTAGTGCTGTCATTAGAGCACTTTAGAGTACTTTTGAGTGTTCTAGAGTCATTTTTATGATTTAAGAGTTGTTATAGAGCTGTTTAGATTTCATTGAGAACTCTGTTGAGTTATATATATGAAATATTATAATATTTGATGAGTTATGAGTATATAATAAAATGATTAAATATTGTTTTGAGATGTTTTAAACATGTTGGTGAATTTTCGATTTGATGAGTAATAATACAACTTTACTCCATTGTTGATGATTTCTTAGTTATAATATACTTATTAAAATTAATTATATGAATATTTTGAGTTGAATAATTTAGAGGAATTACAGTGTGGCCTAATAATTGCCAAACTTATGGCCCAAGAGAAGAACCTGTTTGAGTATGAAGTTTTGAGAATGATTTTGGTGATTGTTTGAGTTATAATATTGTTTTACCATAACCATGGATACATATAAATCAGAATTAGGTAGGACTTCGATTCAGTGAGGTCAGGTTCAGAGAGGAACCATGAAAGTCTCATGTCCTGAGTGAGACACGGTTCAGAGAAGAGCCAAAGAGCGAGATAAATCAGTAATACACCTCTGATGTCCATAAATTCGGTACCACATGCATATTTGAGGAGAAGTTCGTGCATTTCACATTTGTGTTATATATTATATTGTTGTTCTTGTTGTTTGAGAATGATCTATGTATTTTTATAATTGTCCTGATGTTTACTTTCGTCGCAAACATTTGTAAGGATTATTTTCACCCTCTTTATTTTTTTTGTGCGTGGCTTTTATGCCCATGTTGTAGATGCAAGTATCATGTAGGGTTGTTGTGTGGGAGAATGACGGTCATTACCTTCTTTGTTTTTCTGGTTTTCTTTAGTACCCTTTGTATTGCTCTGGTATTGTAATGCGGGGGATGAGATGCTCTTTCTTTAATTTGGAGAGTTATTGTATTTATTTTCAAACAGTGATGTTGTTTGAGTAATTTCATTTAACAAGACTATGTGTAGGTTGTTGAATGTTTCATTTTTTCCGCTACAAGTTGTTTAAATTAATAACAAGTGTTTTATTTGAGAATGTGTGACACTCGGGTGAAAATATACTTTGAATTATTGCACTATTTTATGAGTTGAGAAATAGTGTGTTAAAAGCTTCATGAAGGGAAAAATATTTGTCTTAGCAGATTAATACTGAGTAATCTTTACAAATCAATAAGACTTGTCTCCCGTGAACTAAGAAACATTTTCAATTCTGATGAAAATCTCCTGATTTCCGATCCTATGTGACTCTTGCAACTCTGTTGTAATGTCACTTATGAACCTTATCTAAATGTCATTATTCCATCTAATTAAACAAGACACGTCAAAGGTATTATACATGTTTGCGCAATAACACGTTTGTATTCATGGTTTTAAATTGCGGCTGCGGATGCGGTTGCGACTACTACGGTTGCGGTTATTGTGATTGTGTCTATGCAGATTGCGGTCGTTGCAGCATGAATTTATATTTTATAAACATAAAATATTATTTATTATTATTTATTTTTTGTTTCACACGTGTTATATTTTCTCTCTAGATTTTCATATATATTTCATTAACAATTTGCTATCATTTTGAATATTGCTAAATCTTTTAAAACATACCTTAAATGTATGATATAAATAGAAAGGAATGTTAATCGGGTAATTTTTGGGAGCATTGTATCATGAAGCGGTCGTTACAGCATTATGATGTAGTTTTTATTGTGATTTACGATCACACCGCAATTACGGTCTGGTGCGAATGCGGTCACTACCGCAACCGCAACATTGCGGTCACATCACGTGATGTGGTCCGCAATATAAAACTATGCTTGTATTTATATCTCCAAATGAGTACTAAGCATGCTTGTATTTAAACTATCACAATATAACGGTGAATGATTAAGAAATATAATAATTTTAGTTACTATAAATACAAAAATACTGTAACGCTGGAAATTCACCGGAATAAAAGAGCTCATTTTCCTCTGAAAGTTAGGTTTTTCTGGCACTTAATCATACTTCCTTCCAGAATCACAATCGAAGGAAATTTTATTTGTGCATAAATCCTAACCACTCACCGCACCATAATTTAGTGCTTTGACATCAAAAGAATATGTACCATTCATGAAACCTAACCTCTGTAGTGAATTGCCTTCCCGAGTTTTTCATTGTTCGACCTTGCATCTACAATGGTGTCATCCTAAATATGTTAGATCTTGTTGCTTTTCATTGAACAATCTGAACACTGTTGAATAATAATAATACATCATCAATGAAGATTTAAACCATATATCAGACGAGTTACTTAACTTTGAATAAAAGAATCCCATATATATTATCGAAAAGCATAAATGTATGTATTCCATTAAGAGGATTTTTTAATACACCACTCAAGTTTTTTAGGCACCACGTGAAATTTTATTTTTGCCCCCAGATTCCGGATTTCCACATCCGGACGCACCAAATTTTTAAAAAACGCTGATATGTTCCGGATGTGCACAACCGAAAGAATTTCTGATTTGCAAATCCGGAAAAAATCAAAAGAATTCTATAAAATCATTTACTTCTAAATATAATTAAATCTAATATAATTAAAATTAATATCATTTTTTCAATATAATTAAATTCAATATAATTAAAATCTATATTAATTAAAATTAATATGATATTTAATATGATTAATTTTTTTCAATATAATTAATATGATTAATATGGTATTTAATTTTAAATGATTTTTTTATATTGAAAAAATTAATTTAATTATATTGGATTTAAAATTATATGGTATTTACTTCTAAAATTGGATTTAATTATATTGGTATTTAAAATTATATGATATTTACTTCTAAAATTAATTTAATTATATTGAATTTAATTATATTGAAAAAATCATATTAATTTTAATCATATTAATTTTAATTATATTCGATTTAATTAAATTGGATTTAATTATATTGAAAAAATCATATTAAGTTTAATTATGTTGGATTTTAATTATATTGGATTTAATTATATTTAGAAGTAAATGATTTTATGGAATTCTTTTGATTTTTTCTGGATTTGCAGATTAGGAATTCTTCCGGATGTGCACATCCGGAAAAAACTGAAAAATTTTAGAGAAAGGGTGCGTCCGGATGTGCACATCTAGAAAAAACTGAAAAGTTTTAGAGAAAGGGTGCGTCCGGATGTGCACATCCGAAAATTGAGGACAAAAACGAAAATTCAGATAGTGCCTAAGAAACAAGGATGGTGTAATAAGAAACATCCTTCCATTAATTGTAGTCTGATACCAAAATACATCAAATGAAATATCTAAAAGTGTATTTCTTTTGTTTCTTTCCAACGTAGTTTTGGAGAAAAACAAGTCGGTAATAAATGGCTCATATGTGTTGATTACTCTAATTTAAGAGACTCATTGTGGGACGGAGGGAGTACATGGGAAATCAGATAAGAGACATGTTGGAGGTTTACATGTAATACATGATAATCAAGTATAAGGAGCAACAAAAGCACACATCCCACCTAGGGGTGGCAAAATGGATGGATCGGATGGATATGAATTTGATTGTTAATGAATGGATCAAAACAATTTATTAATCCATTAACAATCCACTATAATTTCATCTAAAAAATTTAATCTAATCCATCCATTAAGATATCAAATCCATCCAATCCATCCATAGACACTTTTTTTATGGATGGATATCCATCCATCCGTTCGTAAAATTAATTTAAATATTTTTAATAATATATATTTTTAAATTTTACAAAATCTATTATTTTCCAATAACATAAAAATATTTTTTAAAAATCTCTCAGTTTTAATATTCTATACGTTCAAATTTCTTTTAATTAATATTAAATTTTATACTCTAAAATTTAACAATTATAAATATATTATGTTTGGTTTAAAAGTCAATTTTGATATTATTTTAATGTTCTTCTTTTCTGAATCAGTTTTATGTGTTTAGAATTTAATTTTTAATCAATAATAATGTTTTTAATTTTCAATTGCATCTTGTTTTAAAATTATTTTAACTTTTCTGTCTATTACCAATTAATACCTTAGTCATTATATATAGTATAAAAACAGCAACAACATAAAAACGATACACAGCTTAAAAAAACTAAAATCCCAAAGCCAAGATTGACTGTAAGAGCAAGGACTAATAAAAGAATTTTTTAAAATATTTTATGTAACAGCATTTGCAAGAACGATTAGTTATAAATTAATAACGGCCACATGCAGATGATTTATTAAATAAATAATTTTACATCCAAGACATTCTAAAATCTTAATTTTAAATTGGAAGTGAGAAAATCAAATTGATAGCTATATTTATAATTTGATCGTCAAATCTAATGCTATTAAGTAGAGAGATCCTCTAAAGTTCCGAACACAATATTAATATATTTAAGATTTTATCCTTTTGTCTTTTTAATTTGTAATCTTGATGTTTGTTTTTAGGAGAAATATATTTTTTATCTCTATGATGATTTAAATTTATTTACTTTTGAAATAATGAGAGAGAGGATTCTTAAAAACATGTAATTTTAAAAAAAAAATTGTTGTAAAAAAATATTAAGAGAGAATTTTCATAAAATAAATTAATCTAAAAAATAATTCAAATAATTTAATTTTTATATTAAAGTTTTTTATTATTAGATTATAAAAATTTATTAGATTAAAATAATTAACAAAGCAATTCAATAGATTTTTAAAATGTGTTGGATGGATTTGATCCATCCATAATTTTAAATGGATGGATTGGTCCAATCCCTTAACTAATATTTTTTTATAATGGATGGATTGGATGAATTATTTAGTGGATGAATTAGATAGATTTTTTCTTAATGGATTTAATTGCTACCCCTAATCCCACCTGAGGTACATATTTTTGTAAGTTAGAAAGTATTGGAGGCGCTTAATCCTCTAAAAATGCACTTTTAAGGCACAGTTAGGAAAATTTATAGGGTACTAAGTCACAAAGAGTGGATAAAAGTGAACCCAATTAAATGCAAGGACTTTGTAAACATGACAGCCTAAAAATCTAAGAAGGGGATTCAAAAGTTAAATGGCATATTGGATGTTTTGTCTGAGTTAATTTCTACTCTTGAGCAAAGAAGCAACATTTAAAGGACACCCGAATGTGACAACATTCCTAAAATCAAAGAAGTGCTACCTTAGCCGCCCGTCCTAGTTATCCCAAAAGTGGGTGAACGACTCTTTGTCTACCTCTTAGTATTCCTCAAAGTTGTAGGGGAAAATTTGGTGAGAGAAAACAACTCCTCCCAAGACTCGATCTACTTCTATAGAAAGTTGTTACAAGATACATAAGTCCAATATCAGAAGGCATAGATGATACATTTAAAAGAATCAGATAGACACAAATTATAATATATTATTATATTAAAGAATAATCTACAATGTTAAGAGCGATGTATCTTGTATGATTTGAGAAATGGTGAGTGAGTATGATAGAATTACTATCCTCATTGTCGTTTAGGATTTTTAGAGTACGATAATTGTCTAATGGGGAGACACTAAAATTGTTAAACTGTTGAAGACAAGAACCTCTAATTAGACTTAACTGAATGGTCCATCACGATCCATTCCGTCACAAAACTCAATCAAGTAATTAATCAATAATTAGTGTTTTATAAGATTTGACCATAATATAATTTTTTAATAATTAATTATATCAATTCACATTTGATTAATTAAATAATTAGTCTAACAATCTCCCACTTGGATGAATATAATTAATTATTAAAAGTAATAATTTAATATTAAAATATAAATAATTTTCAAAACACTAATTAATCAAATGAGAAGTAAGTTTCAACATTGTAGAAATTGTATTTGATAAAGAAAACAAATCATACATGTTAAAGACTCATAACTTATATTAATGATGATGAATTTAGAGTAACATATTTAAGTTAAGAGACATATGTTATTAATAATGTGCCAAATATATGAATAAGCTAATGACAAACTCTCAGTAACCCAAAATATCATAAGATTACTCATGTGTAAAGTCTATAGTCAGTGAATTTACTAATGAGTTTTCAAATTAAAGGTCATAAAATATCCACATAGGTCTAAGAACAGTAATTACATATAGTCATGCCTTATTACGAGTGTAATTACAATTAATCATAAATACCTTCATAACACAATATCATACTTCATATGAGTACTGATATTTACTTATACTTTCATATTATTACCTGACAAATGTGGACTATTGAATATAGAATAACACAATATTATTTTATGCTAAACAATTATTGTGTCCTTTCAATATTGACCTAAACATGAAATTATGATGTTTCTTGAGATTTAGAGAATAATATATATTTCAGTATAATAGAATAAGACTTCTTAGAGTTATTATATATTTTGATTTCTTTTTAGAATATGTCATATTTTATAATGTGCGCAAGAATATATGACAAGATGAGAACAATAATTCAAATTTTTTTAGATTATATAATTAAGTGCACATGCACTCCCACTGATCCAATAGAATAAATATTTTTCGGAGTTCACTAGTATTAAATACTCTGATATACAATGGGATAAAATTCTATTTTTAGTACAAAACTATACAGAGAAGTGGTTCTATAGTATATCATCATTAGAGTCTTACAAACTCAACCACATATTTTGCACGTAAATAGAATATGTCATTATTTTAATAATTTCACATGAAAGAGTATGATGGTCATATAAAAGATTTACCATCAATTGAGTGAGATCAAACCCTATAATTTTAAATATAATATAGAGTTATATATAACATTTTAATAACTCACTCAAAATCCAAATGCTACAAATATAACTACACACATTTGATAATTATATTAAGTTATACTAGCGTCCAAACGGTCACTCTCGTGCCTGTGTGTACGCTTTTTTTATTTACGCACGAACGTCAAAATATAAACGAATATTTTTTATCTTTGCATTCTCTTACCCGTTTATCCGTTTTTTTAGTGCGCATATAGGTCAAAATATAAATTAATTTTTTTGTGTGTAAACTCTATGATATACTTTTTCATGTTTGATTCTCTCTCTCTCTCCCCGTGCATATAGATTCTAGATTAGTGTCAAAGTTTTTAATTTCTAAATCTATCAATTTCATAGAGTCTTGCTTTCTTGATTAAAATTGTGAGATTTGTTGAATTTCTAAAACAACACCTATAACAAAATTATGAATGAAACAAATGAAGAATAAATTAACACCGTCAATAAAATCAATAAAGCATAATAATTTAATCAATAGAAGCAGTGTTCCTTCTCATAGAGACCCGAAAGCATTTAATTACATTCAATTACCAAAATGCTTGACATATGAAAATAGAGACATTGACAAAATACAAACTACTGAAATCAATCTAAGGCGTGCAATTGATTAGAAGTTTCTAGTATGAAAAGAAATAATATTTTGCTAATGAGTTTGCATACAACCAGGTGTCTGAACTCTTAGTCACAACATCAACGCCAAATAATTTTTTTTGTAAGCAAGTTAATCATTAAAAAAGCGAGAACTAAGGGTTCTCAAACCTGATTACAAAAGAAAACGAGAATGAACTCTCGACAAAAGGATATTGAAAACCAATTGAACCTACTCTAAGTAGTACAACGGGTTTTTACAAAACTCGTAAAAATTACAATTGATTTTGACAATATCACCTATAAAAGACCACTTCCAAGATAAAATCTTAATGTTCCAAACCGTGTCAAGTGTAACACCCCCTTTCTATACCCCCCAAATAATCACATAATCATTTAGGCACATATTAAAAATTTCACCAGAGTATAATTATAAACATGGTATAAAAGAGGCACGTCACATTATTCATAAAATTAAAACATTCAATACCTGCTCAACAGTTGATATGCAACAGTGGGGTAACTTTGCCACAGAGGAACTTAGTCCTTGCACCCACATCTCAATATTTAGAATAAAAGCCGAAAATCTAAACATTGAAATACATCAAATATATATATACATCATCGAGTATAATCCAACAACGTAATTCATGTTTACGTAAACATTCATCAACAAGATACATATACAAATGTATCACAAAAGAATCATATACATCCTAGCTACCCGGTGCTATATATCAGAGCCAACCGACCAAAAGAATGAAGACACGCTTCACAAAAAGACCTCCAGCATACCTACTCTGCAATGCCTCATAGAGCATCATAAAACAGCAGAAGGGTGAGAAATATTACCATAATAACAATACATATAATTATATATCTTAGCATAAAAATACACATTTCCACATTCTCACCACAATTCATTCGTATACATCACATTGTATATATATACACAACTAAGCATATTCATCATGCATACTTTCACAATTCTCAATCATTCCATATAAACATACACATTTATGTTTATTCACCAATGCATCATATAAAGATGATAAATGCAAATCATAGAGACCGACTCACGACTCCATGCAAATGCAATGCGGTACCGACTCAATCATCACTAGTTCACTCAAGAACTCTGCTGGAACCATCGCTCGTTACCAATGTAACTCCCCGTCGGGCCTACGATGTTCACCCACCGCTCACACCTCCACCAAGAGAGGCTCACGGTGTTCATGGATCGCTCACACCTCCACCGAGAGAGGCTCACGACCCGATCGCTCACACCTCCACCAAGAGAGGCTCACGATCCTCTATAACCATCGCTTTAGGTCCTCAGGCTATTCATACCTCATATTTTCGAGGCACACGATGTTATAGTTGATTCCCCACCGGAACCGCCGTCACACAGGACGCAACAACAATGCACATCATGATGCTTGACACACAAGAACTCATGACATTCAAAATACGCACATATATGCAACCACAATCATGCATATATTTCAACTCATCAATTCTATACATTCACAAGTCAACCATATGAATTAATCAACCTCATCACATTCACGCATTGCAAATCAATTCAAACAATGCATTTCAAACCATAATGGCCACCATACAACATACATTGAATTAAATTAAACAATGTATTTTACCTCACAACAACATCATTATCACATGCATCGACATCATATAAACCACATAAAAGCTCCACGTTACCTAACCATAGCATCACACACGATAAAACACCAACCACACGCATTTAACGCGATAAAAACCCGACAACCCAACACTTTTCCAAAACCACGACCTAAATAAATCATCTACTGCCCTCCAACCCATTTTTATTAGAAAGAATATTTCACTAGCTTTCCAACGCTTCAAACGGGGACCAAAACCGACTTACGGTTCAAAAGTTATGAATTTTTGAAAATAATATTTTTCTGAAACTTACAGTGGTAACCGGTTAGCAGATATGCTGTAACCGGTTACTGGCTAGAAAACAGCCCAGAAACGTCATTTTTCAAAGGGTAACCGGTTAGCACATATGCCATAACCGGTTACTGCGTACCAGAACCCAAAAAATCACATTTTTCTTCATTCTAAACCATTCTAACACATACCTAAACATATTGGGACATCAAAACAATTATGATAAGTTCAAACCACACCTAACCCGACTATACTACACGATTTATACCGAGTTTCAACCGTGAAAACATCGATTTCTATCAATTTCTATACAAATGGGTTTCCACCAAAATTCATAAAAATCAACCATAACAACAACACAATCATACATAATCATACACATTGATAAGATAATGGTATTTCACACCCTTACCCGATTAAATCGATTCCTAGAAGTTGATTTGAAGATTCCTAGCTTTTTCCTCTTTTTCTCTCTTTTTCTCCTTTCTCTTCTTTTCTTTCTTCCCTTTTTCTTCTTCTCTTTTTCTTTCTCTCTATTTTTTTCTCTCCTTTCTATTTCTATCTCTTTTCTTTACTAATTTAGTAAATAATTAGGGAAAAGACTAAAATACCCTTACTCTCAATTATCTCTCAAACGATCCCAAAATGCGATAAAATATAATAACAGTACAAAACAACATATTATCACACCAATGTCATAAATAAAAATAATATAATACTCAAAATAATTAAATCGACTCGATTAAATAAAATGGTCGAAACTGGGGCGTTACAACTCTCCCCCACTTGGAAATTTTCGTCCTCGAAAATATAACCGAGACGAACAACTCCGGACACGACTCTCGCATCCGAATAACAAACCAACATGCCAACAAAAGGCACACCACGAATAACACAACAGACAAACCAACTTGCTAACAGCAGATACAACAACGACACAATAACGACAAGCTGCAAAGCCCATACAATGCACTTGACGACCGATTCACTACTTAAAGAAAACCACGATACCAATACACAGGTTCACTCTAGAACCGAAACACAACAAGATCGTTACCATCACCGCAGGTAACCCACCTCTAATTCCTCACACAAGAATTAGCTACACGTACTCGAACCAACACAATGGAAACGAGGCAACAACATAAACAAGAACATAAGGTTCCACGACACAACAAGGCCTCAACCACATCAACAAAACAAGAATACCAACCTCCTTGTCACACAACCTTATCACAACAATGCCACGATTCACCAATCGTACATATAACCAAAACACCCATCTACTTAGTAGTCCATGAGTACCATTCAAACCTTTCACCTAACACTTCCACTCTGAAACATCCATTAGTCTCACCACTCCTACAGATTTCCAATGTTCAACCTAAGAACTCTTACAAGTCAGACACGTATATACGAAATGTGCCACTTCACGCTTCCGCTGCGCACTCTGATGACTCGTAACCATCAAAACTACCAATCTCACGTCCAAAGTCTAACTCTTTCGCATAATCACCAAAAACCACTGTTCACTTTTAATATTCCTATCCTCACACTCCTCTGTGTTATCTCACACACTAGGCACTCGCCTCTGAACTTCTTAAACAACTCAAATTCTCGGACCATTAAAACAGACATACATAGAAATTTCCGACTTAACTCCTCAGTCATAACAATAACTTTTCCCCAAAGGATAATCCAAACCAATTCAATACTCAATATTCTTATAATTACCAAACACTTCGAATCTAAAATCATAACAATAATACTTCCTATAATCCAATCATAATACAACTACAACCAAATCATTCCAGTTACCTAATCCTAAAAGTAAACACTTATTCTCAATCGTAATCCTATACTACTGTCCGTAATCCATACACAATTTCTTCTCTTGATAATCCAAATTCCAACCTATTGCAACAACCAACAAAAAAGGAACTCTCAAATATTACATCCACCCCTACGGTTTCCTCAAGATTTCTGTAATCTCAATACCATCAAAGAGTTTCAAATCGTTTGCAATTCGTCGTAATTCAAAACTCAAGCTATGCAAAACACAACCGCAAGTTCCCATACTACTCACTGGTTAACACGCATCCTCCTACTATCATCTTATTCCTTACCAACCCTTAGTAATACCCAATCATTATCCCTCAGAGACATTCCAACTTAATCCACATACACAAACCTCTAATCCGTCCCATCTTTTGATATAAGAATTCTCCTCGACTCATCAACGCAATCTGTAACCATCTCTTTACATTTCAAGTAATCCATTCCGCACCACTATCAAAGCCGGAAAGACACGTCCATTCCATCCAACATAATTCCCGTCTGCTATCAACAAGAGATTAAGGGTGATCAGTTCCTCAATTTGTCAATAGACAGCCGACAACCATGATGAGGCATAAACCATCTCCACCAAACTATAATAGCATTCCTTACATCCTATGCACAAAACTACCGAAGGCACAAATCCTTAGTCGCCATAATCCTTACCTCCGCATCCCTTCTTGAACCAGAAACTACACTTATAATCTTGCAATCCCGAACACACTGAGTCAGCGCTCTACACCTGAAACAACATGGAGAAGTACTAGCTTCTCCCCCACTTATCTCATTCTAACCTCTCCAACTGTAAACACACCTAATCCATCACAAATCCTTTACCATAAATGGTCAAAGAAAAATTTAAACAAACCAAAGAAATAATTACTGACCCCTATGCAGAAATATCGATAACCATCTTACCATCCCAAAAAGACCACAACAGATTCAAACGCTTCGCGCACTCAGACGAAATAAATGAATGAGTCGCTCCATTACCAATAATAGCAAATAAAGGCGTACTCTTAATAAAACAAGTACCTTTAGTCAAACGATCCGCACTAGTAGTCCCATCTCCTACCAATGCAACATCCTTCCTACCAGTCTGAGCTTTCTTCGGTTTCGTACACCCCGTGCTAATATGACCTGTTTCACCACAGTTGAAACACTGCACATTAATTCTCTTACAATCCGCTGCGACATGTCCCGAACCTCCACACTTGGAACATTTCAGTTTATTCTTCTCACAATCAAGCTGAAGGTGTCCTACTTCCCCACACTTGTAACACTTAAAGTAACACCTAGGAGGACTAGACATTCCTCCTTCACTTGCCTTTTTCTCAAAATTCTCCCTTTGCTTACCCTTATCAGCTGGTGTGCCATAAGGACCACCACGAGACTGTTGTTTCCCTTTCCTGTCATTCACACTCTTATAGTGAGTAGAACGAGCCCTACGATCCTCCTCGTAAATCCTACAACTGTCCACCAAATCAGAAAACCTTCTAATCCTCTGATAACCGATTGCCCGTTTAATCTCCGGACGCAATCCGTTCTCTTACTTCACACACTTAGAAAACTCAGCAGTCGCTTCAGCATAATGAGGATAGAACTGCACAAGTTCCACAAACTTTGCTGTGTAATCCACAACAGACATATTGCCTTGTTTCAACTCTAAGAACTCAATCTCTTTCTTTTCCTTCACACCTTCAGGATAGTACTTCCTCCGAAACTCTCGGACAAACAAATCCCAAGTAACCTCTTCATCATCCTCTCCCAGCACTTGGCGCAAACTAACCCACAAACCAGCTGCTTCTTCTTTCAGCATGTGAGTACCCAGTCTCACCTTATTCTCTTCAGCACAATTCATCACATGGAAGATTCTTTCAACCTCCTCAATCCAAAATTGTGCACCATCAGGATCATATCTTCCCTTGAAGATAGGCAGTTCGTTCTTCCCGAACTCATCATTACCCGTAACATTCAGTACACCCTGCACAGCCCGAGCCATATTCTGTTCATTCCAATAACAGCAACTATGGTTAAACAAACAGCTCACCGAACCACAAAGACCAACAAGGACTGACACAAACTGGCTCTGATACCACTTAATGTAACACCCCCTTTCTATACCCCTAAATAATCACATAATCATTTAGGCACATATTAAAAATTTCACCAGAGTATAATTATAAACATGGTATAAAAGAGGCACGTCACATTATTCATAAAATTAAAACATTCAACACCTGCTCAACAGTTGATATGCAACAGTGGGGTAACTTTGCCACAGAGGAACTTAGTCCTTGCACCCACATCTCAATATTTAGAATAAAAGCCGAAAATCTAAACATTGAAATACATCAAATATATATATACATCATCGAGTATAATCCAACAACGTAATTCATGTTTACGTAAACATTCCTCAACAAGATACATATACAAATGTATCACAAAAGAATCATATACATCCTAGCTACCCGGTGCTATATATCAGAGCCAACCGACCAAAAGAATGAAGACACGCTTCACAAAAAGACCTCCAGCATACCTACTCTGCAATGCCTCATAGAGCATCATAAAACAACAGAAGGGTGAGAAATATTACCATAATAACAATACATATAATTATATATCTTAGCATAAAAATACACATTTCCACATTCTCACCACAATTCATTCGTATACATCACATTGTATATATATACACAACTAAGCATATTCATCATGCATACTTTCACAATTCTCAATCATTTCATATAAACATACACATTTATGTTTATTCACCAATGCATCATATAAAGATGATAAATGAAAATCATAGAGACCGACTCACGACTCCATGCAAATGCAATGCGGTATCGACTCAATCATCACTAGTTCACTCAGGAACTCTGCTGGAACCATCGCTCGTTACCAATGTAACTCCCCGTCGGGCCTACGATGTTCACCCACCGCTCACACCTCCACCAAGAGAGGCTCACGGTGTTTATGGATCGCTCACACTACGCCAAAAATATGATCAGACAGCACCAAAAAGACAGCGCTGCTAAAAAGAATAAAAAAATTTTGCTAAAAAAAAGCGCCTTAAAAGAAAGGCTTTAGAAAGCGCTTTCCAAAAAGCGCTGTAAAAGAATGTAAAAGAGTGCCACCTTAGACAGCGCTTTCCAAAATGCGCTGCTATAGGTATCACTTTAGAGAGCGCTTTTAAAAAGCGCTGTCTAAAGGCCACCTTAGAAAGCGCTTTCAGAAAGCGCTCTAATAGGACTCAATTTCTTTTCACTTTAGAAAGCGCTTTCTAAGGAAAAGCGCCCTCTAAAGTCATTTACTAATTATATTGAAAAACATCAAGAATCACAAAAAATGGAAAAAGGGGGGGTCGAACCCACGCCCTTTAGGAAGGGAAAGGAATTTTAAATTATATTAATATATCAAATTATATTTAATATATTTAAATTATATATTTTAACTTATTTAAATTATATTTAATATATATAAATTATATTAATATATAATTTAAAATATATTAATTTAAAATATACTTTAAATTATATTAATATATCAAATTATATTTAATATATTTAAATTATATTAAATTATATTTTAATTTATTTTAAATTATTCAAATAATATATTTAAATATATATGTTTTAAATACAAACATTTTAACTTATTTAAATTATATTAATATATAATTTAAAATATATTAATTTAAAATATACTTTAAATTATATTAATATATCAAATTATATTTAATATATTTAAATTATATTTAAATTTATTTTAAATTATATTTTAAATTATTCAAATAATATATTTAAATATATATGTTTTAAATACAAACATTTTAACTTATTTAAATTATATTTAATATATATATATATATATATATATATATATTATATTAATATATAATTTAAAATATCCTTTAAATTATATTAATATATCAAATTATATTTAGTATATTTAAATTATATTAAATTATATTTTAATTTATTTTAAATTATTCAAATAATATATTTAAATATATATATGTTTTAAATACAAACATTTTAACTTATTTAAATTATATTTAATATATATTAATTATATTAATATATAATTTAAAATATACTTTAAATTATATTAATATATCAAATTATATTTAATATATTTAAATTATATTAAATTATATATTAATTTATTTTAAATTATATTTAAAATTATTCAAATAATATATTTAAATATATATGTTTTAAATACAAACATTTTAACTTATTTAAATTATATTTAACATATATAAATTATATTAATATATAATTTAAAATATACTTTAAATTATTTTAATATATCAAATTATATTTAATATATTTAAATTATATTAAATTATATATTAATTTATTTTAAATTATATTTAAAATTATTCAAATAATATATTTAAATATATATGTTGACACCTTATTTTATATATTTATGGAGCGAGTATAAACAATGGATGAGGGCGTAGTACCGCTGGTCAAGGAGGTTTGTGTGTTTGTTTGTCATGCTTTGAGTCTGGGGTTCGAATCCCCCTCGCCCCAGACTCATTTTAATATTTTTTGACATTTTCTGGTAAACCTTAGAAAGCACTTTCCAAAAAGCGCTGCTATAGGTGTCACTTTAGAGAGCGCTTCTGAAAAGCGCTCTCTAAAGGCCACCTTAGAAAGCGCTTCTAAAAAGCGCTCTCTAAAGGCCACCTTAGAAAGCGCTCTTATAGGTCTCTAATTATTTTCACTTTAGAAAGCGCTTTCTAAGGAAAAGCGCTCTCTAAAGTCCTTTACTAATTAAAATATAAAACAATTCTAAACATTTTCAGAGACACTTTTATTCATTTTCTCTCTCTCTCTCGACCGTTTCTCTAAACCCTCGCCGTCGTTCTTGCCATTGCCATTGTCGTTCGTGAAAACATTGTTGTTGTTGTTGTTCTTATTCTCTTATCATTCATTTCTCTTTTATTATTCATTTCTCAAATCGTTCTGAAAACGAAAACGAATAAGGTACTCTTTTATTTTTCATTTCTCTTTTATTATTCATTTCGCTATTACTATTCATTTCTCTGAAAACGAAAACGAAAAAGTTTTCACGATGAGGATAAAAGCTTCCTCTTTTATTGTTGCAGAATCTTTTTTCTTTTATTTTTCATGTATATTTTTACGAAAAAGTATATATTTTTTTTATAATAAGCTCATTGTGTTATGCATTCATGATACAATCTAGTTTTGTGGAAGGTATTTTCATAAGGAAGCTAATATTAAAGTATCTTCACAACTATTATTGAAATTGTGAAGGTTATTTCATGACTATTAAATATTTTCTACTGTATATTTGGTAAAGTTGATTAGTATAAACAACCTAGTATTGATTGAAATTGTATTTCGCTAGTTGTGTTGTGTTTGGTCTATCCTTTTTTTCCAAGTTCATTTCTTTTATTTTCTAGAACTTGTGACTTTTTGTTATAAGTTTATTGTCTACTTTATACTTATGTAGGTGTTTACCTCTAATTGTTGCTTGTTTGTGATTACATGTTGCCACTTATCAAGTTATGACTCATAATTGGTCAATTAATGATATTTCATTTTATGATACGTGTATAGGGGTTACTTGTGTTCAAAGTGTGAAAGTCGGATCGTTTCCCTACAGGTATAACATTTTTTCTTTTTGTTTTTGTTTAGTTTAATTAGTATAACTATGGATAAGAAATGGATGTCTTCAAGTCGATTGTCGAAAGAGTACGGCAATGGGGTATCGGAATTCGTTAAGTTTGTTGTTGTGCACGCCAAAGACCCCAGTCGAATGATATGTCCTTGCTTGGGTTACTGTTTTGGGAGTCGGGTTGACGTGGTTCAGTTGGCATCTCATTTATTGAGGAGTGGAATTGATAGAAGTTATACATGTTGGAATTTGCATGGTGAGAAAATTAACGGGAATGTTGAATCGGGGGATAATACGACCTACGCTTCATACGACAATGGCACAAATACATACGATTCTGATCGAGTTGAAGAGATTGCAGAAGCACTTGAAGAAGATCTTAAGGATTGTCCCAAAATGTTTGAGAGGTTGGTAAGTGATGCAGAGAAACTGTTGTATAATGGTTGCACCAAATTTACAAGATTGTCTGCGGTATTAAAGTTGTACAACTTAAAGGCGGGCAATGGATGGTCGGATAAAAGTTTCACAGAATTATTAGCCCTTATGAAAGATATGCTTCTAGAGGATAATGTTCTTCCCAATCGAACATATGAGGCCAAAAAGATGTTGTGCTCTATTGGCATGAGCTATGATAAGATACATGCATGTCCAAACGATTGCGTATTGTTTCGAAATGAGTATGCATCGTTAAATGAGTGTCCTAAATGTGGTGTCTCTCGATATAGGAAAAAGTTATCTCCAGCAAAAGTCTTATGGTATTTTCCTATAATTCCGAGATTTAGACGCATGTTTCGTAGTGAGACCGATTCAAGACACTTGACTTGGCATGTCGATGAAAGAATTATTGATGGAAAGTTTCGACATCCGGCAGATTCACCACAGTGGATGAAAATTGATGATGATTATCCTGAATTTGGAAAAGAAGCAAGAAACCTTCGCTTGGCATTATCTACTGATGGAATGAACCCACACAGTATTCAAAGTATCTCACATAGCACTTGGCCTGTGATCATAATGATTTATAACCTACCTCCATGGCTATGTATGAAGCGTAAGTACATGATGTTATCTATGTTAATTTCTGGGCCTAGACAACCAGGGAATGACATAGACGTATACTTGGCACCCTTAATCGAAGATTTAAACTTTTTGTGGGAGAACGGTGTGGAGGTTTATGATGGGTATAGGAAAGAAAGTTTCAACTTGAGGGCGATGTTGTTTGGCACAATTAATGATTTTCCAGCATACGGAAATCTATCAGGGTACAACATAAAAGGTCAATGTGCGTGTCCTATTTGTGAAGATAAAACAGATTGGACGCGATTGGAGTTTGGTCAGAAGAATGTCTTTCTCGGTCATCGTAGATTCTTAAATTCTAATAATCACTATCGTGGGTGGAGAAAAGCATTCAATGGAGAGTCAGAACATGGTAGAGCTCCAACTATATTGACAGGTGATCAAATTTTTGAAAAGGTGAAAGATGTGACAACTCAGTTTGGAAAGCCTTTTGCACATACACTTGTCAAGAGTGGGTGGAAGAAGAGGTCAATTTTTTTTGAACTGCCATATTGGAAGTCATTGTATGTAAGACATTTTCTCGATGTTATGCATATTGAAAAAAATGTATTTGACAGTGTTATTAGTACGTTACTCAATATACCAGGAAAGTCTAAGGATGGCCTTAAAGCAAGAAAGGACTTGGTACATATGGGGATAAGAACTGAATTAGGACCCTTGAAGAAAGGAAAACGAACATATCTACCACCTGCTGCGTATACTCTATCTAGAAAGGAGAAAAAAGTATTGTGTAAGTTTCTAAGTGAAGTTAAAGTTCCAGAAGGATACTCTTCAGATATTAGAAGACTTGTGTCTATGAAAGACCTCAAGTTAAAGAGTTTAAAGACGCATGACTGCCATGTTACAATGGAACATTTTCTACCAATAGGTATACGTTCTATTCTGCCAGAAAAAGTAAGAAGCGCAATAACTAAATTGTGTTTTTTCTTCAAGCAATTTGCAGTAAGGTGATCGATCCTGCGATCTTACCAACATTGCAAAAAGAACTAGTTATTACTTTGTGTGATCTTGAAATGTATTTTCCTCCCTCGTTTTTTGACATAATGGTTCATCTAGTTGTTCATCTAGTGAAAGAGACACAATTGTGTGGACCGGCTTATATGAGATGGATGTACCCTGCTGAACGTTATATGAAAATATTAAAAGGGTATGTGAAAAACCGAAGTCGACCAGAGGGTTGTATTGCCGAACGATACATTGTTGAAGAAGCGGTTGAGTTTTGTACTGAATATCTGTCCAATGTACAATCAATTGGACTCCCCAAATCTCATATTGTCGAAAAAAAAGAAGGAAAAAAGTTAATTGGAAATGAAGTTGTGACAGTATCAAGGGTCGAACGGGATCAAGTGCATTTGTATGTTCTGCACAATGAGAATGAGGTTGAGCCATATGTTGAAATGCACAAGGATGTTCTCCGAGGTTTAAATCCGAATAGAAATGAGAATTGGATAGTACGAGAGCACAATCGAAGTTTCATACCTTGGTTTAAGGATCATATTTATTCAAAGTATTATTCAGACCGCAATTCAATAACAGAAAGGTTGAGATGTTTAGCATATGGTCCAAGTATGGTCGTGTTTTCTTATAGCGCATACGCAATTAATGGATACACATTTTATACCAAAGAACAAGATGATAAAAGTACCATGCAAAATAGTGGTGTCACATTGGTAGCTGAAGCAATGCACATTTCAAGTGTGAAAGACTTAAACCCCAAATTTGCAAATCTGTCATATTTTGGGGTTATCGAGAGCATTTGGGTGTTTGATTATGAGAAGTTTCAGATTCCTATATTTCGTTGCAAGTGGGTTGAAAATAATAATGGCGTACGAATGGATAAGTCAGGATTTTTGCAAGTGGATCTTAATAGGGTGGGGTACAAAGATGAGCCTTTTATTCTAGCCTCTCAAGCTAAACAAGTGTTCTATGTCACTGATCTGACAAGTACAAAATGGTCTATAGTGCTTTTATCTAAAAAGTAATTGATGAAAACGTTGGAGATCAAGGTGATATTGATGTTGATATTGAATCATTTACTAGAAATGATCAAGATGAAAATATTATAGCGAATGAATCATATACTAGAAATGATCATAATGAGGGTATTTGGATCAATCCAACCGTCCGTGTTGTTAAGAGACGGGTAGAACATACTCCAAACAAGAAAAGAAAGAGACGTTAGTGAAAAAGGTACTAGTTGTAAAATTATAGCTTATATCATTCAATATAGCTTATATCATTCAATAGATTAGGATTATGGATTTTTATATTTGTCATTTAATTTCTGTTTTTTTCTTTCTTACAAGTCAAATGTCTAGTAACCAGGAAGATACGCACGAGTAGCACAGGCTAGAGCAACCAATATTACATGGGTCAAAGTGGAGATTCCTTCAAATGGGACAATTGGTGATTTCTATCACGGTATGCATGGTTTTATAACTTAGGATTTATTTTAATATTTATCGGATATGTCATATATATAATTTATTACTTTTAACTAAATAATGCGTATTTTGTTTTGTTAGGTAGTATTTCGATGATATGGCGTGTCCTTATTACACGAGGAAACAATTGCAAGATACTAAGGAGGAATTGTGCAAATTTTTTATTGCAAGAAGAATTCTTTCTTGATTGTATAGTTTGGTGAATGTAAATTCTAGTTTATTGAAATGTAAACTCTATACAGGTTTGAAACCATACAATAGAAATGTATATCCATACTAGTTTGTGCGAATTCTGCATGTAAATTCTAATTTATTGAAATGTACAAATTCTAGTTTATAGAATTTGTGCGAATTCGGCATTAATGTAAATTCTAGTTTTGAAATAGAATTTGTTGATGGAAATGCATATCCATACTGGTTTATTGAAATGTGAATTATACAGGTTTATGGAAATGTGAATTATACAGGTTTCTGCATAAAAAAATGGTTAAAATGGGATTTTTAAAAAAAATCTTCAAAATTTTACGTAGACAAAAGACAGCGCTTTTAATAAAAAAACGTTGTCTAAGGTTATACATTAGACAGCGCTTTCAAAAGCGCTGTCTAAAGTCTAGCTTTAGAGACCGCTTTTAATGAAAAAGCGCTCTCTAAAAGTATATAAAAAAATCAATATACGTATACATTAGACAGCGCTTTCTAAAGCGCTGTCTAAAAGCATCTTTAGAGAGCGCTTGTGAATGAAAAAGCGCTTTCTAAAGTTTATAAAAAAAAAATTTTAAATTTTTAACGTATACTTTAGATAGCGCTTTTAAAAGCGCTGTCTAAAGTCCCCTTTTAGAGAGCGCTTTTTCATAAATAAAAAAACGTTGTCTTTACCCACGACAGCGCTGGCTTAGACAGCGCTTTTAAGCGCTGTCATAGGCCAAAAAAAGCGCCCTCTTTTCTCATGTTTGGCGTAGTGTCACACCTCCACCGAGAGAGGCTCACGACCCGATCGCTCACACCTTCACCAAGAGAGGCTCACGATCCTCTATAACCATCGCTTTAGGTCCTCAGGCTATTCATACCTCATATTTTTGAGGCACACGATGTTATAGCTGATTCCCCACCGGAACCGCCGTCACACAGGACGCAACAACAATGCACATCATGATGCTTGACACACAAGAACTCATGACATTCAAAATACGCACATATATGCAACCACAATCATGCATATATTTCAACTCATCAATTCTATACATTCACAAGTCAACCATATGAATTAATCAACCTCATCACATTCATGCATTGCAAATCAATTCAAACAATGCATTTCAAACCATAATGGCCACCACACAACATACATTGAATTAAATTAAACAATGTATTTTACCTCACAACAACATCATTATCACATGCATCGACATCATATAAACCACATAAAAGCTCCACGTTACCTAACCATAGCACCACACACAATAAAACACCAACCACACGCATTTAACGCGATAAAAACCCGACAACCCAACACTTTTCCAAAACCACGACCTAAATAAATCATCTACTGCCCTCCAACCCATTTTTATTAGAAAGAATATTTCACTAGCTTTCCAACGCTTCAAACGGGGACCAAAACTGACTTACGGTTCAAAAGTTATGAATTTTTGAAAATAATATTTTTCTGAAACTTACAGTGGTAACCGGTTAGCAGATATGCTGTAACCGGTTACTGGCTAGAAAACAGCCCAGAAACGTCATTTTTCAAAGGGTAACCGGTTAGCACATATGCCGTAACCGGTTACTGCGTACCAGAACCCAAAAAATCACATTTTTCTTCATTCTAAACCATTCTAACACATACCTAAACATATTGGGACATCAAAACAATTATGATAAGTTCAAACCACACCTAACCCGACTATACTACACGATTTATACCGAGTTTCAACCGTGAAAACATCGATTTCTATCAATTTCTATACAAATGGGTTTCCACCAAAATTCATAAAAATCAACCATAACAACAACACAATCATACATAATCATACACATTGATAAGATAATGATATTTCACACCCTTACCCGATTAAATCGATTCCTAGAAGTTGATTTGGAGATTCCTAGCTTTTTCCTCTTTTTCTCTCTTTTTCTCCTTTCTCTTCTTTTCTTTCTTCCCTTTTTCTTCTTCTCTTTTTCTTTCTCTCTATTTTTTTCTCTCCTTTCTATTTCTATCTCTTTTCTTTACTAATTTAGTAAATAATTAGGAAAAAGACTAAAATACCCTTACTCTCAATTATCTCTCAAACGATCCCAAAATGCGATAAAATATAATAACAGTACAAAACAACATATTATCACACCAAAGTCATAAATAAAAATAATATAATACTCAAAATAATTAAATTGACTCGATTAAATAAAATGGTCGAAACTGGGGCGTTACATCAAGCACATTCCACATTTGATTCTCGAAAATAATACCATTCCTGAGAGACCAAATATTCCACCAAACCGCCAACCAAATTACACCCGCTTTCCCCGATTTCACCTTCCGAGATTTGCAAAAATTAAACCATCTCGAAAAACAATCTTGAAAGCTTCCCATATCTAAATCCAAAAATTCCTCAAAACCAATTCACTCCCTAATCTCCCTCCAAATTAAATCCACCACTATACAACCCTTTAAAAAATAATCCAACGATTCTTCACCCAACGAACAAAACACACAAGCAGAAGAAGAAGCGCCGGGAAAAGTAAAACCACGAACCTTTAGATTATCTTTAGCCAGGAGTCTTTTCTTGAATAATCGCCACCCAAATGCTTTGATTTTCATAGGAACCGCTAGCTTCCATACCCGGTTCCAAGACTTCTCAACCGCAGAAACAAAAGAGACAGAAGCAGCACTGCTGCCATTCGCCTGCAGACCCCCAACGGAGGCCGCCTGCTCCTGCACAACAGCAGGCAGAACAGTCGGACCACTGTCCAGACCTGCACTGCCGAAACCCACGCCTTCGCAAGACCTGCCGCAAGCGACACATCCTGCATCACGACAAGAGCAAAGCTGCATCAACACTAAATAATGTCACCTTTCATTTCTCAAACTTTACACTTCAATTTTCATTGCATTTCATCCTCTTCCCAACCTATTGCAATCCATAAAAATAAAAAGACTAATTATTATCTTATTGCATTTTAGATTTTTCATTTTTATGGTTATAAATATCTAGAAATAAAAAAAAACATGAATGGAGAAACCAATGTAAAAAGAAATTGTGATAGAATAATACATAAAAAGAAAATATGAGAGACAAAATAATACTGAAAACAAATGAGAAAAAAATAAATTTAAAATCTAGTCTTATATCATCTTTTTGAAGATTAGAAAAAACAATAACACATAAGAATAAACCACTAAATCGGTAACAGTTTAACTTCTCAATGAACTCTCAATTTTCAATTTTCATGTAACTTAAATTTTTTTAACAAATAAATTTAAAATAAAGGCAAAGAAAATTTTAAAAAAATTATTTATTCAATGATAATTTTGGAAAGAGAAAAATAAGTCATTCCAAAATCCTATACCCCTATATTTATAGTTATAGGTATAGATAGATACTCCCTCCGTCCCATATTATAAGAGAAAATTATTTTTTAGATTCATTGAATAATTAATGTATCTGGTCTATATATAGACCAGATACATTAATTATTTAATGAATCTAAAAAGTGAATTTCTCTTATAGAAATAGATAGAAATTGATTAACAAATTCACAATAAAAAAAAAATAATAAGATAAACAAACTTTTTGATATTTTCATCTTCACGGAATGCTATAATTACCTTGGAATTGTAACACCGTAGCCATACATCGTATCTCATATATTTCATTTTCAATTAGGCACAAACTTCAATTTACATAAAAAATAAATAAAAGTGAAAAATAATAGATGGTGCTGTATTTTCATGTAGATGTAGATGTTAAATTCAGTAATGACAATCCCACCATATTTTTTCCACTAAGAGCATGTAAATCTTCTTTTAAAATCAAATTCATGCTTGCAGATAAGCAACAGAATAATTAAGCATTAAATTTAAATAAAATGTAAATATAAATAAGAAAATAATTCTAAAAAAGAAACATATTTTGCTCAATGGAATTAAAAGTTAGATAAAAAAAACAGTTTCATAATTGTTTCATTCATAAAAAGAAACATGAGACATACCAATTATTTCAAGAATAATCTTTCTTTCCTCTCTGTGGCATATGTGGCAGATATAATAGCATATGCTTTATTCTAGTATTTACATTGAAAATGGAAATAAATAGAAAATACTGAAATTGCCTTTTCTCTTACAGCCATTGTTGTAAATAAATGATAAGAAAATTTAATAAACATATTATACATAACTCTAAAAATACATTAAATGACTCGACATATCAAAATGGAAGAAAGAAAAAGACATACAATATGAAACCTCCACGTTGCGGTGGTTTGATGCATTAATGGCGTAAAACCGTCACAATCTTTCTTCTCTATTTTTTTAATCGTGTTTTGAAGTTGAGAAACTAATGTTGAAATGAAACCGAAGTTATCAGAGAAGATATTGAATAGGAATTCGAAAAGTGAGGCAATAGTGTTTACCTTGGAAATTGATAAACAACCGCTGATCTTCTAAAACAATAAAGTTTTAGTAACTTACAGGATCGATCAGATTGATCCTAGGACATATGCTATAAGTGTATTTAAAATGTTTCACAAATGCGTAAAGTAAACATTTCGACCATGCTGGCAAACAAAAAGGACGCTATGAAACGAAAAACAAAAAGTGATAAAGGCAGAAAAGTGTTTAAGTCGAACAAGAAACTTAGAGAAAACAATGTAAAAGCAAATTCAATGAAATACTGAAGTTTAAATGGTAAAGAAAATGCATAAAGTCTTGAATAAACTGCAGAAATGTAAATGCTTGAAGGTAAAGGCTTTTTAATGTAAAAACTGCAAAGTAAAAACTTTACTATGTAGAATGCTTAGAAGTAAAAGACTGAATTAAAGGACTTCAAAGTAAAGGATCTAAGGTAGAAACTTCAAAGTAAATTGCATTGCAATGAAAGATAATGGTGATTACAATCACATACATTTTCACCTCACTCTTTTCTCTACACGCTGGATACTTTGAGTGATTACAGAGTTACTTGTACAACACGATTTTTTCTCACATTCTAACTCTAGAACTAACCTATTTATAAAACTCTAAAATAACCACCATTTGACGGTTTACTCCTAGAACACGACATTTGGCACTTTGCATGTCTTCAACTTCTGGATATTCGCCACTTGTCCTCTTTTCAAATTCAAATAGTAGAACTTCCCTCCAATAATTAACTGTAACTGCAGCGCATTATCCATAGCCATTTTACCCTGGCGAATTGACTCTTTGTACTTGGAAATGTTTGAAGTCTTAAAATCATTCTCTTCGACTCGGGCTTTCAACAAATCTGGTCGAAGCCTTCTTCTCCTTTAGCTTATTATTTTAAAGAATAACTTCTTTAAAAGCCAAATCTATTTGAAATCATGTAGCGTCGAAATTAGGAGCTAACAAATTGCCCCCCAAAAATGTCATTTCGGCAGTGTTGGTAGGAAGGTCATTTTTTGATAGAACCATTTTCGACGCTTGCGCATTCGACTATGAGAAGACGTGGTCATAACTGACCAACCCACGATCTAGAAACTATTCAGTTTCTTTCAATCACGCTTATAACGTCATACCATAATGGCAAATCTTCAAACGTCTTTTCCGTCGTATCCTTGAACAGTTTTCATCATCACCTTTCTTGGAACTAGACATTTGCAGTCTGATCATAACTGCCACCACTCAAACTATTTTTGCAAAAAACAGACACGCGTCCCACTACCGACTTTGCTCCATTGGTGGATTGACAACCTTTTTAACTTCCAAACGCCTATAAATACCCTTTTTCCATAACTTATTAAACTTTTGCATTCTCAGAATTTCTTGCAACCCTATTTCTTCATCCTTCAAACTCTCTCAAGAAAAACCCAGAACGCATTCTCACTTTTCTTCAACTTCCAACAATGGCGTCTTCACAAACCATTCCCCAAGAAACAAAAGGTCAAAAAGGTAGAGCCACACAGTTCAAGCAATCCCTTCCACCATTTTCGAAGATTTCAGGACCCAAGGTGGTGAAGAATCAACAGTTCATGCCAGAACCCCTTCTTGCAGAAACTAGGAGCATTTACGAGTCTCAGGTAATGATTCCTCTCATTGTTTCTGATAAACCTTATGCTTTATGTGGCCCTTTAGCTGATGTTAAGCCCACCGATGAAAAACTTAGTGAGTTTTTCCCTTCTTACCGTAAATCAAGACCTTTAGGGAAAAAGAGAAACCCTAAGGAAGATGAAGCTTCCCCTGATACACCCACCTTGACTAAGATGGATCTTAGGTATCTTCATAATGGTACTAGATTGGTAAGAGCTGTTAACTAGTTAAAGGATTTTGACCTTTGGATGACCAGGATAATCATTGGAAAACCATTGGAATTTATGATCTGCTTATGCTGTCGAAGACCAATATTCCTTATTGTTTGCACCTGTTGGCAACATCACTTTATTTTTGGAATAGTACCTACTACACTTTTCATCTTCCTTGTGGGATGGTTACCCCCACACTCTTCGACCTGGCTGCCATTGCAGGGCTTCGACCAGATGGCATTTCGTATGATCCTAAAACTGATGCAGAGGATACCATAGGGATCTCTGATTCCAAGCTTACGTACACCCACTTCATAAACCACCACAAACGTGACACTGAAGAAATAACTGACAAGAAACACATTGCATTCCTCACCATATGGTTGTTGAGGTATATATTTTTCTCAAAATCCCTATAGGTGGCCAAGAAATATCTTACTCTGGCCAACCAACTTCACAACAACAGAGGAGTTTGCCTTAGTGGGTTGATTTTGGAAAACCTCTATGAGTCTCTCAGCGAAGGAGCAGCTCAACTCAAAGACTTGGAGACCCAGGGCACTGTTGTAATACCCCGTATTTTTATTTCTCCGGATAATATTTTATTGTGATCGACTGAGCCAGTGTACTCTGAGAAATTATTTGACAAAATAATTAGAGTAACTGTGGAACTTAGAATAAATCCAATTAATATTATCTGACTCTGAGGTATTTTACTAATTTGGACTTAAGAGACTTTTTGGACATTTAGTAGTATTATTTATTAATACTAGTTTACTACTTATTCCTTTTCCTCCCACTTTCCAAACAAAAGAAAAGAATAGTAAGAGAAAGAAGAAAGAAGGAAAAGAAGGAGAAAAGAGGAGAAAGTGGAAATTGAAGAAAAGTCAAAGAACTTCAAGAATCATCATCATCCATTCATCAAATCTTCACCCAATCTTCTCATCATCTTCATCTTGCTCATCCAAGGTGGGTTCTAGTTAGAAACCATTTTTTTAGAGTTTTTGGAATGATTGAGTTTTAGGTCAATATGTTGAATCGATGTTTTTAACGGTTAAAAGTCGATATAAATTGTGTAGTATGATCACATTATGCATATAAACATTGTTGATGCTTGTTTGTGCTGTTTGAAATTGATTTGGGTTAAGAAATGGTGATTTTGGGATTTGGGGCCATGGAACCCGTAAGGAGAAAATTCTAGTTCTGATGTGATTCGCCAGGCGAATTGCGAATTCGCCAAGCGAATTAGGTCTCTCCACTGATTCTCCAGGCGAAGTGCTGGCGAAAGGGATTCGCCAGGCGAAAACCAGATTCGCCAGGCAAATTTGGAGAAACAGAAATGAGTTAGCTACTGGAACTTTTGATTTTTTGAAATTGGGGTTTCGCCACTGGATTTTCCATGCGAAGTGCTGGCGAATGGAGATTCGCCAGGCGAAGTGCTGGCGAAGTACTGGCGAAGGGGTATTCGCCAGGCGAAATACAGATTCGCCAGGCGAATTTGCCTGGGATCAAATATTTTATTTTCTTCAAAAATCCGTAACTTTTGACTCGTTTATCCGATCTAAGAGTTATGTATATCGTTGTGAAGCTAAGGAAATATTCTATGCAATAGAAGTGAAAAATGTTAATTTTACCCACCGACTAAATAATCGGGAAAGTTGAAAAGTGTTTTAATTATGTTGTAATTGAATATGCATGTTAATATGGAAAAAGAAATAGGAAGAGTGAGGAAAACCCCCTTATGAACTATAGGAGAATTTAGAAGTTGGAAACACTAGTATGGAACATGTGGTTAACCTTTGTGGGTTTGAGCCGGCAAGAGAGGCCGGGAGGCATTATAGCCTTGTGATTGTCGAACACAATCGTATTTGTTGTATGTAATCATGTAATCGTAACCGGTTTATCTTAAGTGTAGTTTCATGAGTCTGGGACTCCTCTGAAATGGATGCACAACTACTTGGCAGGTTTGATTCCCCGTGCTATACGAATGGCGTCCATGGAGCGTATGCTTGTGACGGTAAAAGTCCCGTGTGAAGTGACGGTTCATAATAGTAAAAGGCCCGTAGAACCCGAATTCATTCGTATGCCAAGTAGGTTACAAGGATCTATGACTCGGGTCGCCTTTTAGACGTAGAAGCGGATGGGAACAGGAGGTACCTTGGTATGGTTATCGATTAGTAATACTTTTGAGTTGATGAACTCATGGCATGTTTTCATATAGTGTGAGAATTGAAATGTGAACTCAAGAGTCCTTTCCCCTTTTCCCCAGACTTGAGTTAGGATTGTTAGAACCTTTTAATTCGAGAGATTCCATAAGATAGGGAACTCACTGAGATTTGATGTATCTCACCCCACGTTGTTGATGTATTTCAGGTGCTTCAGGTCCCGAGAAGGGTAAGGATAAGGTCGTGTGATCTTTCCTTGCTTGTTGATGGCTAGCTTCCGTAGCGGAGTTTATTTTGAGATCATTATTGATCTAGTTCTTAGTTTTTATCTTTTGAACATCTTGCGTATAATATGCCTTAGGTTTTAGTACTTGTACTTTAGGGCATTTATTTGTATACAATGTGTTAACTAGGAGCTTATGTGTTTCAGTACCAAACACTTGGATCTATATATAATATTTATGCTTTGATGTATGAGTTTTATATATGGGTGTTACAGTTGGTATCAGAGCAGGTCGTATCCTCGACCTTGCCAGGAAATAGTATAAGTATTTCTTTCTGTTTCGTATACGTTGTGTCGCCATTGGTCTTAAGTGTTATATTTATGGCATTGAGCCTGATCAACTTAATCCTATTTGTATGACCTTTAGGAACATGGCTGATGGACGTAGAAACACTCATGGTAGACCCCGCACCACTCCTCAAGGGACAAATCCGTCGGGCAGCGATGGCAATGCTCCTCTGTATCAGTTTATGCAACAGATGCAACAGCAACAGAATCTATTCATGCAGCAAATGGTGCAACAAATGAATGGAGGTTTGCGTCCTATGGTAGTTGTTCCAGAAGCTGAAGGTGGGAAATTCCGGGATTTTATCCGCATGAATCCCCTAGAATTTCATGGTGGATTGGATCCCGTGAAGGCTCACGAATGGATTTATGGTATGGAGAGGATTTTCTTGATAGTCCAGTGCAGCGAGGAGGATAAAGTGTTGTTCGCCTCTCACTCATTGAAGGGTCCTGCTATGAGATGGTGGGAGAGTGCCTCGACTTTAATGGTTATCCAGGAGGTGCCAAAGGTTTGGGAGCAGTTCAAGGTTGTTTTCATGGAGAAGTATTTTCCGAGCTCTTTGAGAACTCAGAAAGAGTTTGATTTTCAACAACTAAGACAAGGTAGTATGACTGTGGCCAGTTATGCTGAAAAGTTTGAAGACATGGCTGCTTATTTTAGGTAGGCTATGTATGCTCCAGATGAGAGGTGGAAGGTGGACCAATTTATTTTTGGACTTAGAGCTGAAATATCCCATAGTGTATCTCAGAGGGAGTTTACTACTTATGCTGAAGTTTTAAGGCAATGCTATGTAGCTGAATATAGTTTGAAAAAAGTCCAAGCGGAAGGTGTTACGAGTAGGGTGAATCAAGGGGATCGCGGAAGATCCAACCAACAATTCAGGCCTAGGCAACAAGCCTTCAAAGGAAAGCAAGTTCAAGATTCAAGGGCGAGTACACCTCCGGTGTGTCGCACTTGTGGAAGGATGCATTATGGAAGGTGTGGTATAGACAATGTGAAGTGTTACCAATGTCAGAAGATGGGTCATCTGAAGAGAGATTGTCCTCAGAATAAGACTCAGACACAAGGAAGGGTTTATACCTTAGATGCAAGGAAGAAGAAGAGTGACAATTGCTTAATTGTCGGTACGTGCTTCGTTAACGGATTTCTTTGTTTTGTTCTAATTGATTGCGGAGCTACACACTCTTTTGTATCGATGCAATGTATGAAGCGACTTGGGTTGCAGTCCGTTCCTTTGTGTCCTCCTATGGTGGTCACTACCGCCATGGATGAAATAGTCGAGACACCGTCGATGTGTGAAAACTGTGTTTTGTCGGTGGACGGTAGAGTTTTTCAAATTGATCTTATTTGCTTACCACTTAAGAAAGTTGATGTCGTTTTGGGAATGAATTGGCTTTCTGCTAATTCTTTGTTTATTGGGTGTGAAGAAAAGCTCACCATCATTCCACCTGTTGATGCTACCCCGAAAGATGTCTTAACAACTATTCTAGAAGGTACGATTGGAATGATAAATTTCTTGTTCGAAGAAGAGAAATCTGTTCTTCTGGTTCTCACTAAGGAAGGGAGTAGCGACCTTCAAGTTTCGAACATTCCTATAGTTTGTGAGTTTTCGGAAGTTTTCCCCGAAGATGTCACTTCTCTTCCTCCGGAGAGGGAAGTGGAATTTTCTATTGACCTGGTACCGGGAATGGCTCCTATATCCGTTTCTCCGTACTGGATGACACCGCTTGAATTGAGAGAACTGAAGGAACAATTGGAAGAGCTTTTGGCTAAGCATTTTGTTAGACCTAGTGTCTCACCGTGGGGAGCTCCAGTATTATTAGTAAAGAAGAAAGACGGCGGGATGTGACTGTGTATTGACTATCGTCAGCTGAATAAAGTCACCATTAAGAACAAGTATCCCTTGCCAAGGATAGATGACCTATTAGATCAATTGAAAGGAGCTTGTGTGTTCTCGAAGATTGATTTGAGGTCGGGTTATCACCAAATCCGAGTGAAGAGTTCCGATGTACCTAAGACTGCATTTAGGACCCGTTATGGTCATTACGAATTCTTAGTAATGCCTTTCGGTGTGACTAATGCTCCAGCTATTTTTATAGATTATATGAATTGGTTATTTCAAAATTACTTGGATCAATTTGTTGTGATCTTCATTGATGACATTCTTATCTATTTCCGTACTCCGCAAGAGCACGAAGAACATTTGAGAATCGTCTTATCGATCTTACAAGAGAAGCAACTTTTTGCCAAGTTAAGCAAGTGCGAGTTCTGGATGTCTGAAGTTAGTTTTCTTGGTCACGTTATATCACAGGGTGGTGTAGCGGTGGATCCGTACAAGGTTGAAGCTGTGATTAATTGGGAGAGACCGAAGAATGTATCGGAAATTAGAAGCTTCTTGGGTCTAGCAGGCTACTACAGAAGGTTTATCAAAGGCTTTTCGCAACTAGCATTACCCATGACTAAACTTACTCGGAAGGATTGCCCCTTTGAGTGGGATTCGGCGTGTGAACAAAGTTTTATGAGTTTGAAAGAAAGATTGACTACAACTCCCGTTCTGATTATTCCCGATCCTAGCAAGTTGTATGAGGTATTTTGTGATGCGTCTAAGATGGGACTAGGAGGCGTTTTTATGCAACAAAGTCATGTGGTGGGTTATGCTTCTCGACAATTGAAAATTCACGAGAAGAATTATCCAACCCACGATTTGGAATTAGCGGCAGTGGTGTTTACTTTGAAAGTGTGGCATCACTATTTATATGGAGTACATTTTGAAATGTTTAGTGACCACAAGAGTTTAAAGTACCTCTTTGACCAAAAAGAGTTGAATATGCGTCAAAGGAGGTGGATGGAATATTTAAAGGATTATGATCTAGAGCTAAAATACCATCCGGGTAAAGCGAACAAAGTGGCCGATGCCTTGAGTAGGAAAGTTTTGAGAAAGGCCGAATTGATGATGTTAGAATATTCGTTGTTGGAAAAGTTTAGAGATTTAAATCTTCAATTTGTGTGGACTCCTAATGGGGTGATTATGGGGAATTTGAATGTCAATTCTACTTTAAGAGTTGAAATTCAACAAGGACAATTATTGGATGAGAAGTTGCAAGAGATGCTAAGTCAACCGGGTTTTATGCACGCTAGCGATGGAATGATTATGTTTAACCAAAGAATTTGTGTTCCGAACGATGCGACTTTGAAAAGAAGGATTTTAGAGGAAGCGCATAAGGGTGTCTTCACTATACATCCGGGTTCTTCAAAGATGTATTAAGATTTAAAGAAGGACTATTGGTGGTCCGGTATGAAAAGAGATGTTGCTGTCTTTGTGTCGGAATGTGCGGTATGCCAACAAGTTAAGATTGAACATCAAAGACCGGGTGGATTATTACAACCATTAGAAATCCCAGTTTGGAAATGGGATAGTATTTCTATGGATTTTGCAGTAGTTTTACCTCGTACGCAAGGTGGTTATGATTCGATTTGGGTAATAGTAGATCGGTTAACAAAGTCGGCGCATTTCTTGGCCGTGAAGACTACCTTCAAGGCAAGTCATCTTGCGAGGTTGTTTATTGCGAAAATTGTAAGATTGCACGGTATTCCCTCTGATATTGTGTCGGATAGAGATACGAAGTTTACTTCAAGATTTTGGAAAGTTTTTCAACAAGCCATCGGGACGGAGTTGCGTTTGAGCACGTCTAATCATGCACAGATGGATGGTCAGACTGAGCGAACGATACAAACGATGGAGGATATGTTGAGAGCTTGTGTGTTAGAGAGTAAAGGGAATTGGAAAGAACTTCTACCATTGATTGAGTTCTCTTATAATAATAGTTATCATGCGAGCATCGGAATGGCTCCGTATGAAGCATTATACGGGAGAAAATGTAGAACACCTTTGTGTTGGGCGGTGGTTGGGGAAGATAGAATATCTTAGGACCCGAAATTATCCAAGAGACTACGGAAAAGATTCAAATGATCCGCGAGAAAATTAAACAAGCACAAGATCGACAGAAGAGTTATGCGGACAATCGAAGAAGACCTTTAGAATTTGAAGAAGGTGACCATGTGTTTTTGAAAGTTACTCCGAGATTAAGACTGAAAGGACCGTTTAAGTCACGGAAGTTAAGTCCGAGATACGTGGGACCGTATCAAGTTTTAGAAAGGATTGGCGAAGTAGCATACAGGTTGGCCTTACCTCCTTCTCTGTCGGAAATGCATGATGTTTTTCATGTATCTCAACTTCGCAGATTTGTTCCAGATCCTCTTCAGCCAATTCTACCGGATACTATTGAAATAGAAGCAGACTTAACGTTTGAACCTCAACCGAGCCGCATTGTGGGAAGAGAAACGAAAGTGTTAAGGAACAAAGACATTTCTCTCGTTAAGGTGCAGTGGGATGTAGCGCATCCAGGCGATGCAACTTGGGAACTTGAATCAGAAATGCGAGATGCTTACCCGCATCGTTTCAGGTAATCTTTAAATTCGAGGAAAAATTTTTATTTAAGGGGGGAGGATGTAATACCCCGTATTTTTATTTCTCCGCATAATATTTTATTGTGATCGACTGAGCCAGTGTACTCTGAGAAATTATTTGACAAAATAATTAGAGTAACTGTGGAACTTAGAATAAATCCAATTAATATTATCTGACTCTGAGGTATTTTACTAATTTGGACTTAAGAGACTTTTTGGACATTTAGTAGTATTATTTATTAATACTAGTTTACTACTTATTCCTTTTCCTCCCACTTTCCAAACAAAAGAAAAGAATAGTAAGAGAAAGAAGAAAGAAGGAAAAGAAGGAGAAAAGAGGAGAAAGTGGAAATTGAAGAAAAGTCCAAGAACTTCAAGAATCATCATCATCCATTCATCAAATCTTCACCCAATCTTCTCATCATCTTCATCTTGCTCATCCAAGGTGGGTTCTAGTTAGAAACCATTTTTTTTAGAGTCTTTGGAATGATTGAGTTTTAGGTCAATATGTTGAATCGATGTTTTTAACGGTTAAAAATCGATATAAATTGTGTAGTATGATCACATCATGCATATAAACATTGTTGATGCTTGTTTGTGCTGTTTGAAATTGATTTGGGTTAAGAAATGGTGATTTTGGGGTTTGGGGCCATGGAACCCGTAAGGAGAAAATTCTGGTTCTGATGTGATACGCCAGGCGAATTGCGAATTCGCCAGGCGAATTAGGTCTCGCCACCGATTCGCCAGGCGAAAAGCAGATTCGCCAGGCGAATTTGGAGAAACAGAAATGAGTTAGCTACTGGAACTTTTGATTTTCTGAAATTGGGGTTTCGCCACTCGATTTGCCACGCGAAGTGCTGGCGAATGGAGATTCGCCAGGCGAAGTGCTGGCGAAGTACTAGCGAAGGGGTATTCACCAGGCGAAATACAGATTCGCCAGGCGAATCTGCCTAGGATCAAATATTTTATTTTCTTCAAAAATCCGTAACTTTTGACTCGTTTATCCGATCTAAGAGTTCTGTATATCGTTGTGAAGCTAAGGAAATATTCTATGCAATAGAAGTGAAAAATGTTAATTTTACCGACAAACTAAATAATCGGGAAAGTTCAAAAGTGTTTTAATTATGTTGTAATTGAATATGCATGTTAATATGGAAAAAGAAATAGGAAGAGTGAGGAAAACCCCCTTATGAACTATAGGAGAATTTAGAAGTTGGAAACACTAGTATGGAACATGTGGTTAACCTTTGTGGGTTTGAGCCGACAAGAGAGGCCGGGAGGCATTATAGCCTTGTGATTATCGAACACAATCGTATTTGTTGTATGTAATCATGTAATTGTAAGCGGTTTATCTTGAGTGTAGTTTCATGAGTCTCGAACTCCTCTGAAATGGATGCACAACTACTTGGCAGGTTTGATTCCCCGTGCTGTACGAATGGCGCCCATGGACCGTATGCTTGTGACGGTAAAAGGCCCGTGTGAAGTGACGGTTCATAACGGTAAAAGGGCCGTAGAACCCGAATCCATTCATATGTCAAGTAGGTTACAAGGATCTATGACTCGGGTCGCCTTCTAGACGTAGAAGCGGATGGGAACAGGAGGTACGTTGGTATGGTTATCGATTAGTGATACTTTTGAGTTGATGAACTCGTGGCATGTTTCCATATAGTGTGAGAATTGAAATGTGAACTCAAGAGTCCTTTCCCCTTTTCCCCGGACTTGAGTTAGGATTGTTAGAACCTTTTAATATGAGAGAATCCATAAGATAGGGAACTCACTGAGATTTGATGTATCTCACCCCACGTTGTTGATGTATTTCAGGTGCTTCAGGTCCCGAGAAGGGTAAGGATAAGGTCGTGTGATCTTTCCTTGCTTGTTGATGGCTAGCTTCCGTAGCTGAGTTTATTTTGAGATCATTATTGATCTAGTTCTTAGTTTTTATCTTTTGAACATCTTGTGTATAATATGCCTTAGGTTTTAGTACTTGTACTTTAGGGCATTTATTTGTATACAATGTGTTAACTAGGAGCTTATGTGTTTCAGTACCAAACACTTGGATCTATATATAATATTTATGCTTTGATGTATGAGTTTTATATATGGGTGTTACAACTATACGCCTGAATGGCCCCCTTTGGCTGCTTCAATTATGGCTTAATGCAAATTTTGAAGCTAACCTTCCTAGGAAAGGGCAAGTCGATGAGGACTCTATTGAAATCAAAGAAAGGAGGGTCGAACGTACTCGCCTGATGAAACTCACGCCCAATGATGATGTGGAAACTCTCAAAGGAGCCTTATACAGTTACATTATGATGTTTGCCAAGCGGTATGATTTCACACCCAGTATGGCCCCTTTTGCTGAAAGAAAATGTGGACCTGAGTGGTTTACTAGGCCATTCCCTAATTCATCCAAAAAACTCCATACTGAATATGTATCAATCTGAGAAGCCTTTTTTATTCCTAGATTTATCATTCAGAGGCTGAATCTTGGAAGAGATATGGCAGCCTTGATTGTTTACCAACCAATCTTGGAAGAGATCTTGGAACAGTTTGGGTTGGCTCAAATTTTCCCCTAGTGTATGTATGAGAAGAAAGGCCATGTAGTCCTTCATACTGCCAGTTTTGATGAAGGAGGTTCTGCAATCCTTTTCGACCGGTGGAACGCTAGAAAAGCAACTCTTTCCCCTGTGCACTTTAAACCCACATTTTTGTGCACTAAACCATTTCACAACTGGTGGTCGAAGTACTACAGTGAACAATTTCTTGATGTTGCTGCCTTTTCTTCATTACTTGACCAAGCTTTTCTTGATGTGCAAGAGAAAACCAAGACGAGTAAGTTCATTCATGTCAAAGAACTTCAGGCCTTCCAAAAGTACTTTGAAATTGTCTATCGACCAGATGATATTAGTCGAACCGTTTGTGAGGCTGCTGTCACTTTAAAGGATAAATTTCTACAAAAAATGGATCAGTTGAAAATCCCTTCAAATGTTCCTCTTGAGAAACGTTATGAGGTGGCGTTTGAACTCTTTCCTCCAAAGTTCCCTCGACTGCCTAACACTGATTTTGGAGTGGCACTTGGCCCCCCATTTCTAGACTGGTTTGTCTGTGGTGAGCACCTAAAACTCCTTCGACAGCAGTCTCAACCGAAAGCCCAACAGGTGGTTGCGACTAAACATACGTTGGACAGCTTCAAAGGACACCTTCATATAGGGGTCGAGGATGTTCGTGTCGAATCCAAAATATATGAAGGTTTAAGGCCCTAGATTTATGATTTTTAACTAACCACTCAATTATTAATCTTGTAATAATCATCTGTCTTTCAGCTATGGCCAGGAAGACCAGCTCATCGAAGGGTGTTGCAAGAGTCAAAAAGGAAACCGAAGGCACAAAGGTATTTTATATCCCTTGCCTAAATCTTTTTGTGTAACCAACTTCTAATATTTGCATCACCTTTTAAATTGCTCGAAAACCTCCAACGCCTTCAAAAAAGGGCAAGAAAGGTGCTCAAACGGTTGTCCCTTCAGATGCTGATGATGAATCCCCTGAAAAGGTAGTGGCTAAAAAGAAAAGGAAGTTTACCAAAGCTTCTGGAGCTACCACCCAATCCTCCTCAAAGGCATCCAGAATTCTTGAAAAGACACCTACTGATAGTGGTGTCAAGAAACAACTCTCCAAGATTACGTCAAAAACGACTGCTGGTGATCCTGAGAGCGCAAACTCAAGTCCTGATGCCGCAACTGTACAGGTATGCACACTTTCTTTACTCAACATTTGCATTCCTTACTTAGATTTCTTTCAATCTTATTCTCTTTACCTGTGGTTTTCAGGCTGATGTAGGTGGTTCTAACCCACCACAAACATCATTCAGCTTTGCAACAACTATCCTGAATAGCCAAAGTGAGCCAACTTATCACCCGACCTCTGACCTTGGTTCTGGATATAGTTCATTGAGCGAAATTAACCAACCTATCCCTCTTACAGTTCTTCCTTCTGAAGCAGATGAAATAAACAAAAACTCGCCCACCAGGACCAACACTCAACAATCCCAAACAGATGGCTCTGAACACGAAGAGGATGATATTTCTAACCAACAACCTCTCGACCATACAGAGACCATTGCCATGGACGTAGAATGAAGGCCACGTGAAGAGGAAGAAGAGGAGGTCAAAAATGAAGAAGAACAAGACGAATAGAGGGAAAGGACTAAGCAGGATCAGACCCATTCACCCGTGGCTGAAACAGGTCCTGTCAACAATCCAACTCCTAGGCCTATAGTCACTTCGACTACTGGAGGATCCCCCACTGGAGACCTACTGGCTGCCCTTAAATGGTCGAATCCTCGAGAGTATGCCATAATGATACTTGGGAAGAAGTACAGCTCTTCAGGTACTAGCCTTAGTACTTCAACCAGTTCTGGGGGTCCAGCTCCAGATGACTTTGCCAGCCCTATCCTTCAAAAGATCAAAGACAAATTCTTCAAGGGAGACATCCACAATGTCTTACTTTCAGATCGAACTGCTCCTCTCTTCCTGAAAGATAGCCTCCAAAAACTGGACCTCTCGACTCTTAGTAAAGATGTGTCTGAATTCCTTATGGAGTTAACTGCTTTAGTAAATCAGATGTCTGAGGACTTCAAACTTCTTCCCAAGATCCAACCCACCATTGAAATTACAACAGGACTAGAACATTCAACTTGGGATGAAGAACACGCATCAGAAGCTAAGGTCAAAAATCTGGAGATTGACCAAAACAAAAGGCAGGCAGAGATAGAGTCGAACCAAAAGGACATTGATACCTGGAAGCAGCAAATTGAAGAACTGTAAAACAAGATTTCTAACGCTGAAAAGCGCAACCTTGAGCTGAAAGACTTCGACGATACTGAAATGGCCAGAGAGCTAAAGCGCACTATAGACTTCCTTGATAAAGCCCAAACGCTTGAAAAGAAACTTTCAACAGCTAAGCTCAACAAAGCTCTGTGTGAGAAACTCCTTAAGACTCACAAGGTCAACTTTCTTGAGTTGAAGTCGAAGCTCCCTTTTTTATTGTCCTATGATTTCTTATTTGTAGTTCTTTTTTTTATCATCATGTTTTCTGGCCCTTTTAAGGCCCTATGTAAAGACAATCTCAATGCCCTCTGGCATCTATCTAAATACTTCTGTTTGCTATTAGCTCTTTGACTTGTAAAATCTTTGATAAAATCATGGGACATTTTCTCTTAAACTTTGCTAATATTTGTAATTAAAGTACTCTGCCTCTTTTCTTGGAAATCATGAAAATAACGCAGCTTTTAACAGCTTAGTGTTCCAACGGCACAAGTTTCTATTCCATAAAGGAATATTAATAGCGTAACCCTAGGGTATATTCCTAAGAGCAATTTCACGTGTTTCCATTGTTGACTGGCCAAACCTTACAAGGCTTTGTCTCTATAAAATCCTCTTCACATGAGCCATATTTTGCACCCACTGAAGCAAGCATGAGTACTTCCCCAAAGAAGGCAGTGACCAAGAAGGTGGCTGAGGAGACAAAGAAAACTGAGGCAACAACTATTGCCTACAATGATACTTCAACTGGAGCAACCTCTCGCGCCAAGAATCGAGAAACTAAGATAAAGGTCCCCAAGAAAGGACATTCCAAAGCACAAAACTCCGATGATGAAGCTGACGAAGATTATGTCACCTTCCTCAACTCTATTAATTGGAGAGACTATGAATAATCTTTCTCCCAGGTTTCATGCTGTTGTACTTGTTTCCTTTCCTTTGTATGCCATTTTGGCCTCACATGGCCTATTTTGGCTTTTATAATCTGTATAAAACTTATGTCTTAATATGAATCTCATGCAAAATAGGCTTATATTTTTTCAAATATTTCCCATTTACCCTTAAGACTCTTAGATCACCCTCAATCTCCTGAACCTCGTAAGCATTATTACTGAATTCCTTAATAATTTGAAAAGGACCTTCCGACTTAGGAGACCACTTCCCTAAAGACCTGGTCTTTCGATCCATAGGCAAGATCACTTTCCACACCAATTCCCCAGCTAAAAAGGTTTTAATCTTGACCTTTTTGTTATAAGACTTCTCCACCCTTTTCTTTTGCCTTTTCAGCAACTCCAACGCATGGAGCCTTTCTTCGTCTAAATCAACTAACTCATCAAGCATCATATTCCAATAAGACTCAGATGGGATCTCATGATGCCTTTGGATCCTTATGTACTGAAGATGAATTTTTATAGGCAAAACTGCATCATGACCAAATGTCAGTCGAAATGGGGTAGTATTAGTTGCCTCTTTTGGGGACGTTCGACATGCCCAGAGTATTTGGTCCAATGTCTTATGCCAATTTCTTGGCCCTTTTCCCACATGTTTTTTATCAACCCAATAACTACTTTATTTGCCGCTTCGACTTGGCCATTAGCTTGAGCATAATAAGGTGTGGACGTTAAAAGCTTGAACCCCATGTCTTTAGAAAACTCTTTCATTTTCCGACCAGTGAAGACTGATCCTTGGTCTGTTGTAATTGTCTCTGGGATTTCAAACCTATAGATGATGTATTGATGGATAAATTAAATCACATCTTCTTGATCAACATTTGGTAAAAGGATAGCTTCAACCCATTTGGTAAAATAATCAATACCCACCAAAATGTACTTATGATTTTTAGATGATGCTGGTCGAATTTCTCCAACCAAATCCAAAGCCCATCCTCTAAAAGGCCAAGGTTTCACTATAGAGTGTAATTCACTTGCAGGGACGTGTTGAATGCCAGCGTGAACTTGACATTCCTGACAACCCTTATCAAATTCATACAATCTTTTAACATGGTAGGCAATACATGCCTTGTCGAAATAACAACCATTTCATTTTATGGCCTACCTGATGTGCTCCACATGTCCCTCCATGGACAGTCGAAAGGGCCAAGTACGCTTCTGCCTCACTAAGGCACTTAAGCAATACTCCCTCAGGAGTCTTTTTGAATAATTCATTACCCAACAAGACATAACTCAAAGCTTGATACTTGATTTTCCTTTCTGTCGAAGATATTGGATTTTTTAGATAATCTACTATAGGTTTTCTCCAATCCTTGTCAGTTATGCTATCAACTGCTAGAATTGCAAAATTATCTTCATCAGCGTATCCAAGCTTAGTTTCTTCCAAATCTGATGGGGCTAATCCTACTGACAGCACCCTTCCTCTGATTTCAACTTCGCTTGCATCTTGTAATTTGTCTTTCGAAACTTTATACCATGATGCGATATGAGCTAATTCATTAGCGACCTGGTTTTCCAGTCTAGGGATGTGTCGAAAACTAACTGCGTCGAACTTTTTCAACAGTCGATTCACAACTACAAAGTACATAATCAAGTTTTCTTTTATGCACTTGTATTCCTTGGTATATTGTTTTATGACCAGTTCTGAATCTCCCATTATTTCGACATGAGTTGCCCCCAATTCCAACAATACTTCAAGTACAGCAATTAAAGCTTCATATTCAGCTTCGTTGTTGGAACAACGGCCTTCAATTTTATACTTAAGTGTTGTTGGAATTCTATTAGGAGAAATAACAAACACTCCTATGCCTGTCCCATCTTTGTGGCTCGACCCGTCGAAGTATAACTTCCAAGGTTCCACTTCAAGATAGTTCAGAGGGGTCTCATTTGTAGAATGGTCAACTATAAAGTCTGCCACTACTTGTCCTTTAACAGCTTTTAAAGGCTTATAAGTTAAGGAATATTCATTTAATGTTAATGCCCATTTTCCAATTCGACTATGCAAAATAGGTTTGGACAACATATGTTTAATAACGTCATAACGAGAAGATACATAAACATCAACTGGTTTTATATAATGCTTCAATTTTGTACAAGAGTAATAGAAACATAAACATAATTTTTCAATCATGCTATATCTAATTTCTGCATCATTTAAAACTCTACTAAGGTAATAGACGGCCCTTTCGACACCATCATCATCCTCTTGAGCTAACATACTCCCTAAAGTCCTATCTGACGCAGCTATGTACAATCTCATACACTTATTGCCACAAGGTGGTGAGAGAATCGGGGGGTGACTTAGGTACTCTTTGATTTTGTCGAAGGCTTCCTGTTGCGCTTGCCCCCAGTCGAACCCATCCTTGCTAGCTCGAAGCAATGGCGAAAAGGCTTGCGTTTTCCCACTCAAGTTGGATATAAACCTCCTCAAGAAATTTATTTTTCCCAAGAGATACTTCAATTCCTTCTTTGTTGATGGCTCTTTTGTTTCCATAATGGCTTTGGTTTTATTTTGGTTAATTTTGATCCCCTTCTTGTGGACCACAAAGCCTAAGAAATCCCCTGCCTGCACACAAAAAGCACATTCGAGAGGATTCATTTTAAGACCATGCTTTCTCATCCTTTCAAAGGAATGTCGAAGATGGCTTAAATGATCTTTTCCTGAAAAAGACTTAACAGCAATATCATCAATATAGATTTGCATAAAAGTCTCAATAAAATCATGAAAGATCGAATTCATTGCTTGCTGGTAAGTTGCCCCAGCATTTTTAGACCAAAAGGCATTACTACCCATTCATAAGTGCCTAATGCCCCTGGACATCGAAAAGCAGTTTTTGGGACATCTTCCTCAGCAATGAATATTTGGTTATAACCACAATAACCATCCAACATACTCAAGTATTCATGTCCTGCAGCAGAATAAATCAACATTTCTGCCATAGGCATATAATATTCGTTCTTAGGGGTTACAGTAATGACTGGTACAATATTAGCTAGCCATTCGACATACCTAGCTGTACGGATGAACTTGCATCTAAGTAACCTTTCAATTTCCTCTTTGATCTTTGAAAGGATTGTTGGGGCAAACCGTCTTGGATTTTGCTTGACTGGTTTTTTCCCAGGTATGATTGGCAACTTATGTTCAACAAGCTCTCTCCTCAAACCAGGCATTTCGTCATAGTCCCAAGCGAAGAAATCCTTGAATTCCTTCAATAGTTGGACCATTTCGACTTTGAGTTGTGGGTCGAGATTAGCACTAACATAAGTAGGCCTTTTTACTCCCCATTCACCCAAGTCAATTTCTTCCAAAGGATCTTGCGCCAGCATTTTAATATTGTCTGACAATGGATCCTTTTCGAAACCCAAAGGCTCATTATCATAAATAGCATCAAGCCTTTGATTTTGGTCTTCGATTTGAGACCCATCGGGTGGTTCAGGCTCAAAGTCCTTACCAGGGCCTACTTCACAAATTTCAGTTGTGGCTTCGACAGCCATGTGGTTGTGTGCAGCCTCCAAGGCCGCTTGTAACTTAGATTCGGCCACATAGGCCGAAATTCTTTGTAGTGCATCGAATTCAGTCATTGTTACTGAATTCACTTCCCCAACCTGTGGGGTCTATAGGCTCCCCACAGTATGGGACATTGCCTTATTCCCTTATGACCTCTCTATCCCATCGAAATCCCTCCATAGGGTGAAGGTGTAATGAGCAGAATGCATGGTCATCTGGGGTGAAATCAAATTCTGCTGGAGTACAAGGCGCAACATGCGCCAAGTTTTTGTCAAACTCAATACCATCAACATGATTAACAGGCATCTTAAAGTACCCTTGATCACCGAAACCACATTAACTATGATGTTTAATGAGGCATCAGAGTCGGAATCAAAGTTGTGAGTCAAATCTTCGTCCTCAGCTGCTTCGACTGGAAACCTCTCAGCTTCTTCTTTCTTGGAAACAAATAACCTACGCCCCGCAGGCATCTTATTTGTTATTTTTTATCCCAACATCTTTATTTCTAGCAGGCAGAACATTGGTACTAGTTTCAGTAATATCTTTGGCCTGAGCTTCCCTCAAAGCCTTCCTTCGTCTCTGTTCCCTTCTCCACTAGGTCCTAGACATAGGATTTTTGCCTTTGTAATTCTCAGAAATATAGGCAGCTTTATTGGAGGACTTGAATTATTTCCGGTACTCCATTGAAGAACCTCTAGCTACGTTGAAATTCTTCCATCTCTGTTTCCCTTTCCCTGCTGCTTCAACTGGTTTGACCCACTTTCCAGTTGGTACCTCACTGCTAGGCTTGAAAGTAGCCTGCTTACCCCTTGGCATTTGTGGCCTTTGGCCATATTGTTTTTGAGTGGCTTTTCTTGGGTCAAAACTCCCTGGCCTTTGAGCAGCTCTTTTCTCGCATCCAGATTTGGCTTCTTTCCGCGCTTGGAGGCTTTGAGCAGCTTCTTTGTCGAAGATAGCATTGCATCGAGGGCACAGCATGACTTCAGAGTTCTTCCCCTGGCATATGTGGAGAAAATCAACAATGGTTTCATCTTCTCTAGGGTAAGCCAACTTGTTGCAATCTTCTTGACGAACCTATTCATAGATATCCATGGCCTGTCTGTTAGTAACTTCGACCATATTTATGTCAATTTCATCTTTTAAATGCATTTTGGAGAAGTGGACATCAAGGCCTTCAGCAGCCTCATTCATCTGTCTGAAACGGTTAGAAGTCTCTTTTGTCACCATCTACAATTTTGATGCTTCAGCTTCATCATGGATCTCGACTGTAGCCTCAGCGTCGAACCTTTGAACTTCAGAAGATGTCCTAAAGTAATGTTCAGCAGCCATACATATCAAATGCTCAAGCTGGCAACCATCCATTTCCTCGACTTCTCTAATGAACACAACATCATTGGTAAGGTCCTCAGTAACTGTTAGTTCTTGGATTGGCTGGAATTTTGGTAAAATAAAGTATGTTCAATGTTGATGTCAAAGTGCTGATGTTGCAACATTGAGTCTTAACACTGGGTTGTGTTAAGTATTTAAATTGCTGAAGTTGGATGTCTGATGTCACACTGCGATGTTGTGACATTAGATCTGCAGAATTAATAACATCAGGTTGTGATGTTGTTAGGGTTTGCGTGTTAGCTGGAAGTGTGGAGAGCAAGCTGTCTCATTGGATGCGAATATCTTGGGATAGATATTTCCTGCTGCATAGGAGATCTAGTGCAGATTTGTAGGAGATTTAAAAGGTTGAAGATTTAAAAAGATTCTAGGAGAAAATCTGTTTTAAATATTCAGTTTTAAATAACAAATCAGGTCAGATATTGTAGCAAGTCCAAGTCCAATTCAAGGAGCTATATAAAGCGCACCAGTACTAAAGAAAAGGCACGAAGAAAAAGAGCTAAAGACTGATTGTCGTGTGTGTCTTCGTTTATGATTTGTAAACCATTCTAGTGTGAATTGGTATTATTGTTTTTGAGTTGTTCTTGATCAAAACTGTGAAGCAGAATCAAGTAGTGATATTCGAAGTGTGTGATCTTAGAATTATCTCACTGAATTGTTTTAGGGATTGAGTAGTGTTCTCATATCTAAGTGGTTTCTTAGGTAGAAAGTCACTAGTAGGAATTAAGTTTAGGAGATTGTCAACTGGGTTGTTGAGTCTGTAAATTAATTCTACAAGTAGTGAATTTCATCCCTGGCTTGGTAGCCCCCAGACGTAGGTAGTTAGACCGAACTGGGTGAACAATTCTTTGTGCTAATTTGTTACTGTTATTGCTATCCATTTGCAGAGTGTGTTGTTGTGACATCGCACCTTAACATCACACGTCTGATACCAAAATTTCAATTGGTATCAGAGAAGGCATCCTATCTGTCTCTGGGTGAGATCTAGGGAAGTTACTTTCTGGTGTAAAGATGGACAAAGAAGTTGGAGGATTCGTCAACAGACCCCCTATTTTGGATGGATCCAATTATGACTATTGGAAGCCAAGGATGACCACTTTCTTAAAATCCTTGGACAGCAGGGCATGGAAGGCTATTATTAAAGAATGGAAAGCACCTGTTGTGTGTGAGAAAGATGATGCTGGTAAAGATAAAGAATGCACCTCTAAGCCAAAGCCTGAAGAAGAATGGACCAAGGAAGAATATGAGCTTGCCCTTGGTAATTCCAAAGCACTAAATGCAATTTTCAATGGAGTGGATAAGAATATTTTCAGGTTAATCAATACCTGTGAAGTTGTTAAGGAAGCGTGGGATATTTTGAAAGCCACTCATGAAGGTACATCTAGAGTTAAAATGTCAAGACTTCAGATTCTAACATCAAAATTTGAAAGCTTAAAGATGAAGGAAGATGAGACTATTCATGACTTCCACATGAGTGTTCTTGAGCTGGCTAATGCATCCAGTGCTCTTGGTGAAAAAATTTCAGATGAAAAGCTTGTAAGGAAGATCCTTAGGTCCCTTCCTAGGAAGCATAAGATGAAGGTAACTACCATTGAAGAATCACAAGACATCAGCAAGATGAGACTTGATGAGCTCCTTGGATCTCTTCAAACTTTTGAGCTTAGGTTGAATGAGGAAGAACCAGAAAAGAAGCCAAAGAGTATAGCCTTGGTGTCAAATGATCAAGAAGAAAAAGGAAAGAGTTATGAATCCCAGGAGAATCTATCTCAGGCCATAGTTATGTTGGGAAGACAGTTCAACAAAGTGTTCAAGAGAATGAATAATAACTCCAGGCCTAATGTCAAGAACATATCTTCTGACATCAGCAAGTCAAAAGAGAAGGATGAAGAGAAAACTGCCCAAGATAAAGGAGTTTAGTGCTTTGAGTGTGAAGGGTATGGACATGTCAAGAAAGAGTGTCCCACCTTCTTGAAAAAGCAGAAGAAGGGCATGACAGTTTCCTGGTCTGACTCTGATAGTGAAAGTGAAGGTGAGTCAGCAAAGCATGTTAGAGCTTTAACAGGAACTGTTGTTTCTGATGATGATTCTAGTGATGGAGAAATAACGTATGAGGAGTTAGCATCTACTTATCAAGAGCTATGTTTAAAAAGTGCTGAGATTTGTCAAGAAAACAAGTGCCACAAGCAACAGATTGCTCAGCTTGAGAATGAAAAAGCTGATCTGGAAAATGAAGTTGTACTAGTTAAAGCTCATCTTGATCAAATGACCAAGTCTGTTAGAATGCTGAGCTGTGGTACAGACACACTTGATAAGATCCTTCAGACAGAAAAAGTGGTTGGAGATAAATCAGGTATAGGATATGTGGCAAGCTCTTCAGGAAAAAAGGAGGAGATGTCTCAAACAAAAAGATAGGATCCTACCCCTAAGATGATTGTTCAACCTCAGAATGTTCCCCATCAGAGGAAGATGCAGCTTCGAGGAGCTAGTCAGTATATGCCTCCCCAATATCACAAGAGTATGCAAGCTGCCAGGATCAAACAGAACATGTCCCATCAGATGTCTCAACTTCAGAGAGACTGGTATGGATATGGATATGGATACAACAATGTTGTGCCTCATCACTATGGTAGAAGGAAGCGTCATCACCATAGGAGACAGCGTCCTTAGTACAGAAGAAGACAATCCAACTATGGAAGAAGGAGACAACATTATGGGTGGCAGCCACAACATTATCATCAAAGTGGCAGAAGATTTAACCACTTCAGAGATGACAGAGTCAGATGCTTCTATTGTGGCAGGTCTGGACATATGCAGTCCTCGTGCTTCAAGCTTCATGGTTATCCAAATTCTGCTCCTCAACCCAGATAGAAGGAGGTCAGGCCCAAGGTGGTGAAACAATGGGTTCCTAAAGCACAGGTCACATGTCTATTGACTCATACCTCAAATGGACATTTTGCCATGGATGCATGGTACTTTGACAGTGGATGTTCAATGCACATGACTGGATCCAAGGAGCAGCTGGTGGAGTTCAATCCTTGCCATGCAAATAAGGTTGTGTTTGGCAATGGAGAAAAAGGAGTTGTAGAAGGAAGTGGAAGAGTAAAGGGTGGTGGTGGACCTGAACTTGACAATGTTCTGCTTGTCAATGGTTTAAATGCAAATTTGATCAGCATAAGCCAACTGTGTGATGAAGGTTACAAAGTTAACTGCAACAAAGATGAGTGTGTGGTATCTGATGAGCATAATCAGGTTGTGATGAAGGGTATAAGATCCAAAGATAATTGATATCAATGGATACCAGAAGAGGACAGCTTATATGGTAATGTTATGATTAATGTTGTAACATCAGATGGTAACATCAAGCATGAAAGATTACTGAAAGGGCAATCAGAATTAATGAATACTGATATAAAACCTTTTAAAAATTTAAAAGGAAAGGTTGTATGGAGGGAGAAAGTCATTTACACTCAAAATCAAGCTCCTTGCCTTAGACCATCATTTCCTAGTGTTGCAACATCACGCGTCTTCAAAGCCCTGTTCTCACAACTATTCATCTTCTTCGCCTTCAAGAATCAACCCTCACTAAATCTCACCTATCTCAAAGGATTCATGGCTTCTCTATCCAAGAAATCTGCGTCTCAGAGTTCTACAAAAGGAATAGCTAGGGTTTCCACTGACGAAGGCTCAGCATCCGATCCTATGAACATTGAGCCCCTCTCAACAATTCTTCCTGAATTAGGTACTTCGAGACCCACTAAACTATCTCCTAAGAGACCTGCTACTGTCTTTAAGAATCCTGAAACAAAGAAAGTTGTTACTAGTGTGTTATTTGGCGACAAAACTATGTCAAAATCATCAACTTCTCAGTCTATTGAAGAGAAGTTTGATGTAGAAAAAAGGATGGGTAATCTTGCCTCAAAAATCCTGGACAAAGGCATTCCTGTTAAAGGAATTTCAATTCCTCTGAATTAGATGCCAGCTGAGAAAGATAACGTGCAAGGAGGTAAGTCAAGTCTTCAAAAACTTGCAATAACAACTATTGAATATGCTGATCAGAGTGAAGACATGCATGAAGAGACAAATGTTGAGGAGAATGCAGAACCCACTTCTGTTGGTAATGCTGATGTGATCAATGTAGATGATCTATCAGATGATGAAGTGATAGCAAGAGTTTTCCCAAGTATTGGAAAGAGATTAAAATCAAGGAAGGGAAATAAGGTTGAACCCTCTCCTAAGAAGTCATCTAATGAAAAGAGGAAGAACTTTGCTGTTGGACCAGCAAAAGCCTGGAGCAAAGTGGAAGTAAATCCTAGAAAGAGGAAGGTTGTGGAGCATTCAGAGTCTGACTATGATGTCGAAGATGATGTTCATGACATCACGCCTATTAGGAAAACTATTCTAAAGAGAATATCTGATAAGGTTCCTGAAGTTCCAATTGATAACATCTCTTTCCATTATGCCAGTAGTGCATCTATGTGGAAGTTTGTTTGCCAGAGAAGACTAGCCCTGGAAAGGGAACTAGGTAAAGAAGCTTTAGAAATGGTGGAAATTATGGAATTAATCAACACTGCTGGACTGGAGAAGACTGTGACAAAACTTCCTAGATGTTACGAAGGGCTTGTCAAATAGTTTATTGTAAACATCCCTATCAACATTACTGATAAGAGAAGTACAAACTTTATGAAAGTCTTTGTTAGAGGAAAGTGTATTAATTTTTCTCCTAGCGTCATCAACAAATATCTAGGTAGACATAATGGAGAGTGCAGTAATCTTGAGTCTACTGATAATGATATCTGCAAGGAGATTACTGCTGGACAAGTGAAGGTTTGGCCGTTGAAAGGGAAGCTGAAGACTAGCAAACTCAGCATCAAGTATGTCGTTCTTCACAGGATTGGTACAACTAACTGGGTGCCAACCAACCATAAAACAACAATTGCTGTTGGTCTTGGAAAGTTTATCTATGCTGTTGGAAGGAAAATGAAATTTGACTTTGGAAGCTATATTTTTAACCAGGTGGTAAAACATGCTGAAACCAATGCTGTCTAGTTACCTATAGCATTCCCCTCTTTGGTTTGTGGAATCATTTTAGATTAGCAACCTGAGACTTTAACAAGCTCAGACATAGCTTGCCAGAGAAAGACAGTCTTGTCCCTACACCCTAAGCTGTTTACTGGACATCATGTTCCAGACATTGTTGTAACATCAACTGCTGAAGACAAGAAGAAGACTACAAAGGCTGAACTGATTGGAGAATTGAAGACCATGTGCAAAGACCTTGATGCGGTCATCAGTACCAGTCTGGTTAGAAAAGAAAAACTTGAAAAGCTGATCCAGAAGTTAGAACAAGACAATGGTGATGATGTTCCTGATAAGAATGATGAGTGTGATAATACCAATGCTGATAGCTCACAGGAGGATGAAGAGGATACTGGAGTTGGATCAAGTTCAAATGAAGACTAGCTTATTTGCCTCTGCTTCTAGTAGTTTTAGTTTTATATTTCTGTCTCAGCTCTAATTTTGTGCTTGGTTTGTAATTTGAATATTGTACTATATATGCACCCTTTATATTTTTGTTCTATGATTTGTTATGCTAACTGTGAGGCTAAAAATGAGAGCTAGGGTAGTACTAACTGTTGTTAGTAGGGCGTCTGGTTAAAGGTTGTCTAATTATGGCTAAAAAGGGGGGGAAGTAGCCAAAGAAGAAAGCCAAAAGTCCAAGAGTAAATGCTGTCAAAGGAGTTGTTGAGCTGATTGCTGATGTGATGCAGAAGCAGAAGTGCAGAAATTAAGGGGGAGTAATTGCTGAACAACTGCTATGCTGGTTGTTGCATTGAGGGGGAGTGCTAATTGCTGCTTATAATGAAATATGTGCAGCTGTTTGAATGTTTGAAGAGTGTAGCTGTTGAACTTGGTGCTGCAGCAGAGTTTTTTGAAGTCTTTATTGAAGATGCTACTGCTTGATGTTTCAATATCATTGTTTGATGTTTTTTTCCGCTGCTGAAGTCTCTGAAGGTGCAGAGATTGCTTTAGCCAAAATTAGCCAAAGGGGGAGATTGTTAGTTCTTGGATTGGCTGGAATTTTGGTAAAACAAAGTATGTTCAATGTTGATGTCAAAGGGCTGATGTTGCAACATTGAGTCTTAACACTGGGCTGTTTTGATGTGTGATAACATAGAGAAATGTCTTCTTGCAGAGAGATTTTGATTTCCTCTGAGGGGATGTTGGTTTTTGTGTGTCTTGATCAAAGCCCAAGGTTGAAGCTGAGAGATTGATTGACTCTACTGGGGAAGTCCTTATACAAAGCCTAAGAGGAGGCTGGAAAAGGCTGACTCAACAAGAGAGTGTTTATCTGTCTTGTACAAAGCCCAAGATTGAGGCTAAAAGAAAATTGACTCTTTTGGGGATATCATTATACAAAGCCTAAGAGGAGGCTAAAAGTTAACTTTTCCGGGGAAGTATTTTGTCTATCTTGTACTAAACCCAAGATCGAGGCTAAAATAAGATTGACTCTGCTGGAGAGATTTATATGGTGTCTTGTACAAAGCCCAAGATTAAGGCTAAAATGAGATTGACTTACTCAGCTGAGGATATTTTAGGTGTCTTTTTCAAAGCCCAAGATTGAGGCTGGAAAGAGGATCGACTCCGCTTAGGGATATTAATTCTCAAAGCCTAAAAGAAGGCTGGGAGGAATGGACTCTGCTAGGGAAGATATTTATCCAGAGCTTAAGAGAAGGTTATGAAGATTTTTACTTTGTTGGAGAAAGTTTATTTATGTCTTGTACAAAGCCCAAGATTGAGGCTAAAAGAATGACTCAACAAGAGAGTGTTTATGTTTTATACCATTGACTCAACAAGAGAGTGTGGAAAGGTGATTGACTCAATAAGAGGGTACTTTGTTTGTCTTGTACAAAGCCCAAGATTGAGGCTAAAAAGGGTTAACTCAACAAGAGAGTGTTTATGTTTTGTGTGTCTTGTACAAAGCCCAAGATTGAGGTTGAAAAAGGTTAACTCAACAAGAGAGTGTTTTAACAAAGGAGATGGACTCAACAAAAGGGTGCTGTTGGGGCTAATTCTGCTGAGGAAAATTATTATACAAAGCCTAAGAGGAGGATGTCTTCTGCAGAGGATTATTGAGATCCAGAGGCAGGTCTAAAATGTGGAATCAACTCTTGCTGAGGGTTACAAAAGAGTTGAGGTATAAGATGCCTTGAGGTTCTGATTTTGGATAGTGTTATATAGATGATAAGCTGGCCCTGGTTGGGGAAATTTAAAGTGAGAGTTTAAAGATTGAGTTTTGAAAACCTATAGAGGTTTCAACTCTACTGGAGATTGGTTAAATGACCAGGGTTTCTCTTGTATTTGGGAAACATGAGAATGTCTTTGAGATCCAAGAGGAGATTAGACTGTCCAAGTCTACTGGTATGTAAGTGTTTATCTTTGTATGATGCTCAAGAGGAGGCTGGTGTTTTAAGGGATGAGAATCAAGCCTAAATTGTCCAAGGTTTTGACTCTTTAGAAAGACTGCTCTAACAAAGGATGACTAAGTTATGCCCTATACCTTTAAGAGGTTTTCAGGGTCCTCGTATTAAGCCCAAGAGAAGGCATGAGAACTTCTAAGAAGTCGGGGGGTCCTTGTACAAAGCCCAAGAGGAGGCTGGATGCTTTTGGGAAGCCGTCCAAACCTAAGCAGAGTTCAAGAAATGTTTCACTGGGAATAATCTTTTCTTTAATGAACAGTTCTAGGGTTTGAAGAAATTCAAGAGAGGTTTCACCGGGAATTAATCCTCTCTGGGGAAATGAATTTCTTTGACAATTTTCAAATAGTGACAGTTTGAGAAAAGTTTCACCGGGAATAATGCATTTCTCTTTGTTCCTTATTGTATAAGCCCAAGAGAAGGCAAGACTGTATCTGGAATTCCTATGGGGAACTAGTTTTGACTGTTGAAAGAGTGACCATTGGCTTTATCTAGTTCTAGACCTAATTACCGGGGAAAACTCTTAGCAGATAATATACATGCATATATATATAGATGAAATATATATTGTATGTAAAAGAGAAGGTAGGAGGAATTACAGGTGAGCAAGCTTCCAGCACAAACAATTATATATATATATATGTGAAAGTATGTAAAAGAAAGCTGATAAAACTCACAAGCGAGGAAGCAGCTTCCATTGTAACAGCCGTATAGTTAGTTGTTCAAGAAATTAAAGAAAGTTTTGATAACAACTATGGATTTGAACCTAAATCAAAAGGGAATTTGTTTTTGAAAAAAATATTGGGGCTTATACTCAAGGAGAGGCCCAGATGAAAAGCAATAATCGTACCGTTGATCTAAAAAATTGTACTAGGACTTATGCAATGACTGAGGCCCAAATTAGGTTTTATTTACAAAGGGACAGGTCTTACAACTCAAAGAGAGACCTAAAGGTTTAAAAAAGAAAAGAAATTGGACTTACAACACAAGGGTAGGCCCAGATGAAAACGTTTTGAAAAGCGACGATCGCGTCGAGATTTTGAAAACACGGTGGGACTTATACAATGACTAAGGCCCAAATTATTTTAGTTACAACAAGGATCGGGTCTTACAAGGGATGAGTCTTACAACTCAAGGGGACGCCCATGGGAAGAGCGTGATCGCATCGTCGTATTGAAAATTGTACTGGGACTTATATAACGACTGAGGCCCAAAATTATTTATGTACAAAGGGGGTTGGGTCTTACGCTCTATTAGAGGCCCAAAATTTTTTGAAAAAATATTTGTGAGGGTGAAAATAATCAAAACCCTAATTTGATTTTAAAATGTATTTTAATTGAATAAAAATTCAATTAAAATGATCAAAATTATCAAACATGTGTGAAAAACAAGTTGTGATCTTGGATTAATGTTTGAAAAATCATGTTTCATTCATATAATGATTTGAAAATCATTTGAAATTGCAAAATTAAGAGAAAGAAATATTTTTAAATATTTAAAACAAATAAAAACATATTTCTTTACAAAAATACTAAATATATGAAATAAATAATATTTTTGGGAAATTTTTATGGAATAAAATATTTTAACATTTTTGCGAATTTTCAAAAAAAGAACCAATCAAAATAATTAAAATTGAGAGAGAAATTAATTTTGGAATTAATTAATAAAAATCATAAAAATATCAAAAATATCAAACTATGGCAAAGTAAAAAAAAAAGGTTTGGGTGGGTGTTGAACCCACGCCATCAAGCCAAACACACATGCTCGCCACCACTGGGGTGGTGATACATCCGTATATCAAAACCACCCCATGTGTATATATGGGTGACTTGGTTTTTAGGCCTGGCCAAGGAAAAAAACCAAGTTTTGGTGGATTTACATGAAGGCTCTAACTTTCTCATTTCTCCATGGATTGGGACAAAATTTAGATGCATCTGATAGAATTTCATGAGGAATCCAATGGTGCCCTTGGAATTTTTAGTAAATGTTTCCCTTTAAAAATCTGATTGTGATTTCAAAATAGGGCAAATTTTGCATGTTCTATGCTATCTCATGGTACAGGCAATAATAGCATGATAAATTGGTTCAAACACAACACATATGATATGTGTGAGAGGTCCATGATCAATAAACCTCAAAGCAATGCATGATTTAAAGAGTTCAAGTTGTGATGCACTTACCTCTTGGAGTTTCTTATGCTATTTGCCAAGTTCCTTGTGCCAGAAGTAATTCAATGCTTTGAACACTCTTGATTGATCCCTTAGAAGCTTTTAGGATGATCAGAACCAGCTGGAATCCCCAGGAACAAGTATAGGCCTTTTCTTGCAAAAGGGGCAAAAGTGACCAAGATAGCAACTCTCTCAAATGGTGTTCCAGATGATGGAAACAAATTGGGACAGTTTGAGGATGATATTTTGAGTGTGTTTGAGGTCTGGTTTGGTTTTGGAAGTGACTGAATCAAGACATGACTTGAAAAATGCAGAAAAGTCAATTTTTGAGGTTTTGGAGGTTGACTTTATGATTTTGGTGGTTTAGATCAAAGGTGAGTGTTTGGACAACTTAAATATGACATGTTGGATGTGTTTGGATCATGAGATGTAGTGGAATTGCTCTCTAACTCAAAAACTCAGAGATTGCTTGTAAAAGAAGGAATTTTGGCCTAAAGAAAGAGATTTTGAGGAAAGCATCAGTTGTAGTGCTTTGATGTACTCAAATTGAGCACAAATGAGCTCTATTTATAGTGCACCAAGTTTGTTTTGCAAGCAATAGTGAATGGAAGCTGGTACAGGCCTTTGGCCAATGTTGATCCAAAAGAATCTTTAGTCTCCTATAGCCATTGACGTGAGGTTAGGGCACAGGCCTATGGTTCTTTGATTCAGAGTTGATTCTTGACCCATTCAGTTAGGAATGTGTCAATCCATGCCACCTTGATGCATCCATTAAATGCTTGGAAACAAAATTGGAGTTTTTGCATTTTTTAGCCTTTTTAGGGTTGTTATGGCTATGTGTAGATTCTTGGACTTGGGAGGCTTGGGGATCAGATCATTCCCTTTTGATTTCATCCTCTGATGTGTCCAAATGGATGACAAGGCTTGGAGTTGTCCAAATTTTTCAAATCGAGCAAAGTGCCAAAATCTGCCTTGTACAAGACAGTTGGAAATGTTGATTTTGAGGGAATCATATCTCCCTGCTCAGGATGAGTTATGGGAGGCCCTTGTGCTTTTTAGAGAGCCCTCATATGATACAAAACATGTGTTATCATAGTTTGTTTTGAAACTATTTGGATCCCATTGAAAAATCCTCAGGAACATTGATGTCCAAGGCTGGTAACTTAGGAAGATTTTCACTAAGTGTTGGAAAAGTGCCATTTTCTTCATTTTTGTCATTTTGATCAGTCCATAACTTAAAATTCATGAGGATTTGGAATCTCTTGTAGTTGACACTTTTAAAGTATGTCAGATGGACTTTCATTTGACCTTTGAATGGGAGAAAAAGGCCTTGTGGTTTAGGAGTTATGACCTTGCAAAGTTGGTACCAAAACCACTTTTGTTCCATAACTTAAAAAAATTTTGGTTTCCTATGGCTGCCCCTTTTGCAAGAAACCACACTTTTCTTGATTTTTATTAATGAATGATGATCAATACCATACATTAACATTATTTTTGACTTAGGGGAACCATATTTGTGAAAAATTCCAAAAAGTCAAACTTGATTTTGTGCACAATTGACTTTTTATCAGATGAAATCCAAACTGTGTGATCCTTTATGAAATCAACTCCTTAACCTAAATAAAACCTAATGGGAGCATGTCTTGGCCAAAAGTCAAAGCTACAGTTGACTTTTTCCTCAAAACCCTAATTGTGGTCCTGGTGAAATTGAAACTTGTAAATCAAGCTTCTTGGGCCAATCCATTGTTGCAAATTGATCAATTTGGTGTATTTGAGGCCCTCAAATCATGTCTTGAAGTCTTGCCTCATGCTTTGCTCCAAAAGTCAACTTAGGGGTGAATTAGGTCAAGAAACCCTAATTCCTGATTTTTTATGAATGCATCCCCTGAGGGTAAATTGACTTAATGATTGGGTTCATGAGGTCCCTTGGAGTATCTTGGGTTATATTTTGAAGCATTGGCTCATGCCCGGATGAAAATTTTCATCTGGAGGCCTTAGTCGACCAAAACCCTAATTTGGTTACACTGGCGATCTTGAGGATTGATCCACTTGGAATGTTGCAACATTGTGCTTGATTTGTGATGTGGGAGTCCTCTTGATCCTTTTTGGGTGTTTGAGAGTTTTGAAAAGTTGAATATCATGTCATTTCTTGATTGATCCTTTGTCTAAGTGCTCAAAGAGGGCTAAAAACCCTAATTCTTGGTTGTAGTGAATGCTCAACCATCTTTGAGAAGATTGATGAGGCATTATGGTTCATCCATATTGTGATGATGATTTGCACAATGATGGAAAATATTGGTGGTCAAAATTTGGGGTATGACAGAGTGTAGGGTGGAACCACCTCATGCACAATCCCTTCTTTTTCACATAATGCATCGAACTCTTTCGAAACATACTCTCCACCACCACCAGTCCTCAGAATTTTCAACTTTCAACCACTCTCTCTTTCGACAATGGATTTGAATCTGGCAAATACCTCGATCACGTCACTTTTCTTCTTGATGAGGTAAGTCCACAACTTTCGACTGTAATCATCTATGAACGTGACAAAGTATCTTTTGCCACCAATCGAATACACCTGGATTGGACCATATACATCAGAATATATGACTTCCAGAGTTGCCTTCGACTTCCTTCCTGCATCCTTGCTGGAGCTATTCTTGTGTTGTTTCGACTGAACGCACTCTTCACAGACTTCACTTGGAATGTCGATTTCTGGTAATCCTGAAACCATATTTATTCTCTTTAGCTCTCGGATGTCATTGAAGTTGAGATGGCCTAGTAGAAAATGTCATAACCACTCATCTCTACTGGCTGCAGTTGCTAGGCACTTGTGCTCCATCACATTGAGTTCAAACTTGAAGATCCTATTCTGAGACATTTGAGCCTTTAAGAACAACCTACCGCCTGCATCGAGGACTCTCATCATATTGTCTTTGACAACTACCTTGTAGTTCTTTTCGACCAGTTGTCCTATACTGAGCAAATTACTCTTCATTCCTGGTATGTACAACACATTGGAAATTGTTGACCCCTTGCCATCTCTCCTCATAATCAAAGCATCACCAACACCTTCAGCTGCTAGAGTGTTGTCATTTGCAAACTTCATCGTGTTTTTCGACGAGGGCTTCATGTTGACAAACCAATCTTTCCTTCCAGTCATGTGTGATGAGCATCTTGAGTCCATGTACCACTGATCTTGGAATCTTTATTCATCTCTTGTTGTGACCATCAACAACATCTCTTCTTCTTCATGTTTCGCTAGCTTTGCATCAGTTTCTTAATCTCTTTTCTTTTCTAGATAGTCACTAAAATAGTGGCCATACTTTTGACAATTGAAACACTGAATGTGACTTTTGTGAGTTTTTCGACCACCACCTCTTCCTCTACTTGCAACACCACCTCTTTGGTTGCCTTGATTCCAGAGTTTTGTCTAATTCGACCAGTTTCCTCCTCTACCTTTGCTGCCATTCCAGCTTCCTTTGCCTTTCCTTTCCTTTTCTGACTGCGCCTGGAAAGCCATATCACTCTTCGACTTTCCTGCAGCTCTTTCCGCCATCATTTGTTCATGAGACTCAAGCATCCCTTGAAGCTCTTCCTTCGTCAATACTAAAAATTATTTCGACTTTTCTATGGCTACTACCACGTGGTCAAACTTTGGAGCCAATGACCTCAAGATCTTTACAACAACTGATCTTGATGTCAACACCTCTCCACATACCTTGATTTGATTCACCAGCTTTGTAACTTTGGTGAAGAAATCTGTTATGCTTTCGTTGTCTTCCATATGAAGCAACTCATAGGTTCTCTTGTGAGTTTGTAACCTCACCTCTTTCACCTTCTCTGCGCCTCCAAACGACTTTTCAATAATCTCCCATGCTTCCTTCGCTGACTCTACATCACTGACCTTTTCAAAGTTATCTAGATCGACACACTGATGGATTATAAAGAGAGCTTTATAATCTTTCATCTTCAATTCTTTGTGTGCAGCTTTTTCTTGATTCGTCGCGTTCTCTACAAGCGGTGCTACTCCTTCCTTCACAAGATCCCAAAGATCTTGATAACAGAAAACTACCTTAATCGGCTTGCACCAATTCTCATAATTATCTTTCTTGAGAATCGGAAGGCTCGCCAGAAAGTGACCGTTCGGATGATTCATCAACATCATAAACTTTATTACTAACATAAGACTATAATATTCTCAATATAAGTCTTCATAATATAACATTACATTAAATAAATAATATTTGTTTCTCATTTTTAATATAATTGACATGTTAAATTCTTCCAGTTGATAGAGAACTATAGTTTAACTAGGATTAGGAGTTTTGAAACATATTTAAACAAATATGCGCCTATTTTCTTTATCATACAATGATCATGTCAAATGACGTCACATCGATAAGGTATATCCATCACTTAAATGATTCAGAGAGAATTGAAATTCATTATAATAATAAAATATTAAAAATAAATTTGTACAATATTATTGTTATCTTAAATAATAATATCAACAATATTAAATAAGAAATATATAATGTACAAATATTACATGTCCAAAAATTCAATTACTAATAGGGTATTCGAATCATAAGTTACATAATTTTAAATCACAAGTACATTGAATGAATTATATTAAAAAATAACACATTCATAGGATATAATTATTATCAATATAATTTATTTTTAAATTAAAATAAATTTAAGTATTTTATCAAACAAAATTTGTACAACTATACCAACGATATGTGAGTTACAATCATATAAATTAAGATTGATTATATTTTATAGAAAATTTGGTATAATTGTATCCATAATATGTGAGATTACGATAATACAAATTAAGAGTTGTTATTTAATTATCCATCATAAAATTATCAAAATAACAAGATTTCAAATATACTCATTAGATAAGATTTTTATTTATATATTTATTTGAGTATATAACAAGAAATCAATTTATAAATAAAATAGTGTTAATTTTAGAATATTATGAAAAATAACAACATTTAATTTATATATAATTGCGTAATTTATATATATACTTGAATAATATTTTAAGAAATTCTTCCTCATATGTAATTATATAATACTCACATGAGATTCAAAAATTTAATAATCAAATTACAACTAACCTCGAAGAGAATGACATTTATCCTTGTGAATAGTGTCACTAAACTTTAATTACTTATAGAATATTGTAATATCATCTCAAAAAATAATTAACGATCAAAGAGTAAATCGTTATATCGTTGTAACAACCCATATAATATATATTTAGAATAATATCATACAAGTGTTATTAATTGGAACTGACACTACATAAGAGCCTAATGATGTCATTATATACATATGTCCAAACTAAAAACATCAAAGAGACATGTTATACAATAAAATCTAAGAATAAAATCTAATAACTATGTACAACATCTTCATTGTACACAACTCCACAATGGAAGATCACAATAATCATTATCCCTTGAAATATCAATGCACAACTCCTCTTGTAATTTGACCTGCAGAACAACACCTGAAAAGCAACAACAATATTAGGGGTGAGATGATAATCTCCGTGGGCTCCCTATCTTATAAATTCACTCAGCTCTATAAGGTTCTAATCAAAACCTAACTCAAGTCACAAGGGGGAAAATACTTGAGTTCACAAAACTCACAATGTATAGAAACATGCCCCTTGAGTTAATTAACTCAAACAATCACTAATCAAAAACCAAATCAAGGTATCTTTCCCCGGCAAGCCCTACGTTTAGGGTTATCAACTCGGGTCACGGATCCTTGTATCAAACTTTGACATACGCATGAACTTCGGATTCCAAGTGATCACATCCACTTCAGGAATCGTCGCTTCCTATGGGACTTCAAACCCTTTTCAAGCCTTTTACCCATATGGAACTCACTCCACTTTGGAATCCACCTCCTTTTTGGGATCCAACTCAAGTTATTCAAGTATGGGTGTATACCTTGACATATGCGCGGACCTTTGTGTCCAAGCATCGCCACATAACTTTATTTCCATAACCTAGATTATCTTTCTAAGTCTTTTACCTAGTTATACCCTAGGTTTTCTCTCTCATCTTCATTTGGTTTTAATCATGTTTGTTAGATGTCAAACATGATTTATATTTATCATTTATACTTGCCATTTTTTAACTCTTTTATGTTGAATTGTTGGATTTTATTCTTGAATGTTGTTATTCTTCAAATATTGTGAAAATACCTTTGGTACTTGTAATTTGTGTGTTATTGTGCAGAAAAAGACATTAAGTCATCAAAGAAGTAAGACACAAAGAAAGTGATTCAAGTTGCCAAAGAAGCGAAGAAGCTTCAGTAAGTTCTCTTTGCTAACTTGCCAGCGAATGTTCGCTGGGCGAACATCCGGCGAAGCTCCAGCGAACACTCCCTGGCTTGAGGCAGTAAGAAAAGACACCTAAGTTCGCTGTGCGAAATTCCAGCAAATGTTCGCCGTTTCAACGCTCCAGCGAAGGTTTTGCGAAGGACATCATGGAAGAGGCAGTAGCTAAAGGGGCCTAAGTTTGTCGTGCGAACTTGTAGGTGAATAGTTTGCTTTGCGAATAATTATTTGCATTGTGAACTTTTGCAGAATATCAGAGGAGGTTTAACTGTGCAGAGGCACATTAGCTGCCTATTTGGTAGTTCTCTAGGCAAATAAAACATTCATAGTGTGAACAAGACATATTTTAAGTTAGATATTTAAGCAATTTTGATATTTTCTTGGGATCATAACCTATTTTCTCACACCATAACCTAAGTTTCTGACTTTTCTTCATCCAAGAGTGATATTTCACCAAGAGAAGCTGGATATGCATCTGATCTCGATTATTCGACGCAGATGTTTTTTCATCTCCTCCCGATACTTGTGAAGCAAACTACCATGACAATGTGTAGCTAAACACATTTTGTGTCAAGATTAGAGGTAGTTAATCTTGCTTGTATGTATTTCTTTTGATCTTTTGTATATGAACAAGGTTGATGATCAATATATGATGAAGTTGTTTGCTTTTAATGTCGTATTTATGGTTTGAATCACTCTAGACATAGATTTTCTAAATCTTGCCCTAATATCTTCATCTCTTAAAAACCAAACTCTAGACATAGATTTGGGGTTTAATATCCGCTTTGTATTGATCTTAACGTTTGTTGTTTTGATTGTTAGCGTGAGACATAATCCAATAATTTAAACAATAATACCCACGAATTTGCTTTAGACTTAAACTGATTTGTGAGGATACGTGATTGTATTGGTCGAAACTAAGTTCATATGCTTGATTAATCGGATACGTATGAAAAGGATTAGTGAAATCAAGTCTTGACATGCTTTTCTCAAAACTAAAACATCTTTGTTCTAATTTACTTCTTCGCTACAAACTTATGTTACAAAACCAAGAACCATTTGAAAACTCTTTACTTAAAATGGTAAACTATTGAACGACAAGCATTAATATCGCACAATCCTTGTGGATACGATAAAACATCCCCCAAAAATACTTTTCAACAAAATGGCGCCGTTGTCGGGGATGGTTGTTTGATATTACAAGCATTGCAATAGTTTGGTGATTTTAAGTTATTTGTATTGTTAATCTCTTACCTCTGTAATTCCTTTGTGCCTTTTAATTTGTTTGGCTAAGTGTGCAGACTCTGTTTATGCGAGGGAAGTTACCCGCAGATTAACTTTTATTCAATCCTGAGATTGAAAGAACTGCGCATAAGTTAAATAGAAAAACTAGACGGAGGAGGCAACTTGCTAAGGAAAGACGAACACAAGGAAAATCTTCTACACCAACACCACAGTCTACGCCAACCATGGAAGCTCCACCACCACCACCACCTGCTTCAACACCATGCACAAACAGTTCGCACGCAATGCATACAACGGGAGGCACTCAGAGATGAAGACCGACATCCTTTCTCTTCTATACCAAAATCCATTCACCGGTATGGATCATGAGGATCCCTTCACTCATCTTACAATGTTTTACAAAATTGAGGGTGCAACTGGAACGCCTGAAGCTGAAGAGGAGTCTGTGTTCAAGAGACTCTTTCCGCATTCCCTAATTGGGAAGGCAAAGGAATGGTACCTTGACCAATCGACTGCTATTATGACGGATTGGAACATGTTGGAAGAGAAGTTCCTAGAACGATTTTTTCCACATAATCGTTTTATGGAAGCAAAAACGGCGACAACGGTTTTCTCACAAGGTGGAAATGAATCCCTCAACGAAGCTTGGGAGAGATTCAAATCCATGCTAAGAAAATGCAAAGGACACGATTTTGATGAACTCACACAAGTGCATATTTTCATAAATGGTCTCCAACCAAATCATAAAACCTTGTTGGATGTGACTTCGGGCGGGTCTTTAATGTCCAAAAGGGCCGAAGAAGCAATTTCTATCATTGATAAAATGGCACTAAATGATCATCAAGGGAATCATATTCGTGACACTACTCAAAAGAAACCAGGAATGCTTGAATTGGGGACTAACAATGCTATTTTTGCACAAAATAAATTGCTATCTCAACAAGTGGAATTGTTAACACAACAAATGTCAAAACTTCCACAACAAATCGAAGCAGTGCAACAAGTTCCCAACAACAACAAACAAATAGCGAGCTGTGAGCTTTGTAGAGGAGATCACCCTACCGTGTATTGTCCTCCGGTTGTAGAAGATGTGAATTATGCGGGAAATCAAAATCAAGTATATCAACCTCGACCACCTTACCAACAAGGCAACCAAGGTTACCAACCAAGAGGTAATCATGGTTATCAACAACCATGGAGGCCTCAAGACGCAGGACCTTTAAATAGTCAACAACAATATCAAAACTACACTCAACCTCCACAAGCTCTAAGTGGAAATACAAAGATGGAAGACACTCTCACATAATTTATGCAAATGTCAATGTCAAATCAAAAGAATACCGATGCGGCTATAAAGAATCTTGAGACGCAAGTGGGGCAATTATCAAAACATTTGGCCGACCAACACAAAGGAACTTTTGCGGCGAATACTCAACCAAACCCAAAAGAGAATTGCAAAGCTATTCTTACAAGAAGTGGAAGAGAAATTGATATGGGCATAGGTGAGGTTGTAGTGGATGAAGAGGAAGTAGTTGAAAAAGAAAAAGATATTGATGAGATTGAAGTAGAAAAAAATGTTAAGGGAGATTTAGTTGAAAATGAAAAGAAAAAAAGTGAGGAAAAAGAAAAAAGAATGAGAGAAGAAAATTTGAAAAAGACTAAGAAGGGGAAGGAACCGGTGATTACTATTCCGATCCAACAGTTGCTATATCCTCATGCTCCGTCAAAGAAAGATAGTGCGAGGCACTTGCTAGGTTTATAGATATTTTCAAGCAATTGCAAATCAACATTCCATTTTCCGAAGCATTGGAGCAAATGCCAAAATACGAAAAATTCATGAAGGATATTCTCACCAAAAATAAAAGGTATACGGATCAAGAAACTGTCATGGTTGATACTAGTTGTAGCGTTATCATTCAACGGACTCTCCCGCGGAAAGAAAGTGATATGGGACGAGTCACTTTTCCGGTTACAATAGGAAATATCTATGTTGACAACGGATTGATCGATTTGGGATCTAGTATCAATTTGATACCTTTGTCTATGGTGAAAATGTTGGGACATATGGAATTAAGAGCTACTCAAATGACATTGCAACTTGCCGATAAATCCACTACTCGTCCTCACGATGTAGCGGAAGATGTATTGGTTAAGGTAGACAAATTCTTGTTTTCCATCGACTTTGTGATGATTGATATGGAGGAAGATGAGGATGCTCCATTGATTCTTGGAAGACCATTTATGAAAACCGCTAGAATGGCCATTGATATGGATGACGGTCTTATGTAGGTTAGAGTCCAAGATGAGGAGATTTGTTTCAATCTATTTGAAGCCATGAAGCATTCAAAGGACAAAGGCGATTATTTTAGAATCGATGCAACGGAAAAGGTGATTGAAGAAATAAAGTGGCAATTACAAGTTCCAACCCCATTAAAAAAAGTTCTTACACATGCTCTTCAAAGTATCAATGAAACCGAAGAAAAAGAGATTGAAAAGTGTTTGCGAGAACTAGAAGAATTAGATAAAATTCCGCCTTTGAAAGATAGGGTGGAAATGTTGAAAATGGAAGATAATGAGTAAATTAAGCTTGAATTAAAGTTGTTTCCTTCTCATATTAAATATGTTTTTCTTGATGAATAGGGGTACAAACCGATGATCTTAAGCACAGAGCTAACCACAATTGTGGAAGAAAAATTGATTTGTGTTTTGAAGAAGAATCAAGAGGCGATATGATGGACTCTTTCCGATTTAAAAGGAATAAGTCCCTCTTATTGTATGCATCAGATATTCCTGGAAGAAGACTTTAGACCAGTCGCACAACCGCAACGCCGGTTAAATCATACCATGAAAGAGGTGGTTAGGAAGGAAGTGGTAAAAATGTTAGATGCCAGAATGATTTACCCAATTTCTGATAGCCCATGGGTTAGCCCGGTGCAAGTGGTACCGAAGAAAGGAGGATTAGCAGTTATCTGAAACGAGAAAAATGAGTTAATCCCGTCAAGAATCATGACCGGGTGGAGAATCTGTATTAATTGCCATAGGCTAAACCAAGCTACGAGGAAAGATCATTTCCCTCTTCCGTTTATGGACCAAATGCTTGAGATAATTTCTGGTCATGAATTCTACTATTTTTTAGATGGTTATTCGGGTTACAATCAAATTATTGTGAACCCGGAGGACCATGAAAAAACTGCTTTCACATGCCCTTTTGGAATCTTCGCTTATAGGAGGATGACGTTTGGGTTGTGTAATGCATCATCGACTTTTCAACGGTGTATGCAAGCAATATTTTCGGACTTGATCGAAAAGACAATTGAGGTTTTTATTGATGACTTCTCGATTTTTGAGCAATCGTTTGATATTTGTTTGAAAAACTTGGATACGGTATTGGAACGGTGTGTGGAAACCAACTTAGTACTCAATTTGGAAAAATGCAACTTCATGGTAACTGAAGGAATTGTGCTAGGCCACAAAGTTTCTCCAAGGGGCCTTGAAGTGGATCAAGCCAAGGTGGATGTTATTAAGAAATTTCCACCACCGTTGAATGTAAAAGGTATAAGGAGCTTCCTTGGACATGCGGGATTTTATCAGAGGTTCATCAAGGATTTCGCAAAGATCGCAAAGCCTTTGAGCAATTTCCTCAACAAAGATAAGTTCTTTGATCTTAACGAGTCTTGCCTGGTCTCTTTTAATTCTTTAAAACAAAGTTTGACTACCGCACCCATAATCATCGCACCAAATTGGAAAATGGATTTTGAACTCAGGTGTGACGCGAACGATTATGCGGTAGGAGCGGTATTGGGTCAAAGGAGAACAAATTTTTTTCATGATATACACTACACGAGCAAAGTCTTGAATGAATCTCAAGTAAACTATGCAACAACCGAAAAATATATGCTTGCGATAGTGTATGCATTGGAGAAATTTCGGTCTTATTGTCGTAACCCGAAATTTGACCTCCCCTATTTTTCCTTTTGCATAAGCATGTGCATTCGCATCGCTGGCATACACACTCATACTTTTTTCTCTTTTGTTTTGTTGTAGGAATATTCAGGTTCTCCCATGCCCGATTAATCGCATCCTCACAAGGTCACCACATCCTCAAAGCAAGCACAAAATACAGGTTTCCATGCCTAATCATCAAAACAAGAGGTGGAAAATTGAAACCGGGGATTCAACACTTGTTCCTAAGCAATCTGGGCAAAATTTTCCTAGAGTAACCGGTTACTCAATATAGGATAACCGGTTACTCTGCACAAATTTGCAATTTCTATTGCATTTTTGGGACAACAACTCCGCACTCTATTTATTCTTAGATTCTACATGATTCTAGCATTGTGTGGAACATTCTAGACAGTTCAAGACCATCCAAGACATTCCCTTATTTATTCCAATACATCACTTTAAATTAAGTACACCATGTTCCTTGATTTCCAAGCATGTCAACCTTTGATTTGAAGCTTACATTGGGTTTGATACCAAGTTAACTTCCTAACTAACCAAGTTAACTGGTTGACTCGGTGAGTCATGTGTAACTAACTCCTAGCATTATTCTAAACCACCCAAAGCTAGCTCCTAGCCTAAATCTAAACCTCTCACACTCCAAACCTACACTCTATTTAAAGGAACCCTCTCTTTATTGCAAGTTCTCTCCATAATCTCTCAACCATTACACACATTTCACACTCAATTCTCTCACTTTCTCTCTGAATTTTTCTGCAACTTCTTCATCTTCATCTACATTTTCTTCCAAAACCTCACCATAGTTGTTCACCATTGAAGAATAATCACTTTTCACATTGAAAGTGATTATTTCTTGAACTTAACCTTCATCACGTTGTAATTATACTTAGATTTCTGGAGTTTTTTTAGCTTTTGGATTCATCTCAAGTGTTTGCTTCAAGATTTCGGTACGATTCGTCTTCAATTGAAGATTCCTCTGGTTTTCTTTGATTATCTTCATCAAGATTCCATTGCAACAATCACCAAGCCAATTCTCTGGCTTGTAGGTTGGTATATCTCACTCATTTCTACTGTTTCGAACGTTTTCGTACCATTCGCGATGTAGTTTCGATACTTTTTGTGTGCGAATTGATTTTGCATTTACATGATCCATGATCTTGATGTGTTAATTGATTCCATCACTATTTATTTGCTATTATTAAGCTTGATTTTTATGCACAAATTCATACCCTAGCATGTGGTAATTGGAACAAGTGATTTGGATGTTTTAAGTGTTTTTTCAAAAGCTATTTTTGCCACTGTTACAGTGGTAACCGGTTACTCAATATAGGATAACCGGTTACTCTTCACAAATTTGCACTAGCGCTGCTTTTTTCAACTAAGTAACCGGTTACTCAATATAGGATAACCGGTTACTCTGCACAATTTTCCCCAGATTTGCTGTTTTCAAGCAAGTAACCAGTTACTAACTTTAGAGTAACTGATTACCACTGTAACAGAGTGCCATTTTTAGTGTTTTTCAAGCTTGTTTTCCATGCTTTCTTCCTCTAACTTCCATGGATTGATATGATTGATTTTTATGGATGTTTTATGTGCTGTTACACTTCAGTTTAAAGCATGATTGTGAATCTTCCGATCTTTCAATTTCATAATTGTGCACATTTTTAGCATTGTATGAACATGATCATTTTTTGCACTTTCTTTGATCACATGATACAAGATTTGTAATTCATACTAAATTTCATTTGGTACTGTTTTGCACTTTCATTCACGTTTGATTAGGTTTATTCTTCAAAGGATAAGTTTAATCTTGTGCAATCAATAATGCACCATTGGCTTTAATAATTTTTCATTCCATTTCGGAAAATTATTAGCATACTCCTCCCTTTTGATTAATTAATCAAAACTTCATTTCGATTATTGATCCTCCTGTTGGTGCTTATCTTTAGGCTTCCTTTAGAGCTTTCTTTCTCTCTTCCCCCGCAGAGTTAGAGTTTTGCATGACACACTGGAGAACTGTACAAATTGGAGCTATTGCGCTGTCCGTTTCAATTTCCACACTATACTTTGAGTGCTAAAGAAGGAATGAGGATGGAGTTGTCCTACCAACATTCTGGCTATTTCTTGGGTAAGGGCGTCTGGCCCTCTCGTTGAGAATAGTCACCTGTATCCTCAAATTGTAGTGTTTCTCTTTCCCCGGTCGAGTCGATCCTTGATCACTTGTGCTCCTCTCAATCTCTTAGTTAGAGATCATTGTTTCTTGGATTAACACCCATCTCTTGCCTCAGTATCCTTCTTCTTTGGTCAATCATTTTACTTTGATTCTCCATAAGAGTTTCAACATTTTTCTATGGTTAATCACAGTCTTTCGGTTAAAACCGAATCCCCAAGAGTTCGCAACCTTCTCTTAGTTCTTCTCCCTTTAATTTAATTAACCACTGCCTGTCAGTTAAAACACCAATTTGCTTTTCTTCTCAGTTAACCACAGTATACGTGTTAATATACTGAGTTTCCTTTTGGGTTAATCACATTTCCTTGGTTAATCACCCATTTTTCAGTTAACCACAATCTATCTGTTAATACTGAGCCCCTTTCGAGTTAATCACCTTCTTTTGGTTAATCACTCATTTTCTTTGCGGTTAATCACAGTTTATTCTGTTAACACCGAATTCTCCACGGTTGGCAACCTCTTTTGGTTCAATACCTTTATGTTGGTCAAGTACTATTTGTTCAGTCAGTACTAACATCCCAGTGGGTTACAACTTTTGCTTGGTTCCCCACCCTTTTCTTTGGCTAACCACTGCTAATCAGTTAATATACCAAAATCCCCTCACAGTCAAACACCTTCTATTGGTTCAGTACTCTCTCCTTTCGGTTCTTCACAGCCTGCCTGTTGACACCAAATCTTTTTCCCCACAAATCTTAATCTCTGTTTCTTCGGTTAACGACTTCCAGTCAGTTAACATACAGAGTTTCCTTATTTTTATGGTTCTAACACCATCTCTTTGTTTGTTCTCAGTAGGGGCGTTTACCCTCTGATCCCCAGCACTGTCACTTTGTTCTCTTACCTCCCCAGTGGAATCTTTTCTATTCTTTCCGTTCTTTTTACCTTCTTGGTTTCTGTACCATTCTTCCACTTTATCCATAGCACAACCTCTATTCTTTTCCTTTGCACGCCTTTCTTGGCTTTGATACCATTTCTTTAAGATCCCCAGTGGAGTTTCCTTCTTTCTTTTGCTCTTAGTTTTGGCACCACTTTTCTTTTCCTTTTCCTTCTTAGTTCCCCGAACTACGGAAGCTCTGATTCTGCATTCTTTAGATTGTATGATACGTAGGCACGAGATCGCGATGATCTTGGTGAGCACCCTTCTCCCCTTCCACCTTCTTTTATTCCTCTTTCTTTTCCCTGGTTCCATGAACTACAGAGCTCTGATTTCCTCATTGCACTATAAGGGTACATAGGTACGAGGGCCCTAATCCTCCGCGGGCACTTTCTTTCTTTCTTTCTTTTCTATTCACCTCTTCTTTTAGCTTGAAGCCTTTTAGATAGAAAACCCATCCAAGCCTAGAAGCAAGCGAAATGGTTCCCATCGAGTACGACGGATGCGTATGGTGCTAATACCTTCCTTTCACATAACCGACCCCCGTTCCTGTTTCTCTTCCACTCGGGTTTTATCGATATTTTCCTGTCCTTTGGGACTAAATAAAGTTCGGTGGCGACTCTGTTGTATCTTTGAGTGTGCGATTCACTCAGGTGTAAACCACTCATCTTCACTTATTTAATTGGGTCTCGAGTAGTGGTGTATATGGATCATGCGACGATTAAGTATTTGCTTACCAAGCCTGATTCAAAACAAAGCCTAATTCGTTGAGTCCTTTTGTTACAAGAATTTGATTTGGAAATTCGTGATAAGAAGGGATCTTAGAATTTGGTGGTAGATCTCTTATCCTGCCTTGTGAATATTTAGGTAACTAAAAATGAATTAGAGGTCAAGGAGGAATTTCCGGATGAAAAGTTGTATATGGTGCAAGTTAGACCATGGTTTGCCGACATGGCAAATCACAAAGCCGCCGGATTAATACCGGAAGGTCTAACTCATCATCAGAAAAATAAATTTTTATCTGACGCCAAGTATTTTGTTTGGGACGAACCATATTTGTTTAAGGTTGGTGTCGATAACATTTTGAGAAAGTGTGTGTCAAGAGAAGAGGCCACTAACATACTTTGGCATTGTCACAATTCTCCGTATGGAGGACATTTCAACGGATTAAGAACAACAACGAAAGTCCTCCAATCGGGCTTTCATTATCCTTCTTTATTCAAAGATGCGCATGCGCATGCAATAAGTTGTGACATGTGTCAAAGGAGTGGTGGAATTTCAAAACGGAGTGAAATGCCGTTACAAAACATGTTGGAAGTCGAGGTGTTTGATTGTTGAGGAATAGCCTTTGTTGGACCTTTTCCATCATCGTTTTCCAATGATTATATTTTGGTCGCAGTTGACTATGTATCCAAGTGGGTAGAAGTGATAGCATGTGCTAAAGCGAACGGAAAAACTGTAGTAAAATTTTTGAAGAAAAACATTTTTTCTCGATTTGTTACTCCGAGGGTGTTGATAAGTGACGGAGGATCCCACTTTTGCAATACTCAGCTAGAAAAAGCCTTGGAGCAGTATGGTGTAAAGCACAAAGTTGCAACACCATACCATCCTCAGGCTAATGGATAAGCGGAGGTATCAAACCGAGAAATAAAAAGGATCTTGGAATAAATGGTGTCGACCTCAAGAAAGGAGTGGTCAAACAAGCTCGACGATGCTTTATGGGCCTATCGAACAGCTTTTAAGGCTCCCATTGGTCTCGCACCTTTCAAAATGGTATATGGTAAGAATTTTCATTTGTCGGTGGAGTTGGAACATAAGGCATTTTGGGCCTTGAAATGTTTGAATTTTGATCCAACTTTAAGTGGAGAAAAAAGAAAGGTACAATTGCATGAAATGTAGGAATTGCGCCTCCAAACGTATGACTCCAACAAGCTGTACAAAGACTGAGTGAAAACTTACCATGACAAAAAGATAATTATCAAACAGTTTGAAGTAGGGCAGCTGGTCTTACTTTTTAATTCTCGATTAAAACTGTTCCCTGGAAAATTGAAATCTAAGTGGTCTGGTCTATTCCGGATTCGGGAGATCAAACAATATGGGTCGATAGTCATTGAATACACGAAGTCAAATGAGAGTTGGACTATAAATGGTCAGAGGTTGAAGATTTATCTTGGCTGTGATTTCAAGTGGAATACCGCCGTAGTACCTTTTTTGCGATCTTGAGGTTTCATTTGACCATCGAGCTCAAACGAAGTTAAACAAAGCGCTTGTTGGGAGGCACCCCAACATTTTAAGTATATCTGCATTTTTGTTATTGTTTTTGTGTATTGTAAGTTGTTAGAATGGTTATGACTGGTGTGCTGTAGACAGAATTTTTTTTTCAAAGTTCTGTCATGTTCGCTGGGAAGTTCGCATTGCGAACCTGGAGCGAGTATTCGCTAGCCAATTCGCATTGCGAATAAAGAGAGACAGACATTAAGCGTCTACTGCCACATCACTAAAAAAAAGAGGGGGATAAAAAAGTTGGTGGGCCAGACTTTAGGGCCCAAGCCCACTTTTCTGAATTTGTGAGGAAACCCTAACCTCACTTTGCCACTCTCACTCTCAAACAAACACTCACAGACTTTGAACTCTCTCTCACGAGCTCTTGAAAATTCTGCATCTTCTCACAATTTTTTCCCAAGCTAATCCCATCATTATCACAGGTTTGACTCTCATTTTCTTCTTTTAATTCTTGATAGAACATGTGGTTAGGGTTAGGTTGAACTTAGATAACAATTGATTCTAGGGTAGAATGCACCAATGCTTTAACACCCTAAATTTATTAGAATATTTTTTTAATTTGTTTAAATATGATATTTTTGAATTTTCGGTGAATTTTGGTGGTTTGGGTTGACGTTGGCATTTTCGAGGAGTTTTGGTTATTTAATTAAATAATAGTACATAATATGAATATATTAGTATTATTATTAATTTAAATAAAATTAGAGGAATTAAGGGTAAGATGGACTTTTGAGGAGGATTAGGCAGGGTAAATTGGGGAAAGCCCATTTGAGAAGCCCAAGGGTTAAACAAAAGGAATTGGGAAGAAATATGATTCATTTTGGTTAGACCGTGAAAAGATGGAAAGAAGGCGAGAGCTCTGAGGAAAAACGAAAAGGCGAGGATTCGTGAAGGTTTCCAAAGACTCAATAGAGAAAGTTTCGAATCGATAATCTAAGGTATGAGGAGTATTGCCTTTCATTGTTTTCAATGTAGGGATTCTATGTATTGTAAAGTGGATTTTGAGGTTTTTGGGGTTTTTGAAGGGTTTATGAGTTATTGATGATTTAGGGGTATTTCTGAGGATCGAAGATGGATTATTAAGGGTTGAATTGATTCGGTAAAAATAAGCCTTCGAGGCTAAACCTTTGTGATGATATGTGGGATCTTGTATGAGAAAGGGATTTATGAGAATCTTGAGGGTTTGTGAAGGTTTAGATAATTTTGAGTTAGGATAGTGGAATTAATCGACCTTTTGGGGATGTTTTTTGGGTAACCGGGGTTGAAATCATAAGAGCTTTTGGGTCTTATATGCTACTGATGCGTAGCAGCGATTGCAGGAATCGCAGGTTCGTAAAGCGAATGATTCACTCGCAAGGCGAACACTCGCCCAGACTCGCAAAGCGAGCAGCACAAACAATGTGCGATGATTTTGTTTGATGATACTGAGATGAAATAATAGAATGACTTGAAGTTCGCAAAGCGAACGTCCCAACGAATGACTTCGCAAGGCGAATGAGAGTGGCGAGGAAGATAGAAGGCGGTCTCTGGTTTCTGTGTGCGAATTGGGGTTCGCTGGAGCTCGCAAAGCAAACGTCCTAGCGAACATGTTCGCAAAGCGAACATGTTTACAAAGCGAACGTTGTAGCGAACGTCTGTTGTTCGCGAATTATTTTATGTTTCTTGAGCTGTTTAATGTTTTGATGCTGTGATTTTTCTGATGACTTACCATGATGTTAATGATGATTATGAGATAATGATTTCACGATGTTTTGATGAATAATTGATGATTTGAATTACTATGAGTTTATTGATGATTTTGAACCGTTTATATATGATGTATAATGATTAATTGATGATATGAATTACCATGATGTATATTGACGTTATGAGCTGCGTATATGTGATGTTCCATGATTAATGACGATGTGAATAACCATGAGTTATATTGATTGTGAAATGATGATGCATGACTATTTCGATGTGAATTTCCATAAGTCGTATTGATGATTATCAGATGGGGATGTATGTGTTTGCTTGGAAAATTCGCAAACAACCGCTGATCTCCTAATTTATGGAAAATTAGTTTACTTATAGGACCGATCAAACAAATCCTAGGACAATGTGCTTTAACAATTTTGGCAATTTGCGTTAGAAAACCTTTTGTTTATTGAATTCATCATAGTTTTCACCAATTTTGTATTTTTCGACAAAAGTAATAAAACTTTGCTCCTTAAAATAAATGGCGAAATGTAAATAACTTGCAAGTAAGAAAATGGCAGAAAAGTAAAGGAAATTGTAAATGAAGAACTTAAAACTTTTATTAAAATGTAAGGAATGAAAACTGGTGTTTTTCAAACGTACATTTTCTCAGTAACTACTCTTTTCTCTCTCACGGTTCCTTTGAGTATTTCTTGAGTGCTTTGTACAAATTCTGAACACACACCGGAAATCTAGCACTAAGACTCCCTATTTATATACACCGGAAATCTGCATGCATTTGTCTACTAGATGCGTTCCACGCGTCCAATTTCAAAAGCGAAACTCTCTCCTAAAATTTGAATTTCAAACATCCGTTGAATGGGGCACATTTTTATTTTGCCGAAATATTCCTCATACTTAGAAAGATCTGCCAATGCTTTCCCTAAGTACCATTTTTCTTTGACTTGATTTTCCCATCAAAAACCTTCTAGTTGAAATGTCCTGTAGAATTTTCGACTTCGCCCTTGAACAATTATCTTGGCGTCGAAATTAGCAACCTACAAATTGCCACCCAAGAAATGCATTTTCGACAAAGGGAGAAAAGCATTTTTTTGCCAATGCAATTCGACGCCATCACTAATTCGACGAGTGACTGTTCATATGACTAGACATTGGAAATGTCAGAATCATCATTACACTTTTCTCAAACGTCTTTTCAGCCGACATTTTTAAGATCTTCCATCATCACTACTCTAGCCCCTAGCAGATCATGGGTCAAAACGTAACTGCCACCGTCTGAAACTATCCACTTCATAACCTCCACGTGTCCCATAATCTTTTCATTACTTTTCCATTAAGACTTTAGAATCCAACCGCTTCCATTTTTTTCCTATAAATAAGGCAAAAAACTTTATTTTGCACTTTTTTTACATTCCCTCTCTCTAAAACAAGAAATTTCTTCAAACTTCATCTTCTCCATTTTTTCTTCATTTCTTCTGTAGTCAAACATGGCGTCTTCCACTGCTCCCCAAATCGCAAGTAAAGATTCCAAAAAATCCAAAAGCTTACCACCTGTCCACAAGATCCTTGGGCCAAAGGTAGTGGGGAATCAACAGTACATACCGGAGCCTCCAATTGAAGAGGAGAAACGCAACATTTATTAGTCTCAGGTACTAATTCCTATCTTAATTTCTGGTAAATCCCATGCAATGCTAGGACATTTACCTGACCTAAAATTATACCCGGTGAAAGTAAAAGAATTTTTCCCAGCCTATCACCGTTACAAACCCATAGCTAGTGGGGTTAGGCCTAGAACTGAAAAAGAAAAATCCATAGAAGAGAAATCCACCGTTGATGGTCAAGGTTCACCTTCTAAAGAACCCATAAGTTTAGAATACCTGAATCATGCTAGAATTTTTAGATCTTGTACCCTGTTGAAAGATCCTTCTGACTACTTAGCTTCGCTGGCGAAGATTGAAAAAGTTAAAGCTAGGTTTTGGAAAGATATAGGTATATTCGACTTAATTCAACTGTCGAAAGTAGGACCAGGTTATTGTCCCAGTATGCTCTTGGCTTCCCTCTACTTCTGGGACAACACCTATAACAATTTCCAACTTCCTTGTGGGATGGTTACTCCTACCCTTTTCGATGTGGTTGCCATTACTGGCCTTCCTAACTATCATGATCAAGAGACTAAGGAAGTTTCCGACCAAGAGCATGTAGCTTTCCTGGCTCTCTGGCTGTCGAGGGGTGTCTTTTGTTCCAGGTCGCTCCAAGTAGCCAAACGCTACATCAATATAGCTAATCATCTTCATGCTGGGCGTCGATTGTGCCTGAGTGAGATGATCTTAGCCAATCTCTATGAATCCCTAGACGAAGGTGTCACTTTCCTAAAGACTACCAAGAATAAGGGCAACCTTCTTTTGTCAGGACCGTTTTGGCTTATGCAGTTATGGCTCAATGCCACCTTTGAAACCTCTCTCCCTATCAAAAAGGATGTGAAGGAGGATTCTTTGAAGGACAGGAGGGTCGAAGGGACCAGATTGGTGCAATTAAGTCCCACTGACGAAGGGCTAAGCCTCCAACAAGCCTTTACTAGCTACGTCATGATGTTCTCCAAACGCTACAACTTCACTCCCAGTATGGCCCCTTTCGCCAACAGGGTGATTGGACCAGAATGGTTCACCGAAAAACTGCCTGTGGAGTCGAAGACTGAAGAAGATGACTTCCTCAATGTCTGGAAATCCTTTCAGACACCTAGACTTCTGGCTTCCAGAATTAGTCTTGGGAAATCAAAGATCTCTTTGGTTGCTTACCAGCCCAACTGTGTCTCTCGACAGTTTGGGTTAATTCAGATACAACCTAAACCCCTCTTTTCTAGAAAAGGGCCCCTCATTCACTACATGTTTCACAATGAAGACAAATGCTCAGAATTACTGGAGAAGTATTCTAACCTGGTTGAGATTCAACCAGTGGTCTTCCGACCATCCTTCCTTTGTACTCAGGAATTCGACGAATGGTGGAAAGATTACTACACCACCCAGTTTTTCGACGTGCCTTCCTTCAACACTCTTCTAACTAAAGCTTTTACACTTGTGCAGGACAGGACCAAAAAAGGTATTTCGACACAAGTCAAAGAAATCCAAGCATTCCAAAGATACTTTGAAACTGCCTATAGGCCTAATGAACTTAGTCGAACCATAAGCGAAGCAGCAATTACTTTGAAACACAAATTTACCAGAAAACTGGATGAGTTAAAACTACCTGCATATGTTCGACCAGAACAACGTTATAAGGTAGACTTTAAACCCTATCGGCCAAAATGTCCCCCTCTACCATCTTCTAAATTTGGCGTGGCTTTTAGCCCTCCATTTCCAGATTGGTTTACTTGTGGGGATTCTATGAAACTTCTTCGCCAAGAATACCAAAAACGTGCTAAGCGAGTGGTTCCGACTAAGTACCCCTTGGACAATTTCAAAGGCCACCTTCATATTGGCATAGAACACGTTCACTTGGAAACTACTATATATGAAGGTGTGGAATGGGAAGATGTTCGACCTCACTTTTCATTTATCTACACACGTATATGTTAATTTACGTTTGACCCTTTTCTTCCTTTCTTTTCTAGCTATCAAGATTACGACCAAGAAGTCAGCTACTGGCGAAATGTCAACTGTCGGAGATGCAGAAACCCTAAAATATACTACCAAGACACCTTTGGCGAAGGTATTAATTTACTTATCTTTTAGGTCAACACATATTTTCTCATTTTCTGACATACTAATAAAATCTCTTTTGTTCCACAGGGAAGTCGAAGACCTCCATCGACGCCAAAGAAAAGAAAGGAAAAAGAACCTGAAGTAAAAGCTGTCGACACCGATGATGGCAATGAATCACCAGACCAAGTGAAGCCTTCAAGGAAGAAAAAGAAAACAACCAAACCTCAACCACAAAAACCTCCTGCTCCCAGAATATTGGAAAAAACTCCCCTCAAAAATCCTGACGAGAAAGTTACCCCAACTCCAGCAGAAACCGAAAGCTCTAGACTTAGGACTAAGATTCCCAAGGCATGGCTTTTTTTCTTTTTTTTTTTTTTTTTTTATAGTTCAACGCTGAAAGGCAGTTTACTTATGTTACCTCTCTTAACTCATTTATCTTCTAGATCCTTGTCGATACTCACGGGCATCCCATGGTCCATGTTCTCCCAAAGACTAGCAGTGATCCTACCTACAAGCCAACCAGCATCTCCAATTCGACAAAGGAATTAGCCACTGAAGTGAATCAGCCCACCGTTGTCTCTAAACAAATTCAAGATGTAGTGGAAGAAGAAACTGGTCCTGAGGCTGACGACTTAGTCGACATCGGTGGGGACACTGTGATGCCTACTGCAGCGCTCACCACTGATAATGATCCTGAAGACCATTCTCCCCTCAACTTACAAGGTGCTGACGAAGAGAAGGATGAGGAGGCTGAAACTGATGGCGAAGAGGAGGAAGAGAAAGTAGACGAAGAGCCACCAACTCCCACAGCTGCTACGGACGAAGAAGGAGACAACGACAAAGAGGACCTTGGTGATCCAAACAAAACTGCTTCGACCGCTACAACTTCGACCTGACTTTCTCAAGAGGAGCTTGATAATCTGAAGGTGTAAAGAACATTTGATTACCTAAAGGCCATGCTTAGTTCCCGCTATAATTTTGCAGACACTACCGTCAGTAGTTTGACCATCTCAGGAACTACTTCTAACGCCAAATCCATGGACGAAACGCTAACCCATACTCGCCAAAAAATCCTCAACATTGACTTATTTCAACTTTTGGAGAATGACTCTTCTACTCATTTTGACCTAAAAAATATCTTGAAAAAAATTAATGTTCTGGAGGCTTCTCCCGAAGTTACTGATGTTGTGCTGGACCTAACTACTCTAATAGATATTGTAGTGACAGACTTTAACCGGCTTCGAGATTACACCAAGAAGCTCGAAAATAAGACAGAAACCCAACTTGCTGAGTGGGATGCTGCTTCAAATTCATCCAACAAAGTAACTGAACTGGAAAGAGCATCAGAGCAAAACAAGAAATAAGCAACTTTGTGTGGCGAAAACATCCTCAAGTGGAAGAAGCAGATTGTTGTTCTTCAAAACAAAATTTCTCTGGCAGAGAAGCGCCAAGAAGAACTGCAACAAATCAATCAAGAGGAAATAACTAAAGAGCTTAAAGTTGGGGTGCACCATGTTGATAGCGCCCGAAAATTTGGTGAGGAAATCGAGGAGCTTTCGAAAGGCAAGGCTCTTTGTGAGCGTCGTCTTCAAATTCACAAATCCAAGTTTGAAAAGCTGAAAGAATCTTTCCCCGTTTAAATATTTGTAATAATTTTTATTTTATTTGGCCTTTTTAAGGCCTTTTTTGTAATGACATTGGAGCTATTTTATTTGGCGGAAAGAATTACAATCCACCATGTTGCTTATTTTTTCTGCATGACTATTCGACTACTATTTTCACTTCTTGTAATGTGGGCTTGTATTTTTTCAAATATTCCCCGTTTATTTTTAATATACGCTTATCTTTATCCAATTCTTCGACTTCATAAGCGCCATTGGAAAATACTCGTATGATTTGAAAAGGTTCTTCCCACTTAGGGGACCATTTTCCCATAAGCCTATCTTTTCGATCCATGGGGAGAATCACTTTCCACACAAAGTCACCAATCGAAAAGGCTTTATTTTTTACTTTTTTATTGTAGAATTTCTCCACTCTTTCCTTTTGCCTTTTCAATAAGTTTAACGCTTTTAATCTTTCTTCATCTAAATCCACTAATTCATCTATCATCATTTTCCAATATGCATCTGATGGAATTTCATGATGTCTCTGAACCCTTATTGACTGCAAATATATTTCAACTGGTAAGACCGCATCATGGCCATACGTTAATCGAAAAGGTGTAGAATTTGTAGCTTCCTTAGGAGAGGTTCGACAAGCCCATAGAATTTGGTCCAAAGTTTTGTACCAGCTCTTTGGTTTTCTACCTACGCGCTTCTTTATTAAACCAATTATAACCTTGTTTGCTACTTCGACCTGACCATTGGCTTGAGCGTAGTAAGGCGTTTATGTGAGAAGTTTGAAACCCATTTCCTTCGTGAATGCTTGCATATTTTTTCTAGTAAAAACAGATCCTTGATTCGTTGTTACTGTCTCTGGGATACCAAACCTATAAATGATGTGCTTTCGAATGAATTCGATTACTGCATCTTGATCCACATTTACTAAGGGTATGACTTCGATCCATTTCATAAAATAATCTATCCCAACCAAAATAAACTTCTGGCTTTTTGAAGAGGCCGGTCGAATTTCTCCAATCAAATCTAAAGCCCAACCTCTAAAAGGCCAAGGCTTTATTATCGAATGTAATTCACTTGCAGGAACATGTGGTATCCCTACGTGTATCTGGCACTCTTGACATCCCTTAGCGTATTCGACGCAATCTTTTAACATGGTTGGCCAATACATTCCCTGTCAGAATAATAACCACTTCATCTTATGGCCTGCCTGGTGTGCACCACATGCCCCGATGTGTACATTCGACAAAGCTATGTATGCCTCAGATTCGCCTAAACACTTTTGTAGTACTCCTTCCGGGGTTTTCTTAAATAGTTCATTTCCCAAAATTACATAACTCAAAGCTCGATACCTGACTTTTCGTTCGACTGGTCCTGTTGGGTTTTGCAGGTACTCTATTATAGGCTTTCTCCAATCTCCAGTCATTAAATCGTCTATGTTAAAAATTTCAAAATTTTCTTTGTCAGCATATCCATGGTTTATCGTCTCCAAATCTGACGGGGATAATCTAGCTGCCACTACTCTTCCTCTAACTTCAATAGCTTTCTACAACTTTTCCTTCGACACTTTGTACCCTGAAGCTATCTGCGCAAATCATTTGCTTCCTGATTTTCTATTCGCGGGACATGTCGAATCGTAACCATATCGAACTTCTTTAAGAGTCAATTAGCTATTACAAAGTACATGATTAAATTTTCCTTAACACATTTGTATTCCTTTGTTATCTGCTTTATGACTAACTCAGAGTCGCCCATTATTTCGACCCGAGTTGCCCCCAATTCCAACAAGATTTCATGTCCTGCTATCAAAGCCTCATATTCTGCCTCGTTATTCTAGCAGAGGCCTTCGACTTTGTACTTGAATTTTCTTAGGAGAAATAACAAGAACCCCTATTCCAGTTCCATTTTTATGACTCGAACCGTCGAAGTACAACTTCCAGGGTTCCAGTTCAATATAGTCCCAAGACTTTTCGTTTAGTGTGTGGTCGACTATAAAATCAGGCACTACTTGTCCTTTGACAGCCTTTAAAGGCAAATATGTCAAAGAATACTCAGTCAATACTAATGCCCATTTTCCAATTCGACTGTGCAAGATTGGTTTAGATAACATGTATTTTATAACGTCGAAATGAGAAGAAACGTAAATATCAACTAGTTTTATATAGTGCTTCAATTTCATACAAGAAAAGTATACACATAAACACAATTTTTCAATCACACTATACCTAGTTTCGGCATCGTTCAAGACCCTACTGAGGTAGTAAATGGCTCTTTCAACGCCATTCTCATCCTCCTGAGCTAACATGCTCCCTAAAGTCTTGTCCGACGCAGATATGTACAACCTCATACTTCTACTTCTACAAGGTGACACTAAAATTGGAGGATGCGTCAGGTACTCATTGATCTTGTCGAAGGCATCCTGCTGCTCCTGCCCCCATTCAAAGTCTTCCTTCTTTAGTCGAAGTGGAGGGGAAAAAGCTTGCGTCTTCCCACTAAGGTTGGAGATAAACCTTTTGAGAAAGTTGATCTTGCCAAGTAAAGACTGCAACTCCTTCTTTGTAGATGGCGCTTTCGCCTCCATTATTGCCTTGGCCTTGTTTTGATTGATTTCGATCCCTTTCTTGTAGACCACAAAGCCTAGGAAGTCTCCCTCCTGCACACAAAACGCACATTTGAGAAGATTCATTTTCAGACCAACCTTCCTCATCCTTTCAAAGGATTTTCGAAGATGGTCTATATGACTTTTCCCTGAAACGGACTTTACAACAATATCGTCAATGTAATTCTGCATAAAATCCTCAATGAAATCGTGAAAAATAGAATTCATTGCTCGCTGATATGTTTCCCCAACAATTTTTAAACCAAAATGCATTACCACCCATTCGTAAGTGCCTAAGGCTCCAGGGAATCGAAATGTCGTTTTTGGAACATCTTCCTCAACAATAAAAATTTGATTATAACCAGAGTACCCATCAAGCATACTAAGGTACTCATGTCCTACGGCAGAATCGACAAACATTTCTGCCACTGGCATAGGATATTCATCCTTTGGCATAGCTGAATTCAAATCTCGAAAATCAATGCATACCCTCAACTTGCCATTTTTCTTTATTACAGGAACTATGTTAGCAATCCATTCGACATACCTGGTTGGACGGTTGAACTTGCACCTGAGGAGTTTTTTGACTTCTTCTTTAATCTTCAAGAGGATTTCTGGGGCGAATCACCTTGGAGTTTGCTTAACAGGTTTCCTCTCAGGTTTTATTGGCAACCTTAATTCGACCAAGCACCTATCCAGCCCGGGCATTTCGTCGTAATCCCATGCGAAACAATCTTTGAATTCTTTTAGCAACTGGACTATTTCGATCTTGAGTTGGGGGTTTATTTTCGTACTGATATAAGTTGGTCGTTTCTCTGCTCCTGACCCCAAGTCAATTTCTTCGAGTGGATCTTGTGCCATCATCTTGATATTTGCTGCAAAAGGATCCATTTCGAAGCCCAATGGCTCATTGTCATAAATCGCGTCAAGCCTCTGGTTTTACAAATCTCCTAGATCTTTATCTGGAGGACCCCTATTAGAATCCTTTTCAAGACCTTGTTGATCTGCTTCGATTTGGTTGGCTATATAAGTCGTGATCTTTTCGAGAACTAGTGACTCACTCATTGTCACTGAATTCGCTGCCTCAGCCAGTTGGCCGGATGTGTGAGGTTCCAAAAATGTAGTCTTCTTCGCCAACTACCTCTCTGTCCCACTGAAACCCGTGGGTAGGATGAAGGTATAATGAGCAAAAAGCATTATCCGTTGGCGTCATGTCGAAGATGGCTGGGCTACAAGGAGCTATGTGAGCCAAATTCCTGTCGAAACTTCGCCTATCCACCTGGTTCACTTCAGCCAAGAAATAACTCTGGTCAGCCTCTATATTTTCGACAATCCAGTCTGCGCGCCAAATTATTATTCGCTGATGCATTGACGAAGGGACAGCACCAATGCCATGTATCCATTCCCTACCTAAGAGAAGGTTATAATTCGCTTTCGACGCAATCACCATAAACATTGTCGGCCTCATGATGGTTTCGACAGTTAAATCTACCTGTATCACACCCATAGTGGTTCCTACATTCCCTTCATAATTCGACAACACCATGTTGTGAGGTTTGGTGTCGGAATCGTCTTTTCCAATTTTCTTAAGCATATAATGTGGCATCAAGTTGACGGCCGCTCCTCCATCGACCAGAATCTTATTGACCCCTACGTTACCCACTTTTCCTTTTATAAATAGGGGGTTCAGGTGGTTCCTCATTGAGTAATCTGGCCTTTCGAAAAATGCGTTATGTTCTTCAACGCATCCATTGTTCATGATATAGTAGCAAATGGGCCCGTGTCTAGCCGTTTCGACCTCCAAAGATTCCTCTTCCTCTTCGACTTCCATTATTTGATCATACTCCCTAGGGAGCACAGAAACAACATTACATGTTACGTCGAATGATACCTCTGACTCTAAGTTAAAATCTTCTGCCATTTCATCATCCTTGGTCACTGCCTTCTTTGACGCTTCTTGCACTGGAGCGGCAGGTGGCTTTTCAAGCTTCACTCCTTCTATCTGAGTCGAAGTCTGAACGTTGCTGCTGGTTTTTGTCTTGTATTTCCCTGCAACTTCCTTCTCAGCCTTCTTTCGACGTTGGTATCTCCTCCATTGTGACTTCGTCATAGGATTCTTGCCTTTATAATTTTCAGAAGGCTAAGTCACCCTTTTGTACTTCTGGAATTCTTTTCTGTATGACATAGAGGATCCCCGTTGTACTTCGAAGTCCTTCCATTTTCCTTGCCCCTGGGCTTGTCGGATTGGATTAACCCACCTATCATCTGGAGCTTTGGTTGTTGGTTTGAATGTGTTAGGGCGACTTTCGCCTAACCTCTCCCTGTTTTGGTCCCCTCTTCTGGGATCGAATATTTCTCCAAAAGGCCTCCAATTTCCTCTTTTCCTTGCCCTCTCCATTCCCTCTAAGTTTTGTACTGCCTTTTTATCAAAGACGACACTACAGCGAGGGCAAAGCATCACCTCAGACCTTTTCCTCTGGCATCTATGAATAAAATCTGCCAGATTTTCTTCCTCCCTAGGGTAAGCCACTTTCTGGTATTCCTCCCGTCGAAACCCTTAGTACTTTCATTATTGACTACGTTGAAACCCTCAGTAGTTTCATTACTGATTATGTCGAAACCCTCAGTAGCTTTGTTGTTGACTATGTCGAATCCCTCAGTAGCTTCGTTGTTGATGCCCTCAGTGGCTTCAGTGTTGACTTTGTCGAAACCCTCGGTAGTTTCGTTGATGTAGTTCTCGATGATGTTTGCGCCAAGGTCTTCAGTACCCTTGACCATCACTGACTGGTCCACGCAATCAGTTGTGACTTCGACCATGTCACCTTTGTTAGCGGGGTCTTCAGCAACGTCCACCATATTCACGTTGTTATCGAAGCCATAAGCAGCCTTCATCATATCCATCCTATCGTCGAAGCCTTCAGCAACTTCAACCATATTCACTACGAATGGCTCAGCATAGTGGGCCTCCACCACCTGCAAGGAGTTTGAATCCACCTTCGCCTGGGATTTCGACTTGTCGCTGAATTTGAGCCTTCCATCTCTTATTGTATTCTACACTAGATCCCTGAAAAGGAAACATTGAGACGTTTTATGACCTAAACAATTGTGATATTTGCAAAAACCTCTCTTTTTCTGTTGCTCTAAAGGAGGCACCTTAGTACCAGGAGGCACTATCATTTGGCCATCCTTGACCAATAAATCAAATATTTCGTCACATTTTGTAACGTCGAACGTATAAGTTCTCTTAGGGAACTTGTCGTTCTTCTCCGATTCGATTGGATTTTTTCCATTTGACGGAGCCAAGACTTTGCAGGCATAAGGCGGACCTTGTTTTAACTCCGCCAAATCTACCTCTTGTTCGTCGAAATTTGATGATTCCTCCTCCTCATCATCCTCACAAACTCCGACATATGCTACCCTTTCTTTCCTATTTTTATTAACCCTAGCTTTTTCGGATTTTAGTCGTTCGACCTGTCTAACCCTATCAGCCAATTGGGCCATGTCTCTTAAATATTGGGTGTCTATTTTCTTCCTGATGGAATAGTCGAGGCCACCTGCGGCCATTTCGACTAACTCATGCTTTGGCACTTGTGTGACACATGTTGCCTTGAGCAATCTGAACCTATTCAAATTGTCATCAATTGGTTATGAGAATTTTCTATTTACGCTAGCCAGTTCTTTCAGACTTATCTTCGTCTGCCCCATGTAAAATTGTTCATGGAATAACCTCTCCAACTGGGTCCAGGTATGTATCGAATTCGCGGGCAATGTCGTGAACCAAGTGAAAGCATTCTTCGTCAAGGAACTAGGAAAATATTTTATTCTCAAATTCTCATTTTGCGCTATTTCGCCTGCTTCCATTAAGTATCGCGCCACATGTTTGACCGTCAATTCACTGGTATCCCCTGAAAATTTTGTGAACTTGGGAACCTTCCATCTATGGGGCAATTCTTGCTGCAAAATATATTCCGATAAAGGGGAGGTATAATTGGGTCTTTGTAATCCCAAATTAATATCATTTCATGCCATAATTCTTTCGACCATGGCAGCCAAATTATTCCTCCACCAACGTATCATTACAACGAATTTGTTGTATAATATTGTCAGCATTTTGGTTTCGATTTATTAGCAACACTCTTGGTTCTTGTTGATCAGTGATTTTGACCCCAGGGGGTTCGACTGTCCCTCCTTGGTTCAGAACTTCCGCCTGAGAGACGTTTGGTTGCCTTTAGTTTATGGTAGGTTCTTCTTCGACCGCTACCCTTGGGTTCTAAACTACTTATTCCCTTGGGGGAGGTTGGGGGACACCGAAGAAATCAGCAATGCGCGTCATCTGTGCTGCCAATTGTTGATTCGTTTGTGTCGTATTTTGGATCAAAGGGTTGAATATAACCCCCATTTGTTGGGCTAACATCTGGACCATATCATGGTTACTGTCATCCATTTGTTTCCTGATCACTTGTGCAGAGTTATTGGTAATGTTTGCCATGTAAGTTTGATACCCCGTTCCTAAAGGCTGGCTAATTCGACCCATATGGTTCACACCAGAACTAGACCCTTGCAAGGGCGAAGTTATGTTCATTGTTAGATCCGTAAATGCTGATGGCGCGTTATGCAAACTTGCCATTACTGAAGTTGGCAGTCCATATGGTGTTCTCGATTTAGAGGCATCGAAAACCTAGATATAAAGGGTCTGTATATACCACTTGAAGGGGGAGGAGTCATTTGAGGCATTTGGGGTCCCATAGTTGAAAAACTAGGCGCACTCTGGGGAATTGAAAGCGCAGGCGTCGAACCCGTTGTTGATGGATTAGCCTCAGACACTGATATTGAGGCCGTATTGCCCCCAGTCGAGGGATTAGTGGGTGGTATTTCATTATTCGTAGGATTCTGATTGTTAGGCGGATTTGGATTCGCCATTCTGCGTACTCGTCTTCTTCTGGGTCTTTCTTCGTTGTTTATGGCTATATTACCACTCCTTAGTCTCATACAACAAAACGAAGAAAAATTTCTTACGAGTAAAATGTGAAATGAAGGTTTTTCAGATGTTAATAGCACAACGTCCCACTGGGTGTGCCAATTTGTTTGCTTGGAAAATTTGGAAACAACAGCTGATCTCCTAATTTATGGAAAATTAGTTTACTTACATGACCGATCAAACAAATCCTAGGACAATGTGCTTTAACAATTTTGGCAATTTGCGTTAGAAAACCTTTTGTTTATTGAATTCATCATAGTTTTCACCAATTTTGTATTTTTCGACAAAAGTAACAAAACTTTGCTCCTTAAAATAAATGGCGAAATGTATATAACTTGCAAGTAAGAAAATGGCAGAAAAGTAAAGGAAATTGTAAATGAAGAACTTAAAACTTTTATTAAAATGCAAGGAATGAAAACTGGTGTTTTTTAAACGTACATTTTCTCAGTAACTACTCTTTCTTTCTCTCTCACGGTTACTTTGAGTATTTCTTGAGTGCTTTGTGCAAATTCTGGACACACACCGGAAATCTAGCATTAAGACTACCTATTTATATACAATCGAAATAACCACCAATAACAGCTATTTCTCCTAATGGCGACAAATGGCATTCTGCATGCATTCGTCTACTAGATGCGTTCCACGCGTCCAATTTCAAAAGCCAAACTCCCTCCTAAAATTTGAATTTCAAACATCCGTCGAATGGGGAACATTTCTATTTTGCCGAAATATTCCTCATACTTAGAAAGATCTGCCAATGCTTTCCCAAAGTACCATTTATCTTTGACTTTCTTTTCCCATCAAAAACCTTCTAGTCGAAATGTCCTAAAGAATTTAGGACTTCGCCCTTGAACAATTATCTTGGCGTCAAAATTAGCAACCTACAGTATGCTGTTTTGATGAATGAATGAGGATATGATGAAATTGTGATGAATGATGATGCACGTAATGACTTGTGATGATGATGATGATGATGATTATGATGTTGTGTATCATGCATTCATAGAATTTCAGTGACGATGTTAGACTTTGGTCTATTGTGGCTTCCATCCCATTGTGTGGATGTGAGGTGGTTTTGACGTGCTCCGGTTCTTGTGTGGAACCGATCCTAATGACGGGGATCTTTGGAGGGTGATGGCCTAAGTTTCCATCAACTGTGACGATTGGTACCACATGCATGAGTCTTGTTGTGCATTGCATTATGTGGCATTATTGTGTGATTATGATGTCGTGTTTTGATGTTTTCCTTGTGATGACCCTGATGATGTTGTATATGATGATGACGTCATTTTATGCATATCTTGTTTTTATATTGATTAAAATGAATTTTGATTACTCACCCTGCCTGTTTGAATGTTGCTTCCACGTGGGTAACGTGCAGGTGATCAGGATTAGTCGTGGATGCCTTCGAGGACTTTTGGAGTTTATTATGCTTTTGGTCGATGTAGAGGGTCTTGCTCTGATAGTGTAACATTGGGTTGGGTTGTTTAGTTGAACCATTGTTGAGTTGTTATTTGATGACTATGGTTTTATTTTGAAAAACTTTTTATGTTGAATTATTGTGGTTATGGCGGTTCCGCTGCTATTTGATGGCTTTTTGATTATTTTGAGGAAAGCCCGTTGTTTACGGAGCAAATGTTTTATTTTGGGTTTATTGAGAAATGAAAACCCGTTGTTTTATTTTTAATCTTATAATTTGTGTATTTTTCTGTGTTTATTCGTGGGGTTGAAAAGGTGTTACATTAGTGGTATCAGAGCAGGTCGGTCCATCCGGCCTGGTTGTCTAACGTTGTCTACTCCCTAGTGTGCGACATGTGTGTGAAAACATTGTCAATGCTTGTTTTGTTTTCCATTTGCAGGTTGGGAATGAAACAAGTGGGGGAGAAGATGGTGCTTCTCCAAGATGCTTCAGGTGTGGAGCGATGGCTATGAGTGGGGTTGGATTCTACAATAGTTTGGTAAGATAGTTGTACCGCCTCATGATAGTCGGCTGTTATTGACAAATTGAGGAACTGATCACCCTTAATCTCTTGTTGATAATAGACGGGATCATGTTGGATGGTATGGACGTGTCTTGCGAGCTTAAGTGATGTGCACAGTGATTTGTTTGGAGTTAAGCCAAGTGCTTACAGATTGTTTTGATGAGTCAATGCAGGATGGTACTATGAGATTGTGTGTAGATTATAGATAGTTGAATAAAGTGACGATCAAGAATAAGTATTCACTTTTGAGGATTGATGATTTGTTGGATTAGTTGGTAGGTGCCTGTGTGTTTAGCAAGATTGATTTGAAGTCTGGTTATCATCAGATTCATGTTAAGCCTGATGATATTCCGAAGACAGCTTTCAGGATGAGGTATGATGACTATGAGTATGTTGTGATGTCGGTTGGCGTATCTAATGCACCTGGTGTTCGTTGAGTATATGAATCGGATTTTTCATGGGTATTTGGATAAGTTTGTGGTGGTTTTTATTGACGATATTCTGATATACTCTAAGCCTGAAGAAGAGCATCCTGAGCATTTGAGGGCTGTGTTGCAAGTGTTGAAAGTGAAGAAATTGTATGTGAAACTGTCGAAGTGTGAGTTTTGGTTGAAGGAAGTGAATTTTTTTGGCCATGTGACTTCAAGTGGTGGAATTGTTGTAGATCCTTCTAAAATTGATGTTGTGTTACAGTGAGAGACTCTGAAGTCTGCTACTGAGATTTGAAGTTTTCTGGGATTAGAGGGTTATTACCGTAAGTTTATCGAGGGCTTTTCTAAGTTGGCATTACCCTTGACTCAATTGACTTGAAAGAGTCAAGCTTTTGTGTGGGATGTAGCTTGTGAAGAGAGTTTTGTGGAATTGAATAAGAGGTTGAAGACCGTTCCAGTGTTGATTTTGCCTAGTCTGAATGAATATTTTGTGGTGTATTATGATGCGTCGAAGGTGGGCCTTGGTGGAGTATTGATGCAGAATGGACAAGTTGTTGCCTATGCTTCGAGACAATTGCGAGTTCATGAGAGGAACTATCCTACGCATGACTTGGAATTGGTTGTCGTGGTGTTTGTGTTGAACATTTAGAGACATTATCTGTTTGGTTCTAAGTTGAAGTATTCAGTGATCATAAAAGTCTGAAGTAATTATTTGATCAGAAAGAATTGAATGTGAGACAGATAAGGTGGTTAGAGTTATTGAAGGATTTCGATTTTGATTTGAGTTATCATCCGGGAAAGGCAAATATAGTGGCTGATGCATTGAGCAGAAAGTCATTACATATGTTGATGCTTATGGTGAAAGAGTTGGAATTAATCGAACAGTTTTGAGATTTGAGTTTAGCGTGTGAAGAGACTCCTGGCAGTGTGAAGTTAGGAATGTTGAAGCTAACAAGTGGTGTTTTGGAGGAAATCAGAGTGGGTCAGCAAGTGGATTTGAAGTTGGTGGACCAATTGATGTTAATTAACCAAGGTAACAGAGGCAAATTTAGGATTGATGAGAATGGTGTGATGAGGTTTCGAGATAGAGTGTGTGTTCTAGATGTTCCAGAGATCGAGAAAAGTATTCTATGAAAAAGGATATTGCCGAGTTAGTTTATGCTTGTTTGACTTGTTAGAAGTTGAAGATCGAACGTCAGAAGTCGTTGGGTATGATGCAATCGTTGAATATTCTATAAGGGAAATGGGATAGTATTTCCATGGATTTTTGTGTCGAGATTGCCGAAGACTGAAAAAGGGAACGATACTATTTGGGTGATTGTGGAAGATTAACTAAATCGGCTCAGTTAATTACCGATGAAGATTAATCATTCTATGCAAGAGTTAGCTGAGATGTATGTTGAGGAAATTGTGAAGTTGCATGGGATACCATCGAGTATTGTGTCAGATAGAGACCCGAGATTTTCGTCGAGGTTTTGGAAGAGTTTGCAAGATGCTTTAGGGTACTAAGTTGAGGTTGAGTTTTGCCTATTGTCCGCAGACATATGGAAGACATAGAGGGTTGTTTAATCTTTAGAGGATTTGCTGAGAGCTGGTGTGTTGGATTAAGGTGGATCGTGGGATAGTCATTAACGTCGATCGAGTTTACCTACGACAACAGTTTTCATGCTAAGTATTGGGATGACGTTGTATGAAGATTTATGTGGGAGGAGGTGTAGGACTCCTTTGTGTTGGTATGAGTCGGCCAAGAGTGTTATACTCAGACCTGAGAGTGTGCAAGAGACGACTGAGAAGATTAAGATGATCCAAGAAAGGATGAGAGCGTCGTAGAGTCGCCTGAAGAGCTACCCTGATAAGAGAAGGAAGACACTTGAATTCCAAGAGGGAGGTCACGTGTTTTTTTTAGAGTGATGCCAGTGAGTGGTGTGGGTCGAGCTTTGAAGTCTAGGAAGCTCACTCCACGTTTTGTTGGTCCATATCAAATTTTGCAGTGGATAGGAGAGGTAGCCTATCGAATTTCTTTACCGCCGTCACTTGCTAATTTGCATGACGTGTCCCATGTGTCTCAGTTGAGGAAGTACATTCCGGATCCGTCGCATGTGATACAGATGGATGATGTACAAGTGAGGGATAATCTGACAGTGGAAGCTCTACCTGTGCGGATTGATGGTCGAGAGATGAAGCAACTGCGGGGTAAGGAAATAACTTTGGTGAAAGTGTTATGGGGTGGACCAGCAGGTGAAAGTTGGACTTGGGGACGTGAAGATCAGATGAGGGAGTCGTATCCGACTCTATTTCCTTGAGGTAATTTTCTAGGGCGAAAATTCTTTAAGTGGGGGAGAGTTGTAACACCCCAAATTTATTATAATATTTATTTAATTTATTTATATATAATATTTGTGAATTTTCGTTGAATTTTGGTGGTTTGAGTTGATGTTGGCATTTTCATGGAGTTTTGGTTATTTAATTAAATAATAGTATATAATATAAATATATTATTATTATTATTATTATTATTATTAATTTAAATAATATTAGAGGAATTAAGGATAAGATGGACTTTTGAGGAGGATTAGTGAGGGTAAATTGGGGAAAGCCCATTTGAGAAGCCCAAGGGTTTAACAAAAGGAATTGGGAAGAAATAGGATTCATTTTGGTTAGACCGTGAAAAGAAGGAAAGAAGGCGAGAGCTCTGAGGAAAAAGGAAAAGGTGAGGATTCAGGAAGGTTTCCAAAAACTCAATAGAGAAAGCTTCGAATCGACAATCTAAGGTATGTGGAGTATTGCCTTTCATTGTTTTCAATATAGGGAATCGATGTATTTTAAAGTGGATTTTGAGGTTTTTGGGGTTTTTGAAGGGTTTATGAGTTATTGATGATTTAGGGGTATTTCTGAGGATCGATGATGAATTATTAAGGGTTGAATTGATTCGATAAAAATAAGCCTTCGAGGCTAAACCTTTGTGATGATATGTGGGATCTTGTATGAGAAAGGGATTTATGGGGTTGATGAGAATCTTGAGGGTTTGTGAAGGTTTAGATGATTTTGAGTTAGGATAGTGGAATTAATCGACCTAATAGTCGTAGGTTTTGTGCCTTTGATTTTCATGATGCATTAGGGATGTTTTGGGGATGTTTTTGGGGTAATTGGGGTTGAAATTGTAAGAGCTTTTGGGTCTGATATGCTACTGATGCGTAGCAGCGATTGCAGGAATCGCAGGTTCGCAAAGAGAATGATTCACTCGCAAGACGAACACTCGCCCAGACTCGCAAAGCGAGCAGCGCAACAAATACGCGATGATTTTGTTTGATGATACTGAGATGAAATAATATAATGGCTTGAAGTTCGCAAAGCGAACGTCCCAGCGAATGACTTCGCAAGGCGAATGAGAGTGGTGAGGAGGACAGAAGGGGGTCTCTGGTTTCTGTGTGGGAATTGGGGTTCGCTGGAGCTCGCAAAGCGAACGTCCAAGTGAACATGGTCGCAAAGCGAACGTTGTAGCGAACGTCTGTTGTTCGAGAATTATTTTATGTTTCTTGAGCTATTTGATGTTTTGATGTTGTGATTTTTCTTATGACTTACCATGATGTTAATGATGATTTCGCGATGTTTTGATGAATAATTTATGATCTGAATTACTATTAGTTTATTGATTATTATGAACCGTTTATATATGATGTATGATGATTAATTGATGATATGAATTACCATGATGTATATTGACGTTATGAGCTGCGTATATGTGATGTTTGATGATTAAATGACGATGTGAATAACCTTGAGTTATATTGATTGTGAGATGATGATGCATGATTATTTTGATGTGAATTTCCATGAGATGTATTGATGATTATAAGATGGGGATGTATGATGTTTTGATGAATGAATGACGATATAATGAGATTGTGATGAATGATGATGCACGTAATGACTTGTGATGATGATGATGATTATGACGTTGTGTATCAAGCATTCATAGCATTTCAGTGACGATGTTAGACTTCGGTATATTGTGGTTTCCATCCCATTGTGTGGATGTGAGGTGGTTTTGACATGCTCCGGTTCTTGTGTGGAACAGATCCTAATGACGGGGATCTTTGGAGGGTGATGGCCTAAGTGTCCATCGACTGTGACGATTGGTACCACATGCATGAGTATTGTTGTGTACTGCATTATGTGGCATTGTTGTGTGATTTATGATGTCGTGTTTTGATGTTTGCCTTGTGATGACCCTGATGATGTTGTATATGATGATGACGCATTTTATGCATATGTTGTTTTTATATTGATTATAATGAATTGTGATTACTCACTTTGCCTGTTTGAATGTTGCCACCACGTGGGTAACATGCAGGTGATCAGGATTAGTCGTGGATTCCTTCGAGGACTTTTGGAGTTTATTATGCTTTTGGTCGATGTGAGGGTCTTGCTCTGATAGTGTAACATTGGGTTGGGTTGTTGAGTCGAACCATTATTGAGTTGTTATTTTGTTGTTATTTGATGACTATGGTTTTATTTTGAAAACCTTTTTATGGTGAATTATTGTGGTTATGATGGTTCCGCTATTATTTGATGGCTTTTTGATTATTTTGAGGAAAACCCGTTGTTTACGGAGCAAATGTTTTATTTTGGGTTTATTGTGAAATCAGCACCCATCTGAGGTGATTTTTACACTGATAATTTGTGTATTTTTCCGTGTATATTCGTGGGGTAGAAAAGGGTGTTACAAATGCTGGCTGTTTTTAATGCTTTGTTGTTGCATGTGGATTTTTATTAAGCATTAAGAATAGATCTTGTTTGTGATTTTTTTTTGCTGTTTTGGAAAAGAGGGCAGAAACTGCTATGTTAGAAATTCGCAGGTTCGCAACTAGTTCACTATGTGAACCTGGGGCGAATATTTTCCAGGACTTCGTCCAGCAAATTTGGGGCGAATGTTCGACAGGGCTTCGCCTTGCGATGTTCTGGGCGAAAAGAATAGTATTCTCAAAAAATTTTGCTGTTTATTTAGGATTCTGGTTTTACTGTTTTGTTTCCTTACTAATGAAAATGTTTGTTGGCTGGTTGTTGGTTTTTGCTGATGGTTTTGCAGATGGATCCAAAAGTTATTCCTTCGAAGAAAAGAAATACCGAAAGCTCCTCACGACCAGTTCCTATCCAGTTTGATAATAACCGTTTTCGATGGGTAAAGCAGGCTGCCCGTTACTTGACACTCGAAAGAAGGAGTATCTTGCCTGAGAAGCGGTTCAACTTGAACCCACAAAGAGCCTACCGGACGGTAGCTGCACTCTTTGAAAGTAAAAAGTGGGGGAAGTTGATAACTCCAGTGGACAGTTATAATGTTGAGATGATTCGGGAACTCTACGCAAATGCGCTCCCGAATGATGGTGAGGAATTTGAGTGGAAGACTTTGGTTTTGGGAAAAGTTGTGAAGTTTGATCCGGATACAATAAACACGGTTCTTGATAACCTGCTGCCTTTGGGGGAGAATGAGATTGATGCCTACCACCGAACCTTGAGATTTCATAGAGACACAGATACCATCACTCGAGACTTATTGCGTGAAGGAAAGACGGTTGAATTGAACCCATCTGGGGTTCCACTGAGGTACCTTCGAGAGGACATGCTTCCTTTGTCTCAGCTTATTCTATTATTGGTTTTAACAAATATCAAGTCAAAGTCGCACTCTTCTACTATTACCATACCCATTGCTCATCTAGTCCATAGCATCATGACGAATGTTCAAATCGATGTGGCCCGAAATATAGCTGACGAGATGCGGGCTGTTGTGGAAAGTGGACTAGGTTCGACCTCACGGAAGAATTGTCCTCTTGTCTTTCCTTGTTTAATCGTGGCTCTTTGTGTGCATGCAACGGTAAATGTGCCCTCTCGCCGTCAAGTTATGATTCTGGCCGCTATTGATGATATATATGTGGACAAATTTTGTAAGCCGAAGGGGTTGAGAGGAGAGTCTTCCGGTGTTGGTACTGATGCCGGCACAGGTACAGGTGATAGGTCTAGTGGTTCAGGATCTCAGGGATTCTACCCGTATCAAAGAGAGATTTGCCAGTATAATTGGGACTGGATGGCGGCATCTTAGCATGCCATGCTTGATTTGCACGATTCTATGTAGGTTTTGCAGCTGCAGATTCGAGAGCCCTCCATGGACCATTCTATGATGACTAGGGAGCAATTCCTAGCCCATGCTGGTTGGCATGAGGCCAAGCCAGATTTTGGAGGGGGAGCAGAGGCAGCTGAACCCGAGGATGCTGAGGTTGCTGATGCTGATGCAGATGCTGATGTTGAGGGTGTTGAGGAGTCTAGTTCCGAGTTTGGCGAGGAGATTGAGTTTTCTGGTTCTGAGTCCGAGGGGGAATAATTTTTTATTGATGTCATTTTGTGCTTCCTTTGATCTTCAAAGTGAAGTTTTCTTATTATTAAGTTTTTTGTATTAGTTTTATTGTACGTCCTTCACTATGTGGGATATTTTGGATATTTGATGTACTATGTACCTTTGTAAGGTACTGATTACTTTTGTTGGTGTTTCTACACCATGGCATTATTATTATTATTATTATTATTATTATTATTATTATTATTATTATTATTATTATTATTATTATTATTATGTAGTTGAATTTTTCAGTTGACTTGTTTAGTTTTCATTTTTATTTTTGTTTCTTTTTTATTATTGTTGTTAAGAGTTGAATTCTTCAGTTAAAAAATGTTCAACTCTTAAATTATGTTGGTATGCTTATTATTGTGTTATTGTTGGTATGCTTGTAGAAATTTTAATGTTTCCATTTTTGGGTGTGGAATTGAAAGAATTTCTAGGTTGGTGTTGTTGTTCATCAAGGAAGATCCTTCCAAGTTTGGATGGCAATGATAATACTTAAGCATGTAATTGTTGGCAAGGTACATGGTTACCTATTTCTAGGATTTAGAATGTGTTAGAACTTCTTGTCTTTTTGCAAATGTATTTTTGTTTCTTGTTGCAACTTTGTTGATTGCTTATGTCACTTAGGTCCAAAAACCATAATTGTGAGAAACCTCAATGGTCTACTATATGCATAGGATTGCTGATGAATTTTGTTTTATACTTTTAATTCATGCTTTATCTTATGATTTGTGTGATTTTGTGGAAGAATTAGAAATGATCAAGGCATCTATTGATAATGAGCACAACCATTTACAAACAGTAATTTACCTGTGAGTAGTGAGTATTCGTTAGCCCTTTGAGCCTAAACAATTTAGATCTAGTCTTAGTAAAGAACTTTGTGTATGTACATAATTTGAAAATTAAGTTCATCATTGAATTTTTGAGAGATTCTAAAATAATTTCTTCTTAAACCTTGGATCATTGTTTTCATTGATTTAATTGCCTTAAAAAGTAAGGAGAATTCACTTAACGTTGAGTTGAAAATAAGTTGGGGAGAATGAAAAAGAAGATTGGTAAATTGCTCTAACTTTTGAAAAATTTCAAGCAAGCACGAAAAAAAAAGAAAATGTGAATATGAATGTGAATATGAATGTGAAAAACAAAGAAAAAGAATGCTTGCTTGAAAGAGAAAAATAGAGACCAAATATTTGTGCATAAGGAAGTTTGAGAATGTTTGTGGTAAAGGAATGAAAATGGTGAATGAAGTTGAGATGTGTGAATATCTTGTATAGTGAATGTTCTTTTACATCGGAAATTTTGAATAAATGGCCTTTAGAAATGTCCCTTTATTGTTAACCTGACCAAGCTACAACCTTAAAAGCCCTTAGTGATCTTTTTGATTCCATGATTTCTTTATTGATCGTTTAGATATTGTAAGAATTGGTTTTCATTTGCATCATTTGTCAGTTGAGCGAAATTGCCCCGCGTTTGTTAGCGCATTTTTCCTTCAATTCTTTTTCGAAGAGGAGTGTTAGAGTGACATGGGCATGATAGTTTAGTTGTTACTTGAAACATTGTCTGATATTTGTTTAAGAATCAAGTTCCTTTGCATTGTTCGATTCTAGGAATTTGTAATCGTTTTTTGTTTGCATTTGTTGTTTATTTGAGCCTTAAATATTTTCTTGGTTAAGTTAAATGCTTGAGAAAATCCTCTTGTTTTCAATGAGAGGCATACTTTGCTTGAGGACAAGCAAAGAGTTAGTTGGGGAGAGTTTGTTAGATGTCAAACATGCCTTATATTTCTCATTTATACTTGGTATTTTTCAACTCTTTTATGTTGAATTGTTGGATTTTATTCTTGAATGTTGTCATTCTTCAAATATTGTGAAAATACCTTTGGTACTTGTAATTTGTGTGTTATTCTGCAGAAAAAGACATTAAGTCATCAAAGAAGTAAGACACAAAGAAAGTGATCCAAGTTGCAAAAGAAGAGAAGAAACTTTAGTAAGTTCGCTTTGCGAACTTGCCAGCGAATGTTCGTTGGGCGAACATTTGGCGAAGCTACAGCGAACACTCCCAGACTTGAGGCAGTAAGAAAAGGCACCTAAGTTCGCAGTGTGAACTTCCATCGAATGTTCGCTGTTTCAACGCTCCAGTGAAGGCTTGGCGAAAGACATCAAGGAAGAGGCAGTAGCTAAAGGGGCCTAAGTTCGTTGTGCGAACTTGTAGGAGAATAGTTTTCTTTACGAATAATTCTTCGCATTGCGAACTTATGCAGAATATCAGAGGCGGTTTAACTGTGTAGAGGCACATCAGGTGCCTACTTGGTAGTTCACTAGGCGAATAAAACGTTTGTAGTGCGAACAAGACAAATTTTAAGTTAGATATTTACGCAATTTTGATCGTTTCTTGGGATCATAACCTATTTTCTCACACCATAACCTAAGTTTCTGAATTTTCTTCAATCAAGAGTGATATTTCACCAAGAGAAGTTGGATTTGCATCCGATCTCGATTATTCGACGCAGATGATTTTCATCTCCTCCTGATACTTGTGAAGCAAGCTACCATGACAATGTGTAGCTAAACACTTTTTGTATCCATATTAGAGGTAGTTAATCTTGCTTGTATGTATTTCTTTTGATCTTTTGTATATAAACAAGGTTGATGATCAATATATGACGAAGTTGTTTGCTTTTAATGTCATATTTATGGTTTGAATCACTCTAGACATAGATTTTCCAAATCTTGACCTAATATCTGCATCTCTTAAAAACCAAACTCTAGACATATATTTGGGATTTAATATTCGCTTTGTATTGATCTTAACATTTGTTGTTTCGATTGTTAGCGTGAGACATCATCTAACGATTTAAACAATAATACCCACGAATTTGCTTTAGACATAAACTGATTTGCAAGGATACGTGATTGTATTGGTCGAAACTAAGTTCATACCCTTGATTAATCGGATACGTATGAAAAGGATTAGCGAAATCTAGTCTTGACATGCTTTTCTCAAAACTAAAACATCTTTGTTCTAATTTACTTCTTTGCTACAAACTTATGTTACAAAACCAAGAACCATTTGAAAACTCTTTACTTAAAACGGTAAACTATTGAATGGCAGGCATTGATATCGCACAATCCCTGGGGATACGATAAAACACCCCCCGAAAATACTTTTCAACAATGTTACTTCACATTCAACACTACAAAAATATTTAGTATACATCATAATATGGTTCATAGCATTCATAAAGCACACAATGTAATAAAGCATGGTATAAGAATAATTGTCATCCGTCCGCGTCCAAAAAAAAGTTACAATACTCAAATTATCTAGCAATCTAACCTAATCAAGATTTAGGTTAACATTTATTCATTGCACTATTATTCAACGACAAAAACCTTGGCCGAGTGGTAATTGGTATGGAAGAGAGCCCATAACCAATCGATATGTTACTGCTATTTTCCTAAAATTTCTCTCTGAGACTTCCAATTCTCAATCCTACATAACTTTGTTTCATTCCACAAAAACAATACACCTAAATATACAAATAACAACATGGATACATCCATAGTTTTCTCAAGATCGTGAAGTACATAATCACAAGAACAACAACATTCAAACATGTGAACACAATAATCATAAAGATTAGGAGAAAATCATTTATTAATGAAAAACTTCATAGCTAAGATAAAATACTCATAAACTATTATATGATTCTACAAAATCCTAACCTCTCATAACCACAAAGTTTCTAACTAGAACTCACCTAGATGAAGAAGAAGATGATGAGAAGAAATGAGAAGATGATGTCGATGATGAAGATGGTGAACATCCATGGCCTCCCCTTCCTGTTTTCTTCTTCCTTTCTCATTTCTCTTCCTTTCTTCTTTCACGTTTTCTTTCCTTCTTTCTCTATATGTTTTCTTTCTATTTCTTCTTTTTCCTTTTCTGATAAGTTTTGGTAATGAATTGGTACTTAGAGGCATATCATGAGAATTTGTGTGGACAAGAATGAAGATGATTAGTAGAAAAAAAATCTTAAGTGCGACTAAACTGTATTATTTTGTCTTCTTGTACCAATTGACCAATTATTAATGTTACCAAAATGTCCCCTCTTGTACTTATTAATAAAAGTCAGTCTCTTCTAATAAGGATTGATCTCTTCAGAGTCGCGTGGTTCCTCTATTGTTCCCAACTGACAACTTTTTAGAGTAGTTAAGGGTATATCGGATATTACAATCATACTATAAGACTCTAACTATAAATAACCACGCCTGCAAATATCTAAATATAAACGATTATATTTTTATTTTATAAATAAAAATTTCCAAATTATTAATGAAAAGAATAAAATATAGGGTTAATACCTATTTTCCCCCCTGCCATATGGGCGTGTTTTGAAAAACCCCCCTGCGAAAAAAAAAGTTGCAAGACTGACCTTAACAAATTTTAAAAGTTTTGATTTACACCTTCATCATGCCACATCATCAAAAATGCTGATGTGGCAGTCATTTTTTTAATTTTTTAATGAAAAGAAATTCCACATCATTAATAGGCTTTGTGAAATGACTCTTATACCCCCACTTTTTTAATTTTTTTAATTTAGTTTTTTTTTTTAGTTTTTCTTTTATTTAATTTTTTTAGATTTTATTTAATTTATAATTTTTTTATTTATTTAATTTTTTCTTTAATTATTTTTCGTATTTCTTTAATTATTTTATTTATGAAGCATTTTTTTAAATTATCAAAATATTAATTTATTTTAAATTTCAAGAGCAGCCCAATTCACAATAGGGCCTAAGCCCAATTCACATTGTCTCAATCCATTTGATATTTGTTGCCCTCTAGTGTATTATAAACACCAATACAACACTTGAAATAAACGATGTGGGACTCTAATTACACATTAAAACCAAGCTCTGATACTGATACACTCTCCAAGGCAAAAAGAGTTCAATTGTTTGAGTTGGGCAGCTTTCAAGAACAAGCATAGAGTACTCTAGAACAAGTGTTGGGTCTGTTTCACAAAGTGGCTGCATCAGAAACCACAAAATTAGCATCGATTAACAATAACCATTGTATAATGGAAATAAATAGCTCATTTAAAGGGTGTTGGGTCTGTTAAAGGGTGTTGGGTCTGTTATTAAATACTCACATTTGTGAGTGGTCATAGATTGACCAACCACCAACCAGCCACTGCTAGTTTATTGTTATTAATTCAGAAACAAAACAACTGTATATATAATAATATATAGTTTCAAAATATAGTTAAAATTTCACAAAATTAGCTAGATAGGAGAATGAAGATTCAGAAGTTCGAGCTCCAAAGGAATGATTGATGAGAAAAGGCGTCATAACCATCCTCTTCTACTAATTCCATCTGATTATTATCTTCCTCAAAAAGTGGTGGTAAAGTGTAATACAACAACTCATCGGAATGCATCTTTGCTAAGTCAGAATAGAAAAAATCATCATAATTTTCAGAACCAACTAAAGGAGCATCATTACTTGAACTTGAACCATTTTCTAACGCGTTCAAAAATGTCCAATCAATCGTGTTCCCACTATCCTCCATAGCAGTAGTAGAAGATGAAGAGCCAATCATTTCAGTCACAGTTTTGGATTGATCAGTGTTATTATTTCCATTATTATGATTATTATTATCGATAGCAATTGGTGGCGTTTTGTTCGCAAAGTTAGCAGCAAGCTCTCGAATCTGTTGTGGATCGTTAGAAACAGAAGTGATATCCAAATGAAAAGGTGTATCGATATTTTTAACTAATCCCCTAAGTGGTCTGTTTCAAAAAGAATTCCAAGTGATGTGCTATGGTTGACAGATGCACTTGAAGTACAGATTCAGATATGGTTGACAATAACCATCTGAAGAGAGCTTGGTCCTGAAACTTCGAGCAGCAGATGCAGTTGAGGATTTGAGGATAAGCAAATTGCGTTTCTATGAAACTCTAAGCTGTTGATAGATTGCAGGAGGTGCAAGTTTCTCTGAAACTGATCACACACACTTTCTTCTATGAAGACAATTCTCTGCACCTTGGTGAAGCTTCAACCATGGTGGGTTCTATGAAGATGTTAGGATGGTTAAAGTGCAACGGAAATTATTTAGGTACTGAGATGGTTTTGGTATGAAATAGAAATAGAAGTAGTATTAAAGAGTTGTCCCACATCGGTTGGTTCTAAAGAAAAATAAGTGTATATATATCAATCAATCATACACATTAATGAATTGGAAATGGTCTTGTAATATGGGTGTTTGTCTTGAAATTAAAATGGACTTAGGCCTAAGATTAATATTTTGATAATTTAAAAAAACAATTTAAATAAATAAAATTAATACGAAAAATAATTAAAGAAAAAATGAAATAAATAAAAAAATTATAAATTAAATAAAATCTAAAAAAATTAAATAAAAGAAAAACTAAAAAAAAAAATAAATAAAAAAAATTAAAAAGTGGGGGTATAAGAGTCATTTCACAAAGCCTATTAATGATGTGGAATTTCTTTTCATTAAAAAATTAAAAAAATGACTGTCACATTAGCATTTTTGATGATGTGGCATGATGAAAGTGTAAATCAAAACTTTTAAAATTTGTGAAGGTCAGTCTTGCAACTTTTTTTTTCGCAGGGGGGTTTTTCAAAACACGCCCATATGGCAGGGGGGAAAATAGGTATTAACCCTAAAATATATTAAGTGTCTTATTATAAAGAATATGCACAAGATATTTTAGGCCAACATATTAAAATTTTCCTTAAAAAAAAGAATTTGTTTCTAACTTAATTCTATAGAATATAGAATATCTTTTTGGTCAAAAAAATAATGCAACAATAACAAGAATAATAGTAAGTATCAAAATATGGAGATTTTATATGCATTTATTATGGAACGTATCATGTGTGTTTAAATAAAAATATTGCATGAATCATAAATGTAAATTCCATTATTCTCTTATAATATTCATAAACTATTCAAAATTAGAAAATAAATAATTAAAAAATATATAATTCAATAAAAAAATTATTATAAATAAATGCAAGAATATATTTTTCTTCATCTCTCCGACACCCGTAGTAAGCCTAAAATTCATCGGCTATGATATTTCTTACACATTACATTCCAATTACTTTTAATATGGTCACAACAAAGAATAGATAAGAAACCCTTATTATTAATTATGGTGAAACGGTTGAACAATAGAGATCACTAATTTAAATAAAGTAAGAATAAAAATTGTTGTTAATAGAATTGCAAAACCAAAACTTTAAATGCCATTAAAGTCGTTACTTTCTGGATTTGGGATAAAGTCATGTTATCTCCATAGACCCCAATGAAACAAAATGTGCAATGCATATCAATCAATTTGAAATTAGTTATGATAATACTCAGAATATAATATTCATCTAATAATAGCCATAATTTGTATAAAAAATAAGGTTTTTGATACCAATTGATAGATTTAAAAGAATTAGATAGACACAATTTATAGCATATTATTATATTAAAGAATATTCGACAAGTTTAAGAACGATGTAACTTGCATGATTTGAGAAACAGGGAAGATTGAGTTTGAGAGATTTACTACCCTAATTTCTTTTTAGGGTTTTTAGTGTATAATAATTGTCTAATGGGACAACAATTAAATAGCTAAACCGTTGAGGGTAAGGATCTCTCATTGGATTTAACTGAATGGTCCAACCTATCACAGTCCATTCAGACACAAAATTCAATCAAACAATTCATAAATAATTAGTGTTTTATAAGAATTGACCATAATATAATTTATTAATAATTAATTATATCAATTCATATTTGATTAATTAAATAATTAATCTAACAATCTCCCACTTAGATAACGATAACGATATTCTCCATCGGATAATCATCCTATCCTAGAGATGGTTGGAATTAGGCCGTAGGAGATGTAATTTCTACAATTGGATGAAACATCCTATAGACAACTTCTAATTTATAGGTTGTTTTTGTTTTTCATCCCCCTTTGATTGGTTTTTTAGTATCGGGTTGGAGAATCTCTGTTTCTCCCATTTAATACAAATTGCTTATAAAAAAAAAAACTAGCAAATTAAAATTTTGTTTGAGGGAAATATTATAAATCCGTTTCCTATTCAGAATCTTTTTTCAAATCATCAATTAAAAGATTTAAATATATTTAATAATTTAATCACTGTTACTTTCTGAAACACTCTTATTAGATGTATTTAATGAAATAATTTAATTAAGTGAATTTCATTATATATATATATATATATATATATATATATATATATATATATATATATATATATATATATATATATATATATATATATGAGAAAATGAGAATAAATCTGAACTATTAGATTTTAAAATAAATGGTAGAGATTGTGTTTCATTTTTTTCTCTCTCCTCCATAATTTATTTTAAAATCTAATACTTCAGATTAATTCTCATGTTCTTATATAAAAATAGTATTCTCATATAATATGTTATATATATATATATATATATATATATATATATATATATATATATATATATATATATATATATTAAGTAGTATCTCCATTTTTCACCTTTCTTTCTATAAAGCTCCGGTGATAATTCGGAACGATATCATGAGAATTCAATGTGGATTTCTTTGGGGTAGTTCGGAGGCGAAAAGAAAGATTCATTGGATTAATTGGGAATCACTTTGTTTGCCCTTTGACAAAGGCGGATTAAATTTGAAGATGATTGATGATTTCAATTTGGCCCTTCTTCATAAGTGGAGATGGAGAATTCTTGTAGGGTCGGAGAATTTATGGTTTAAAATCTTTAAAGCTCGTTACGGAGATATTCAATTGCTTACATCTTTCAAGGTTCCTTCTATTCTGAAGTGGAGCTATAGTTCAAAGTGGTGGCTTGATATCTTAGCCCTTTCGAATCATTATCCCGACGATGTGTTTATTGATAATTGTGTTTTCAAACTGGGTAGTGGTTATCACACCGCTTTTTGGCATGTAAATTGGATAAGGGCTGGAAGTTTGAAGAACTTATTCCCGGATTAGTTCTCTCTTTCGCGGCTGCAAGATGTATCCATTGCGGCTTTGGGTGGTTGGGTCAATGGAAGGTGGGAATGGGGGGACCTTGGTATTGCTCTGCATGCGCACATAGCTGCTATCTCAAATACTGGCAGCAGTTTTCGTATCCCAGCGGATGGACTCATTAATGTTAATGCTGCTCCTGCAATTACTCACCCTATGTCAAACTACGTTGTTTTTGCTACTGGCAGCAATGAACGCAACTCAGCAAATCCTCTGCGCAAATCTATAACTGTTACACATGCTGGTTCGGTTGCTCAACAATCCACTTTTTCTGACTGCCTGTTATTGTTTTCCATGTTGGAGAATTTCCAATTGGTGCCTGGCGTAACTGATTTAGTGTTGTGGCAGCCGGAACCGGACAACAGTTTTTCGGTTAAATCTTTTTACCGGTTAACTAGTTCTTATCGTACTCCATTAGCCCCCCCTAACTGGAATGATAAGGCTTTTGACTTGGTTTGAAAGATGGCAGTTCCTTTCAAAATCAAAGCATTCGCTTGAAGATGTTTTTTGAATAGGCTATCGTCGAAGGATCTTCTCCATCATAGAGGTATATTTTCGGATTCTAATAATCTAAATTGTGTGTTTTGCATCAATGCTCCGGAAACTTTGTATCATGTTGTATTAAATTGTCGGGTGGCCGTTTTAGTTTGGAGGGAGATGGCAAATTGGTTGCATTTTCCTTTCCGTAATGTGGATGGTGCTTTGGGTAGTTTTTTGGATTGGAAGGTTTTGTGTAAATCTAAAGGTGTTAAACCGGGTAGAGAAGGAAGCATTTGGCTTGCGGTGTTTTAGAATCTTTGGAGCCTTCGGAACGGAATTATTTTTAGGAATTCTACCTGGAATGTGGCGGATACTGCGTGGACGATTAAGCTCACAATTTGAAGATGGTCCTTTATAGGTGATACTCATCCCAATTGTAATTTGTATGAGTTCAACAAAGACCCTTTGTTTTTATTATTTTAGTTTTCAATTGGTCGGTAATCTCTCTTTTTTGTCGAGTTTCATCTCGATTCTTTTGTAATCAGGTTGAGTACTTTGTAATCGTTTCAATATATCACTTGCTTAAAAAAAAATTTACAATTATTTTTAGAGAAACAAAAAGTAGACTGATTATAAAGAGTAAGGGGGTGAAATTATGTGGATCATCTATCTGAATCTGTATATACACTAAATGCTACTGGTGCTAGATATGCGTGATTCAATATGGATATAAGAAGATCGATAATGATATTGACCATGCAATTTGACTTCGTATCACTTTACGAAATAGATGACCATATGTACTTTTCAAATGAAGAAAATGACTTTGTTTTCAAATGTCCTGTATGCACATTGAACTAGAATTTGTCCTTGATATATATCACTTTTACTTAGTATTTCAATAAATGAATAGTAATTTTTTTTAAAACTATGTCTGTGTGGTGGTAGTAAAATTCATAATATAATATAGAAAAGGAAAAAGGGAGATTCACTGTATGTGTAAATTTTTTTTTATATTGTCAATCACTGACAACCAATTATCCTGTTAAGTCACACTGAAAAATTTTAAATTTATTATATGACATGACAGACTAATATATCTCTATTGGATGACATTGTAAAACTTTTTTATATTGTTAGTTAGTGTATAACAATTAAACCCATAAAGAAAACATAAATCAAGCTTGCATGTTTAATTACTAATGTGGCAATACTCGTTTTCTCATTTAGTTTTGGTGCCCAATTAACAAGGTTGATTGTTTCAAACCCATACGAATTAATACTCAGTCAAATTAAAAGAACTTTATGCAGAGGAAAGCTAGCAACATAGTCTCTCTCTATATGTATGTCTTATTGTTCCAAAACATATCATTCCCACACTCAAATCTCAGCACCAATTAATAAACTTATACGTCATAGTTAAATATATCAATAGAGGAAAAAGCAGAAGGAGCATTTTCTTATAATACATGGCTTTCTCTTATAACATTCGGAGGATCCTTTTTACCGTTATCGGGGTCTTTTTTTTCATCCTGGTCGTTTCTGCTCAATTTGGAGTCGATTGTAGACCTTTGCAATATGAACGGATTACTCAAGAATTTGATGGACTTTTCTTGCAGTTTCTTCGTGGTCCATCCAAACACTCAAGTCCCGATCCAATTCAACCATAAGCAAGGAGAATGTATATACGAAAAGTTGTTCATAATACACTACCTATCAATCTTACTAATACAATATAATCTTATTTTGTTTTAGTAAATGTTTAAGTTTTAACAGCTCATCCATGCAGCTATTTGTTGCTTTTTCTAATACAAATTATTTCATTCATATATTCATCTCATTAGGATATAAAGTACATGACGTTGGCAGTCAGTATGTGGATTTTGCATAGTAGAGTAACGACATGGATCAATAAACTCCTGATTTGAGACTTGATAACATTGGTTCCACTCCAATATCTAATAGCATTTGTTTTTAGATTAAAAATCAACTTGAGATTTTCTTTTATGTTTCTTTTAATAGGGGGGAATATGGGTGATAATAGGTTATAAGTTAGGGATTGAACAGATATTTTTCATAAAACTGGTTTTAAATATATATATTTATATATATATATATATATATATATATATATATATATATATATATATATATATTTTTTTTTTTTTTTTTAAATCAGTGATTTTACAAAAATGGGGCAGAGTTTTATAAAATATATGTTAAAATTGATATTACGAATTGCACTATGTTCGGCCGATACATGAAGTATGAAATGATGAGAATTTTAGACCATCAATCAATACAAATTTAATTTATATAAGGTGTCTAACTTGAATTTTACTAGGCAATCAACAATCTAATATTATAAGTTACAAAGAGATATGATCACTAGAAAGACAAATTAGATGACTTAATTTATTTCTGACGTACATTTAAACATAAATCGCTATAAGTAATTAAAATCTAGAAACATATGATTCTACGAAAATGATAAAAACTTAATCGCAAAAAATTATACGAAAAATTAAAGAGGGAGATATAAAAGACTGACCCAATCTTTATACTGATTCAACATGATACCCCTTGTGTTTACTGGTATTTTAGTAAACAAATCACAAGTTTTAATTCACTCGAATGATTAAATTCTAAAAAATCCTAAGGACACTTTGTGTGAAATGTTTGAGATAGTATGATAGTGTTGTAAGGTTTTATGTTTGAATTTAGAGAAATTGAGTAAAAGTTCAAAGAAGTAAATGCAGAAGTACTTGAATGGATAAAACATCAAGAAAAACTACAAAAGTACAAGAATTGGGAAAAGAATGCTTGGATTAATACCGAGATGCAAGTTCATACATTTCTCAAAAATTCTTTATCTCTATGATTTAGAAGTTTGAGTTCTAGAGAGAATAAAATGAAATGCAAACCCTCAAAACAACATCAAAATTTACATATATACTAGGTACATCGGTAACTGTCAACAACAAGGGTTAGCTCTCCATAACTTGTCATGTGTCTCGTAATGTGGTCTTTTGTCTTCTGGTATGTTTCCACGCGTCTTTGGTCTTTTTAACTGCTTCAAACCATTCCTACTACTGAAAACTTATTTCAAGTTGCCAAATTGCTTTTGTTTAAAATTCTAATTGCCGAATTTGTGAAAGTCCCCTTGATTTCAAAATTAAGAGTTAACTACTTGCACTTAGCATTTATATACATCTCATATCTCAAATTCATATCGAAACGTTAAGCAAAAGATCTTAGGTTGACAGATGTACCCAAAAAATGTCATTTTCGATCGTATTTGCAATAAGATAGAGAGCTGGAATTTTTAGTACAACTTTCAACACTATTCAAACCATTATGTGTACGTCATCATCATCATGTCTATCTCTACTTTGCCATCAGGTCTGCAATTGTGCAAGTGCCAACCACCATGGCTCTGATTTTCAAGATAATTGTGGACCACAAAAATAAATTTATTAAAATAAATCATTAATTTGTAATGATTTAAGTCAAAATAAATTTCGTTTCACAATGTCACTTTTCCCCGAACCCTAAATTTTTCATTCTGCAACATCCATCTTCACTTTATCTTTTCCTTATGTTCTGAAAAATAGCTTCCTCTTCTAGCACAGAAAAAGAACTTCCAATCCTTTGTGATGCTGATATTCAAGGTCTTATTTATTCTAATGATCACACTTATGATCCAACACCACTAATGAAGAAAGAAAAATCCCTCATTTGGGCTTCGAAGACATTGATTCTCTTCTCTATTTCAGGTAAGACTCGTGCATTTCTAAGTTCCTTACACATATCATCTATGAATACTAATAAACTATAAGGTTTCTTCCTAACTTACCTTACTATAAACCTCGTGCATTTGAGGAGACATGTTTTGATTGGTGTTCATGGAACAACCTCATTTTATATTTCGTTCTTCTTCTTATAGCAATAATGACGCTTACCTCATTTAGTTGAATAAACTGGAAGAGAAGAAATGGGGTATCTGCAAAAATCAAGGCATCTTTGACTTTATCCAATTTTCCAGAAATGAGCCAAGGTATAATTCTAACATGCTTATATCTATCCTTTATTTTTGGAAAGATTTGACTAATACATTTCATCTTCCATGTGGGATGATAACTCTCACACTTTTCAATGTGGCTGCTTTCACCGATCTACAACCAATACGTGAAACTTTTGAATAAGATCAAACATAGTTCTTCTTTCAACCATCCTAGCTTCAATGCATACATTAAAGACCACCATGGCCAGACTAAGGAAGTTACTGACTACGAGCATATTGTCTTCCTCACCAACTCGTCATCTCAAATAACTTTTTATTCTAGTTCTCTCCACGTAGCAAAGAAGTGCATGCCTCTAGAAACCCAACTTTGTAACACCCCGACTTTAATTTATTAATTTATTTAAATTATTAAATTTAATTGAGTGGATATATATATATATATATATATATATATATATATATATATATATATATATATATATATATATATATATATATTATATATTGCTTTTAATTATTGTGATTATTTTTTATTTCATATGTTTGGAGTTTGGGGGTATTTTAGTAATTTAATAAATAATGGGAATATAGAGTATTCAGAACAGAGAAATACAATAAAATAATTTAAATTATAAATAATTAGATAGTTTAATTATTTAGAGATAATTAGAGAAATTATTAAATTAAATAGAAAATGATTATTTTATGGTTAATATTTGATTTGGATTTTTGTTAAATAATTATTTAGTGTGATTTTATTAAAATAAAATAAAAGTTATTTTATTAAAAATCTAATATTAGTGTGAGTGGGAACAATTTGGAACTATTTATGATTATATTTATATTTATATTAGCGTGAGAGGCGAATCTGAAGAGGGAAGAGAGCATCGTAAGAGCGATCTTGAAAAAAGAGAAGAATTCTCATCAACCTTCAATCTTTGAGGTAGGGGGAATTTCTTTACTCTTGGGTGGCTTTAAGTAGTCAAGATGGTGAGGAGTCCTTACACTCATATCTCTACATTTCAATATTCATGGTTTATGGCATTATTGGTGACCAAAGGGGTTTGGCCAAAATCCCTGAGGTTACTGTTTGATTGATTGTTGCTTTTACTATAACAAAAAATATGTATGAATGTGATTTATGTGTTTTGGTAAAAAAGGGTTTGGGCAAAATCCTTTGAGGTGATCAATTGTTGTATTAGTCTAATTTAGATAAATATAATAAGAAAATCTATGATTCTAAGAATTGAAATCCTTGATACATTGTTGAAATGTGTTTATGCCCTTAGAGATTTCTGAGATGTATGCACTACTACAAAACGCGTAAACAACAACGCCATCGTCACCACGCTTCTTTCCTACACCATTGTGACATCTCAAAACCAAGGCGCTATCATAATATTATTGTTTTTTAATTAAAAATTATTTGTATATAACAACGGTTAAGTAGCTAACCATTGTGATAACTTCAAGCTTTCATGGGTTCGAACCTCAAGGCCCTCATATATGTTATTCCTTTAATGTTAAGTGGCGTCTTTTCATTTTTAATTATTTTTAAATAAAAAACTTTAAAGTTTATGACGACAGTTGCAGAGTTCCACCGTTGTTAAGTAGCACCTTTTCATTTTTAATTATTTTTAAATGAAAAACTTAAAAGTTTATGACGACAGTTGAAGAGTCCACCGTTGTTAAGTCGCGCTTTTTCATTTTTAATTATTTTTAAATAAAAAACTTTAAAGTTTATGACTACGATTGGTGATTACAACCATTGTGATATATTTTATTTTTTATTTAAAATTTTTAATTGTAAATACTCTGGCGCTTTTTTTATGAAATTTCACCATGAAAGTAAAATATCACTATGGTTGCATGTATTGGCCGTTGTGGTAGCTTGATAATATTATGCACTCATAGTTGGCTTGTCTTTTCAGTATTCTTTTTTCTATTGCAAATAGAAACTAGACAAAACAATACACGATTTCAACCCAAACCCCAACGTTCAATACTGTGAAACATTACACGATTTCATCCAAAACACCATCGTTCACCCTTCACTGTGTATTTATCATTGTCGTCGTCATCGTCAACCAAGTTGACAAGACCATCACAATCAACCAAGTTGTTACCGTATAGAAGGAAAACAACAACAACACCGTCGTCACCACAAGGAAGGAAGACAACACCATCACCAACACGAACACCAACATCATTTACTTAGTCATCACGTTTAGGGTACGGAAAATATTTTTCCCCATGATCTACAGTAAACTTCATTTTCCATTGTTGTGGTTGTTGTTGTTTTATTTTGTTTTTTATGTTTAAGTTCTTGTTGTTCATGTTGTTGTTGTTGTTTTTGAAATTAGATGTCGTCCTTGTCGAGTTCTTCATCAAAAACTAGCGAAGAAACTCAAACAAATGAGAGGTTAGCCAATGAAACTCAAACAACTGAAACTCAAACGAAAAGATCACAGAGAGGTGTCACAATGATGCCCCAATTCACATCAGTCCGGAACTCATCAGGTGAAAAAATTCCTATCCAGTTTGATTCGTTGTACAGAGTAGTGGATTGTGAACATTACTCTACTTTTAAGAGTTATGTTTTGTTCCTTGCACATAGCAAGGTCAGTATATTGATTGATGATTGGAAACAAGTTGATGATAACGTCAAAGAAAGCATATGGACTGATGTTAAGGTATTACATACTATAATTTTCATATATCGCCGATATCAATATCTATAATTTCTAATACATACTTATATATTGATTTAACTGTTGTTGAATTTTGAGTTTTCCGATGACTCAAATTTGAAAAAAAATGGATATCATATACTGGTACTCGTTGGAGGGGATTTAAGGCACATCTCACGACTAACTACATTAAAAGCGATATTGTTATGCTAATGAGTAATAGATACTAATCATATATTTTTTCACTATGTTCATAATAGGTTAAAAGCGAAGTCAGAATACTCAATAAGGCCAAGAACATGTACCGCCACATATTGTATCGATGGGGTTATATGAAACTTGAAAAAAAATCATGCTTAGAAAACAATCAGAAATAGGAGATGATCGCATTCCATCTCCACCTTCAAGACATGAGAAATGGAAGAGGGCTCGATTAAGACCAGATGGATAGTACACCTCTTAGGCGTCAAGAGTAGTTGCCGAAAAAATTGTAAGTATGATTTGTTTTGCTTATGTTATTTGTTATTTAAATGCGTTGGTAACAATATATCTAAGTTTCTCATGTTGTGTAGGATAAGTTGGTTTAGGCAGCCCGTGAAGGCACATTTGTTCTGGAAGCACGACATGACTTATTTGTAGAAGCTATCAGATCAAATGAGCATGGTGGGCGTGCCTGTGGTGTTGGAGAAGGTGTCGGCTTGAGGTCATTCTTTGGGTCTCAAAGATAAAGTACCGAAAGCCCAAAAAATTATTGCACAAAGACAAAAGATTGAAAATTTTGAGAAGCAATTAGAAGAACAACAGAGAATGTTAGAAGAGGAGAAGGAAAAAAGTGAGAAAGATATGGAAAGGTTTCAAGAGTTATATTCGGTATGTACTTTACTTGAGATGTCAGTGTTTTATCGGAAATGTATGATATATATTGTGCTTATTTTTGTTTTATGTTTTAATTGAATATTATGATGTAGAGATTAAGTGAAAACCTTAAATAACGGACAAATGGAGATCACCGTAATATTGATGGTGATGATGATGATCGAACTCCAAGTAGAAGTGTTGAACGTCATGCTTCTACAAAAGAAAGTAATTGTTCAGCCCATCCCCCCTGCGGATAACCGCAATGATATAATGGACCCTAACCCAAATAAGATCACAACATTATACTTGAAAGTTGCAGTGATAAATGAAACTCAACTTCTCCCACTAGAACATTGTCCACGTTTAGATTTATTCTATTACCCTCCTGAAGATGTAAGGGATTTTCTTGGTGGGTATAAGTGGCTGGACATCAGGATATTGCAAGTTTGATGCACGTAAGTATATAATTGAATATACATGTCATTATAGAATATTATCATTTATAGAACATCAACCCTAATTTATTCATTTTCTTTAACCATTTAGGTACATTCACCGTGTTTGTATAGAGTTGAATAAATCGAGTACTTTTGGAATCTTGGATCCACTTTTTATTCGATGGGCTTTTAATCAACCAAAAGATATCCGAGAGTACTTGAAAACACAGTTAACCGAGGGAGGAAAAGAATGTTACTTAGCACCATTTCTATGTTCGTAAGTATTTTTGGAATTGATGTTTATGTATTCTATATTTAGTTTTGTTTTAGAAAATACCATTAATATATATGCTCTTGTTTATTAAGTGGTCATTGGCAATTGATCATCATATCATTTAGGACGAATACGATAATTTTTATGTGTTCCTTGCATAATCCACAGGAAAAGAAAATGAAAGATATTATTAATTCGTAAGTGTATGCTTAATTCATTTTCTTTGACATTGTAATTAGTTTACCATGTAATATGTTTAATTCAAATTCAATGTACAATGTTGTGGAGCAAGGGAATATGTTGATCAATGTTAGAAGAAAGCCCACATGGATTTGTCCTAAAGTAAGTGACCCGATTACTTGTTTCTTTCATTTACATTCATGTGTGGTTGTATTCGTGTCATTTTTGCTTAAATTTGTAGACAAGGAAATAACCCGGGACTTACGAGTGTGGTTATTATGTCATGAAACACATGTTAAACATTGTCCTTGTCGGCAATGTTGATTCATGGGATAAGGTCTACATGTCATAAAATGTTTACATATATCAATATATAAGTTGACTATTGAATTATTATCATACATGTTATTGGCTCTTTCTTATGTAGATGTTTAATGACGAAACCCCATTCCCCGTTGAGGACTTCGTAGATCTTCGTAAACATTGGGCGTATATCCACAATGTTCTTAAATGTCCTGCTAATTGATGATGTGAATAACACTTTTCAGTAGAGATAATGTGAATAACACTTTTCTGTATTGATGATACGAAAAACGTGTTTGGTGTAAATATGGTTATAATAGTTACAATACTTACAAAATTAATAATAGGATGAAATTTTGGCTTTTGTCAATGAATAATGTTAGGTGTATTTTATGATCTTTATGCATGTATACCTTATCTATTATAGTTAAAATGGTTACAGGTTAAAAAATGGGATGAATTTGAATTGCCGAGAAATGCATATTTAAAACATAGGAAGTTTAAAACCTAGTCGTGGTTGTATATTTGTGTCTGCAGAATATGTAATGATGGTTATATAACTAAATCGTCATAATATCTCGCTCGCTGCACAGAAAAAAATAAATATCAAAAGGGCGTAGCTGGGAATCAAACCAAGGACCATAATATTTATCACAACGGTTCGTTTGAATAACCGTTGTGATAGGGCACGTTGTTTCCAGGTTATTACAACGGTTAATTGGCTGTGATTATAAGTATCATTTTACAACGACAATCTGCATAACAACGTCTGCGCCAACGTCATTATATACCTTTCCCAACCATTGTTAATTGGTTTTTACGTAGTGATGGTACTGTTAATCTCTATTTATCAATGAGTTTCTATGAACCTTTTTGGTAAGTTTTCCAAATATTGTATAATGTCAGAAATATCGTAAAACTGGAATTTTAATGGAAAAATAAAAAAATTGGATAAATTTGGGGTGTGGGGATAAAATCGGTCGATGAATAGTGCCACACCAGCGACCAGAGGTCGCGATGGTAGCGGCCAAAAACGAATTCGTGTTAGCGACGTGTCACGTTGTGATGGCGATGACCGGCACAGGTCGACTCTGGATAGAGGTCTCGTCGCAAAGGGAGAAGTCATATAGCCGCGAATCGGGTCCTCCAGCGGCGGATCATCGGGCGGATCGGGCCTATTTTGATTGTTTTTGAGTTTGGGGGTCAGTTCGGTGAATTCTGAAATATTTTTGTGTCTTTGACCTTTTTGTTACCTTTGTGTTATTTTCGAGTAGGTATGAGTCAAGTTTTTCAGCCCTAACAGTTCAATAGAGTTATCACCTATGAAATGCTGTTATTAGAGCATTTTTTTAACACTTTAGAGTACTTTTGAGTGCTTTAGAGTCATTTTTTAGATTTAAGAGTTGTTATAGAGTTATTTAGATTTTATTGAAAACTTTGTTGAGTTATTATAATCTTTGATGAGATATGAGTATATAACAAAATGATTAAATAATGGGTTGAGATGTTTTGAGCATGTTGGTGAATTTTCGATCGGATGATTAGTAATACAACTTTACTCCATTGTTGATAATTCTTTAGTTATAATATAATTATTAAAATTAATTATATGAATATTTTGAGTAGAGTAATTCAGAGGAATAATAGTGTGGCCTAATAATTAACGAACTTATGGTTCAAGAGAAAAACCTGTTGGTGTATGAAATTTTGAGAATGATTTTGGTGATTGTTTGAGTTATACTATTGTTTTATGTCATAATCATGCATATATATATATATATATATATATATATATATATATATATATATATATATATATATATATATATATATATATATATTGGAATTAGGTAGGACTTCGATTCAGTGAAGTCAGGTTCAGAGAGGAACCATGGCAGTCTCATGTCCAGAGTGAGACACAGTTCAAAGAGGAACCGAAGATCAGGACAAATCAGTAATACACATCTGATGCTCAAAAATCCGGTACCATATGCATATTTGAGAAGAAATTTGTGCATTTTTCATTTGCGTTATAAATTGTATTGTTGTTCTTGCTGTTTGAGAATCATTTATGAATTTTTGTAATTGCCGTGATGTTTATTTTCATCGCTGACATTTGTAAGGATTATTCTCACTCCATATACTTTGTTGGTGCGTGGATTTTATGCCCATGTTGCGGATACATGTATCATGTAGTGTTGTTGTGTGAGAGAATGACGTTAATTGCCTTATTCTTTGTTTTTCTGTTTTGGTTTATTACTCTTTGTATCGCTTTGGTATTGTAACACGGAGGATGCGACACTATTTCTTTTATTCGGAGAATTATTGTATTTATTTTCAAACACCGATGTTATTTGAGTAATTTCATTTAATGAGACTATGTGAAGGTTGTTGAATGTTTCATTTTATCCGTTGTGAGTTGTTCAAATAATAATAAGTGTTTTATTTGAGAATGTGTTACACCCTTAGGTTACAATATACTTTGAATTATTATACTATTTCGTGAGTTGAGAAATAGGATGTTACACGTTTTATGAATTGATATGAATGTTTGTCTCATCATATTGATTTTAGGTAGTCTTTACGAATCAATAAGACTTGTCTCCCTAGAACTAGGAAATATTTTCAATTATGATGAAAATCTCCTGATTTCTTACCCTATGTGACTCTTGCTACCCTGTGTTAATGTCACTTAGGAACCTTATCTAAATGCCATTGTTCCATCTAATTTAACAAGACACGTTAAAGGTACTAGACATGCTTACACAATAACAAGCTTGTATTTATATATCGAAATGAGTTCTAAACATGCTTGTTTTTAAACTATCACCATGGTTGTCAAGATCTCAATCTAGATCTTAAAATCTTAGGATTTTATGATCTCATTCACCCCCAACGATCCGGGTCTTAAGTATAATCCTATTTTGTAGTCAAATTATGAAAAAAAAAATCTTAAAATCAACTTTTCTATGTTAAAATCATAAGGAAGGGAGATAGTATCACACAATGACAAGAACACTATGTTAAAAAGTTTCTTAAGAAGTTTGGTCACTAGGATGTTAAATTTGGGAGTACCCCTTATGATTCTAACTCTCAATTGAAGAAGAGTGAGTGAGATCATGTTTCTCAATCTGAGTATGCCCAAATTATTGGAAGTTTGTTATATTTGATGAACTTTTCTAGACCAAATATAGTAGATTTTCCGCTGTCCTTGAAGGGTACAACGAGGCTAATTGGATCTCGAATTCAGATGAGACAGAATCCACTAGTGGTTATATATTCACACTTGATGGTGGTGCAGTTACTTGGAAAATAGCCAAGCAAACTATTATTGCAAGATCCACAATAGAATCAGATTTTGTAGCTCTGGATTTGGCTGGTAGTGAAGCTAAGTGGTTGAGAAACTTCTTAGCAGACATTTCATTGGGAATAAAACCCACCCCATCAGTATCAATACAATGTGATAATAATACGCAATTACAATTGCTAAGAACAAGACGTTCAATGGAAAGAATTGGCATGTTCGATTAAGACACAATGTGGTCAAACAACTGTTGAAAGATGGAATAATTTCCATAGATTATGTGATATCAGAGGTTAATCTGGTGGACCCTCTAACTAAACCCTTGGATAAAAAAAATGATTTATAAATCATTGAAAGGAATGAGACTTGAGCCAATTTGAATATCGTAAATAATGGTAACCCAACCTTTGTGATTGAAGATCCCATGAAAAAGGTTCATAGGGGTAATAAAAAGTTATTTATTGAACTGACATCATTATTGTCCATTCATACTGTAGAGTGCTGAGCTGCATTAGTAAAGGATAAGCTTAAGAGTTTTTAATGATTTCAATATCCCTTATGGGTGGTACATGAAGTGCAACATATACTTGATGGAATCACCTATATGAGTGTCAAATGGAACATCTTGCATGAGATTTGGCAAATCTCAAGAGCACTCATGAACACTAGGCACGTGCATGGCAATGGCAGCAAATTGTGGGGGAGTAACGATTGATAATACCTATAACACACACCAAAATGTATTGGTTCAAAGAGCTTTCTCAACCAATAAACTTGTGTGTTAAGTATTATTAGTCTAGGATTTAGTTCATAGCCCAAAAGGCACTAGACTCAAAAAATTACATTCACGGAAATTGCCCAGGAAATTTCTTCCATTCTTAAACCGTTTCCTTGGACTTTTGAAATATGTGGGAGATTGTTGGAAAATTAGTGTATTTCAAAGTCCAACCTCCACCAGTGGAAGTTAAGTGCGAAATCATGCCAAAACACAATTGCAACTATTCTAAGAGCAATTTCCACCAGTGAAAGTTTAGTGCAAAACGTGACCCAAAATTTTACATGTGTCAAATTGTTGCACCGCCCACTTTGACTAAATCAGTATGGTTTATTGTGTTGCCAACCACGTTATTAAACCTTGCCGCCCATCATTTATTTCCTTCCTCTACCTTGTTATTCACAAATTTTGTCATATAAATACTTAACTCATTTCTCATGAAGATATACAAAAAACACACTAGAAAATTATCTTCTTCTCCTCCCTTCTTTGTTCCTGAGCAATCTATATTTGAGATTCTCGCTAGTTCTTGAGTTCTTGTTTAATGCAACCAGAAGGTGTTGTTTAGTCTTGGGGAGTGTTTAGAATATAATACCTGAATAAAACTCTCAAGGACAGTGAATCTAATTCACGACTCAGCTCCTTTACTTTTCCTATTTTGCTTTGTGGCTTCGTTGCTGTTGAATTTGTTGCTCTCTCTCTCGCTCTCAAAAAAAAAAAAAAAATTTATATTAAAATTACAATTAGTTTTAGACAAGGAAAAAGTAGACAAATTGTGGAAAGTGAAGGGTAAAATTGTGTAGATTATATCTGAATTTGTTATCTGTATGTATACTCTCCATGCTACTGGTGCTAGATTTGCGTGATTCAGTATGGATATAAGAAGATTGATAATGATATTGACCATGCAATTTGACTTCGTATTATATGACGAAATAGTTGACCATATGTACTTTTCAAATGAAGAAAATGACTTCCTTCTCAAATGTCCTGCATGCAAATTGAACCAGAATTTGTCCTTCATATATTTCACTTTTACTAAGTATTTCGATCAATATTAATTGTAAATTTTTTAAAAACTGTCTATTTGGCAATACTCGTTTTCTCATTCAGTTTTGGTTCCCAATTAACAAGTTTGATTGTTTCAACCATCAAGTTTCAAACCCATACGAATTAATACTTAGTCTAAATAAAAGAACTTGATGTAGAGGACAGCTAGCAACATAGTCTCTATATATATGTATGTCTTCTTGTTACAAAACATATCATTAATTCCCACACTCAAATCTAAGCACTAATTTATAAACTTATTCGTCATAGTTAAATATATCAATAGAGGAAAAAGCAGAAGGGGCATTTTCTTATAATAAATATCTCATCCAAATTAATTACGTTAATACAAATTAAAGATATCAAATACATGGCTTTCTCTTATAACATTTGGAGGATCCTTTTTACCGTTATTGTGGTCATTTTTTTCATTCTGGCCGTTTCTTCTCAACTTGGAGTCAATTGTAGACCTTTGCAAGATGAACGGATTACTCAAGAATTTGATGGGCTTTTGTTGCAGTTTCTTCGTGGTCCATCCAAACCCTCAAGTCCCGATCCAATTCAACCATAAGCAAGGAAAATGTATATACGAAAAGTTGCTCATAATATACTACCTATCTCAGCCTTACTAATACAATATCATAATCTTACTTTGTTTTTATAAATGTTTAAATTCTAACAGCTCACACATGCAGCTATTTGTTGTTTTTCCTTATAAAGATTCTTTTATTCACATTTTTTCTTATGAATGATATGTAACGAAATTTCAACCAAATACAATGATATAAATATCATCTTATCTTACAAACAATTGCATACAGTCATCTCATTAGGATATATAGTACATGACGTTGGCAGTCAGACTACGGATTTTGCGTAGAAGAGAAACGATTAGGATAAATAAACTCCTGATTTGAGACTTGACGACATTGGTTGGTTTTCACTCCAATATTTAATAGTCTTCGTTTTTAGAGTAAAAATCAACTTGAGAATTTCTCTAAGTGTCTTTTACTATGGAGTGAATATGGTTGAGAATCGTTTATAAGGTTGGGGTTGAATATGTTAGAAAGTTGGGTTTTTTATTTATTTATTTTTATAAGCTAAAATTTTTATATAATCAGGGGTACAAAGGGGTACCCAAACCTGTATACATCTATAGCCTGATCTAAAATCACCGGCTATAAAAATTACTAGGAGAGTTAACCCAAGTGAAATAATTACAAAAATAAGAACTATTATAATTCTTTCCTATCCACCACCATGTGTAAAGTAAAATTCGATTCGAAATCGTATCTAAATCCCAGAATTCATCCCTAAATATGATATTGTTACGGGATAACCAAATGATCCAACAAATCGATAACTAGTCCCCAACTGCAATTCTAACAGCCATCCCCCTATCTACAAATCCCTGAACCCAACATGTTAAATGAGTCAGCATATTCCCAACCAATATACAAGGAATCCCCAACCATTTGCAAGCAAAATTCTGTAGACATATATTTTCGACACCATGTCTTGGTAGGTAAAATGATGTTCTTTAACTAAAGAAAATGACTACAGATGAAGAAGAAAGAAAATGAAGGTATTCAGAAGAAGTTTTCGACACTTCGACAAGATCAGAGTTTCGACATTTCGACAGAAACATAAGGAAGTTTCATCAGACAAGGTTTGAAGGACATTTATTACTTTTCGACAATTCGACAAGGTGAAGAGGCGCAACGTTTCGACACAAAGGGAAAATTCAAATTCAAGAGTTATAACGTTTGGCAGAAGAAGCGTGGAAGCTTTAGAAGAAAAGAAGACATGCAGAAGGCCAAGTGTCAAAGATTGAGAATTTTTCCGTTATTAGGCAGTTATTGTATTTGTATATAAATAGGATAGTTGTTGTAGAATTTTAGTGTGTGAAAACTTGTACTAAATTCCTGTAAATACTCAAAGTACCCGTGTGAGAGAAAAGAGTTTATTATCTGGAAATGTACGTGTGAAACACCATCTTTTTAAGTTTATAGAAATTCAAAGCCTTTTATAATTGCCTTTACTTTTCCCAGTCATTTATCCTTTGTCATTTACTTTATGCAAGTGTTAATTTCATTCAATTTATCTTTTCGCCAGAAGTTGTTATTTAGTTCTTTAACCAAACCATTCATACGAAAAAGAAATAACAAAACAACCCATCAAAACACCATTATCCTAAGAGTTAGATAAATTTGCACATGTGTCCCAGGATTTGTGTGGTCGGTCCTGCAAGTAACCTAGTTTTATAAGAGATTGGTAAACCAGAGGTTATTCGCCAAAATCAACAGCGAACAAATTGGCACGCCCAGTGGGACCAGTGCAAAATTTTAGAATTTTTTTACAGAATAACTCTTAGCCAAATAGTTTCTACTTCGTCGTATGATTTTGAGAAGCGGTAAATTAGCCGTAACCGACGTATAAAGACCTAAAAGAACAAGAGTAAGAAGAATGGCAAATCAGCCAAATAATCCAAATCCAAATGAAACCATTCCAGTTTCCAACCCTATCCCTTTAACAGGGGGAAATGTGGATTCAAACCCTGTTCTAGATGAGGCTAGGCCTTCATCAACAGGATCTATACCAGTGGTTTCGCTCTCCCAAAATATGCCTAGTTCTTCCACAATGGGACATTCAATGCCCATGGGGACGCCTCCTCCTGGAGGACATAATTATAGGCCATTTCAGACAAATTTTTCCATGCCTATGTTTGGTAGAGAACAACCATGTGGAATGCCAACTTCGGTGATGGCAAACTTGCAAAATGCACCATCCTTGTATTCTGATGCCATGGTCTACGTGTCTTCACCACTACAAGGGTCGGAATATGGTGGAAATATGAGTAGATTGAACCAACCCCTACCAAATTTCCAAGTGCCAGCAATTACAAATAATTCTGGGCAAGTAATTCGACAACAAATGGACGAAAGTAATCATGATATGGTCCAAATGTTGACACAACAAATGGGAGCAGTGTTTAATCCTTTAATACAAAACACTACCCAAACCAACCAATTGTTGGCTGCGCAAATGACACGTATTGCTGACTTTTTTGGTGTTCCTCAAATGCGACAAAGAGAACAAGTAATTCAAAACCCAGTAAGGAATGTCGAAGAGGAACCCACAATAAATCAAAGGCCTTTAGAGAATCCTCAGGCAAACCCTAGAAACCAAGAGGCAGTGGTCGAACAGCCTCGTGTTGAAATCCCCGTTCAACAAGAACCTAGGAGGGTAATAGTCCAGAGAGGCGAAGATGCTGATGATGTGTTGCAACAGTGAATACGATATAATAACCTGCCTGCCGAAAACAATTTAGCAGCCATGATCGAAAGGATAATGGCGCAAAATGGGGTAAATGTAGGATTACAAAGGCCTAGTTATGCTTCCCCATTATCTGAATATGTTCTACAACAGGAATTACCCCCAAGGTGGAAAGTCCCCAAATTTACCAAATTTTCAGGGGACACTAGCGAATCCACCATAGAACATATAGCGCGTTATTTGATCGAAGCAGGAGAAATAACCCATAATGAAAATTTGAAAATGAAATACTTCCCGAGTTCTTTGACAAAAAATGCGTTTACCTGGTTTACGTCCTTGCCTGCGAACTCTATATTCACATGGACCCAATTAGAAAGATTGTTCCATGAACAATTTTATATGGGTCAGACTAAGATAAGTTTGAAGGAATTAGCCAGTGTTAAGAGGAAATTTTCAGAGCCTATAGATGATTACCTAAATAGGTTCAGGTTGCTTAAGGCAAGATGTTTCACACAAGTGCCAGAACAAGAGTTAGTCGAAATGGCTGCAGGGGGTCTAGATTATTCTATCAGAAAAAAATTGGACACTCAATATTTAAGAGATATGGCACAATTAGCAGATAGGGTAAGACAAATTGAAAGGCTAAAAGCTGAGAAATTTAGATCAAATAAAAATAAAAAGGAAAGAGTGGCCTATGTAGGAGTATGCCAGGATGATGATAGTGACGAAAATGAACTAATTTTGTTCGACGAACAAGAAATTGATCTGGCAGAACTAAAGTCAGGCCCACCATACGCCTGTAAAGTACTAGCTCCGTCGAATGGCAAAAATCCAGTCGAACATGAAAAGAATGATAGGTTTCCTAAAAGAACTTATACGTTCGACATCACCAAGTGTGACGAAATTTTCGACGTATTAGTCAAAGATGGTCAATTAATAAAACCAGCAGGCACTAAAGAGCCTCCTGTAGACCAACAGAAAAAGAGAGGTTTTTGCAAATACCATAACTTTTTGGATCATAAAACTTCTCAATGTTTCCTTTTCAGGGATCTTGTTCAGAATGCAATCCATGATGGAAGACTGAAGTTTGGAGACAAATCAAAACAACAGATGAGGATTGTCTCAAACCCCATGCAGGTGGTCGAAGCCAATTATGCTGAACCTTCCACTGTGAATTTGGTGGAAGTCGAAGTAGCCTCTGATTGTAGTTTTGAAATGGTGGAATCTGCTGAGGGCTTCGACAATAATATCAACATGGTGGAGGTTGCTGATGATCTCTTAGACAAGCCTGAGGTGGAAAAAGTATCCAAGGACTTTGTAGACCAGCCAGTGTTGATCACGATTACTGAAAATCTTGATGTAGGAAAGTTGAATGATTATATCAGCAAAGTTGAGACTACTGAAGGTTTCGACAGTAAGAACAAAGTTGGAGATACTGATGTCTTCGACGGTCAGAAGAAAGAGGAAACTACTGAAGGTTTCAACAACCAGAACGCAATTGGAATTACTGAAGGTTTCGACGAAGAGAAAAACAACAAAATTGCTGAAGATGGAGTAATTTGGGATACTTTAGGGGAGCCTAGTGGAAAATTTGACTATCTCGTAAAATACTCTGCACCCCCAAGTTCTTGTATTGACATCAACAAAATCCAGCCAACTGGATGGGGAGATTTCTTTGAAGATACTGATGAATGAGCAAATGATAATACCCCTATCATCAAAGAGGAGGCTACTGAAGGCCTTAATCATGACAAAATGGAGACAATGAGAGTTGCTGACAAGATCAACACTTTGGAACCAGTAAATAAGAACGTTGCCAGAATCAAGGCAGAGGCTGCTGAAGGCCTTGTGAAGCCTGCTCCTTATGGGATTTTACTTAGAATAATGGAAGACCCTAAAGGAAACTCTGTCGAGCAATGCTGCAAACACATCTCCAAGGACCTACCCTTAGGAGGAAGCTTCGACCAGGCGAAAGGGAGTGCTGAAGAGGAGGCAAGACTTATTGAAAGAATGAATAAATTAAGTATCACTGATGACCAGAATGTGGATATCAACATGGTGGAAATTTCTCAGAATAAACAAACAGAAACTGACGAAGAACGCCGTCGAGAAGAATATCAGAAGTTGGCTTACCCTAAGGAGGAGGAGAACTTAGTCGAATTCATCCAAAGGTGCTAGAGTAAGAAGGCTGAAGTCATGTTGTGCCCACGTTGTAGTGCGGTGTTCAACAAGAAAGCAGCAAGCAATCTGGAAGGGGTGGAGAAAGCCAAAAGAAGAGGAAACTGGGGGGCAATCCCAGCAGCCAGAAATGGAAGGTTCGATCCAAGGAGGAGTGAGCATCACAACCAAAGGTTTGGCGAAGGACGTCATAGAACTTACAAGCCATCTGTCAAAGCTGAGGATGATAAGTGGGTCCAACCAATCAGAGATGCTCAAGGGCAGAAAAGATGGAAGAATTTTGAAATACAGAGAGGTTCCTCCATGGAAGGAAAAAGGGAGGTAGAAAAACAGAAACCAAGACCATACCCATCAGAGAACTATAAAGGAAAGAATCCCATGTCAAGGTCTCAGTGGAGAAGGTTCCAAAGACAGAAAAGGGCAGAAAAGGAGGCTGCAGAAAAGAACAAATTCAAAGAAAACACTGTTGATGAAAATAAATCTGAGTCAAGAAAGAACATGCAGATAATGAACAAAGAAGAGTCTGTTCCCAAAAACGAGCCCTCTCAAAAGGACAAACCAAGCAACATGGTGGAGATGTCGAAGCCTAACAACAAGGTGCCAGAAGACGATGAAGTGACTGATGATTTTAGGTCAGACTCAGAAGCATCTTTCGATGTCACATGCAATGTGGTTTCAGTGCTGCCTAGAGACTATGATAGAGTGATGGAGATCGAAGACGAAGAAGATGATGTTGAAGACGACAGCATGGGGCTCAGGCCTGTGTGTTATTATATAATGAACAATGGCTGTGTCGAAGAGCAGAACGCTTTCTTTGAGAGACCAGATGATGCAATGAAGGCACACTTGAAGCCTTTGTTCATAAAAGGAAAAGTGGAGAACGTTGGTGTCAACAAGATATTAGTAGATGGTGGAGCTGCTGTGAATTTAATGCCCCATTTCATGATAAAAAAGATTGGAAAGGATGACTCAGACACAAAGCCCCACAACATGGTGTTGTTAAATTATGAGGGAAAAGTAGGAAATACCATGGGAGTGATCCAGGTGTACCTAACTATTGGAACCATAACAAGACCAACAATGTTTATAGTGATAACTTCAAGGGCGAATTATAACTTGCTGCTTGGAAGAGAGTGGATTCATGGGATAGGAGTTGTACCATCATCCATGCACCAACGAATAGCCATCTGGAGGCCAAATGGGATTATTGAGAATATTGAAGCAGATCAAAGCTATTTTATGACTGAAGTAAACAATGTGAATAGTCGAAGTTTCGACAAGAATTTGGCTCACATACCCCCCTGCAACCCAGCAGGATTCGACTTGAAGGCAACAGACAACGCCTATTGTTCCATGTACCTTCACCCAACACATGGTTTTCAATGGGACAAAGAAGTAATTGGCGAACCAAGTCACGTATGGGGAACTTCTCATACTGAGCCAACCGGTTGGGGAAGTGAATTTGATGATTATGATGAGTGAAGCCTCAGCGATCGAAAGAATTACGGCTTATATAGCCGAAAATAAACTCAAAGTGGCCCTAGAGGCCGAAGTAAAATACATGGCTGTCGAAGCCAACAAAGAAGATTTTGAAGAGCAATGTCCCCAAAGGGATATTAAAAAAGGTCATGACAACAATCAGACTGGCGAATGGCAGAATCAGAAGCTTGACGCCATCTATGATGACGAACCCTTGGGGTTCGAAAAGGATCCAGCATCGACTAACATGAAGATGGTGGCACAGGATCCATTAGAGGAAATCAATTTAGGACTGGGGGCAGAAAGAAGGCCAACTTACATCAGCGCCAAGATGGATCCTCAGTTCAAAGTCGAAATAGTCCAATTGCTAAATGAGTACAAAGACTGTTTTGCATGGGATTACGACGATATGCCAGGATTAGACAAGAGTTTGGTCGAATTGAAGCTGCCAATAATGGAGGGAAAGAAGCCAGTAAAGCAGACTCCCAGACGCTTCGCACCAGAAATCTTGTCGAAAATAAAAGAGGAGGTCGAAAGACTTCTAAAATGCAGATTCATCCGCACCACCAGGTATGTCGAATGGATTGCAAACATAGTTCCTGTAATTAAGAAAAATGGCAAGCTGAGGGTATGCATTGATTTTAGAGATTTAAATTCAGCTACCCCTAAGGATGAATATCCTATGCCAGTGGCAGAAATGCTCATAGATTCTGCAGCAGGCCATGAGTATTTGAGTATGCTTGATGGACACTCTGGCTATAATCAAATTTTTATTGCTGAAGAAGATGTTCCTAAAACAGCTTTTCGTTGCCCGGGAGCAATAGGAACTTATGAATGGGTAGTAATGCCCTTTGGTTTAAAAAATGCTGGAGCAACTTATCAAAGAGCCATGAATTCAATTTTTCATGACTTTATTGACACTTTTATGCAAATATACATTGATGATATTGTGGTTAAGTCCGTTTCAGGAACAAGTCATATAGACCATCTTCGACAGTCCTTTGAAAGGATGAGAAAGTTTGGTTTAAAAATGAACCCCCTTAAATGTGCTTTTGGTGTACAGGCGGGTGATTTCTTAGGTTTTGTGGTCCACAAGAAAGGGATCGAAATAAATGAAAACAAAGCCAAAGCCATAATGGAAGCGAAAGCGCCATCGACAAAGAAGGGATTGCAGTCTCTACTAGGGAAAATCAACTTTCTCAGAAGGTTCATTTCCAACCTTAGTGGGAAGACACAAGCCTTTTCACCTCTACTTCGACTAAAGAAGGAAGATTTCACATGGGGGCAAGAACAATAAGATGCCTTCGACAAGATCAAAGAGTATCTGGCTAGTCCTCCAGTTTTGATGTCTCCTTGTAGAAAAAGAAGTATGAGGTTATACATTTCAGCATCAGACAAAACTTTGGGAAGCATGATGTGTCAAGAAGATGAAAATGGCGTCGAAAGGGCCATATATTATCTCAGCAGAATCCTAAATGATGCTGAAACTAGATATAGTGTGATAGAAAAATTATGTTTGTGTGTATATTTCTCTTGTACAAAGTTAAAGCACTATATAAAACCTGTTGATGTATATGTTTCTTCTCATTTCGACGTAATAAAGTATATGTTATCTAAATCCATTTTACATAGTCGAATTGGGAAATGGGCTTTGGGATTGACAGAATATTCCTTAAAATATTTGCCTTTAAAGGCTGTTAAGGGACAAGTGGTTGCTGATTTCATAGCTGACCACTCAATAAATGAAAATGAAGTAGAATATGTCGAACTAGAGCCATGGAAGTTATATTTCGACGGTTCCAGTCATAAGAATGGAACTGGTGTTGGAATACTAATTATTTCTCCTGATAAAATTCCAAAAAAATTCAAGTACAAAGTTGAAGGCTTATGTTCAAATAATGAAGCAGAATATGAAGCTTTGATTGCCGGACTCGAAATATTGTTGGAATTGGGGGTAACAATAGTCGAAATAATGGGTGACTCTGAGTTGGTAATAAAACAATTGACAAGAGAATATAAATGTGTCAAAGAGAATCTGATTATGTACTTCGTAATAGCTAACAGACTTCTCAGAAAATTCGACAATGTGGCCATTAGACACATTCCTAGATTGGAGAATCAAGAAGCAAATGATCTGGCTCAACTTGCGTCAGGCTACAAAGTGTCGAAAGAAAACTTGGAGAAAGCTATTGAAGTAAGGGGAAGAGTCATATCCACCAAATTAGCTCCTTCAGATTTGGAGACAATAAAATTAGGTTATGGGGATGAGGAAAATTTTGAAATTTTCAATGTAGATGTTTCAGAAATTGAAGATTGGAGAAGACCTATCAAGGATTATCTACAAGACCCAAATCAGAAAGTCGAAAGAAAAGTAAAGTACAGAGCTTTAAGTTATGTACTTTTTGGAAATAAATTATTTAAAAAGACTGCAGAAGGAGTCTTGCTGAAATGTTTGGGCGAAGATGAAGCTTACATAGCTTTGTCGAACATGCACAGTGGTGCATGTGGCGCACACCAAGCAGGCCACAAAATGAAATGGTTATTATTTCGACAAGGAATGTACTGGCCAACAATGTTGAAAGATTGTGTCGAATTTGAAAAAGGTTGTCAGGAATGCCAAGTGCATGCAGGTATACCACATGTTCCTGCAAGTGAGTTGCATTCAATTATAAAACCTTGGCCATTCAGAGGTTGGGCTTTGGATTTAATTGGTGAAATTCGACCAGTTTCTTCAAAAGGGCAGAAGTACATTTTAGTTGGAATAGATTATTTTACTAAGTGGATTGAAGCTATACCACTGGTAAATGTGGATCAAGAGACAGTTATAGAGTTTATCCAGAAACACATAATTTACAGATTTGGGATACCAGAAACAATAACTACTGATTAGGGATCTGTGTTTACTGGGAAAAACATGCAAGTGTTTGCAAAAGACACAGGTTTTAAACTTTTAACTTCGACACCTTATTATGCCCAGGCAAATGGACAAGTCGAAGCAGCAAATAAGGTTGTGATAAATTTGATCAAAAAGCACGTGGGTAGAAAACCTAGAAACTGGCATAAGACTTTAGATCAAATTTTATGGGCTTGTCGAACGTCTCCTAATGAAGCGACAAATTCTACTCCATTCAAATTGACTTATGGACATGATGCAGTGCTACCAGTCAAAATTTATTTACAGTCAATACGAGTTCAAAGGCATCATGAAATTCCATCAGAAACGTATTGGAGCATGATGATGGATGAACTAGTTGACTTGGATGAAGAGAGATTGCGTGCGTTAGATCTGATAAAGAGACAAAAAGAAAGAATAAAAAAGTTTTACAATAAGAAAGCGAAATTTAAGACCCTTTCAGTAGGGGATCTTGTTTGGAAAGTAATTCTTCCTATGGATCGAAAAGATAGATTAATGGGAAAATGGTCTCCTAAGTGGGAAGGACCTTTCCAAATTTTAAAAGTTTTTTCAAATGGCGCATATGAGGTCGAAGAGATAGATAAAGATAAAAGAATACTCAAGATAAATGGCAAGTATTTGAAAAAATATAAGCCAACATTGCAAGAAATTAAAATAGCAGTCGAATAATTGTAGAAAGAAAAGCAATATGGCGGATTAAAAAATCTTCTCGCCAAATAATACAGATCCATTGTCATTACAAAAAGGGCTTTAAAAGCCAAACAAAAAATTACAAGTATTGAAACGGGAAAAGATGTTTTCAGCTTCTCAAATTTCGACTTCTGGATTTGAAGGTGTCGCTCACAAAGTGTCTTGTTTTTAGATATCTCCTCAATCTCCTCGCCAAGCTTACGGGCCCTGTCGACATGGTGCACACCAACTTCTAGCTCTTTGCAGATTTCTTCCTGGTCATTCTTCTGCAGTTCAGCTTGACGTTTTTCCGCCTGTAAAATTTTGCCTTGGATGACAGCAATTTGTTTTTTCCATTTTAGAATGTTTTCGCCACACAAAGCTGCTTCCCGCTTATTTTGCTCAGACACTTGCTCCATTTCAGTTACCTTGTTGGACGAATTCGACGCAGCTTCCCACTCACCAAGTTGGGTCTCTGTTTTGTTTTCAAGCTTCTTGGAGTACTCTCGAAGTCGATTAATGTCAGTTGCCACAAGATCTATCAAGGTAGTAAGGTCCAGCACCACATCAGTGACTTCAGGATGTTGACTTTCTTTAGGATTTTCTTCAAGTCGAATTGAGCAGAGGAGTCGTTCTCCAGAAGTTGAAATAAGTCAATATCAAGGACCTTCTGTCGAATGTTTGCCAGCGATTCGTCCATTGATTTGGCATCAGAAGTAGTTCCTGAGGTGGTTGAACTACTGATGGTAGTATCAGCAAAGTTGTAGCGGGAACTGAGCATGGTCTTTAGATACTCAAAAGGCCTTTGCACCTTCATACTTTCTAGCTCCCCATGAGAGAACTGGGTCGAAGTTGTCCCTGTCGAAGCAGCTTTAGTTGTGTTACCAAGATTTTCTTCGACGTTTCCTGTCTTTTCGTCAGTATCAGCAGCAGGAGTTGGTGGCCTTTCATGTTCTTTTTCTTCTTCTTCTTCGGCATCACTTGCAGCCTCCTCATCTTTCTCTTCATCAGCAAATTCTGAATGGGGGGAGATTGATCTTCAGCTTCATTTCTAGTGGCAGCCGCTGCAGTAGGCATCACGGTATCCCCATAAGTTTCAACAAAGTCTTCAGTATCAGGACCAGTCTCTTCTTCCACTACTTTTAGAATTCGTATAGAAATGGCAACGGGTTGATCTACTTCGGTGGCTGATTCCTTCGCTGAATTCTTAGGAGAGGATTTGGAGGCGCTGGCTGGGTTATAAGTAGGATCACTGCTGGTCTTGGGAAGAACTTGGATCATAGGGTGTCCATGAATATCGACAGGTACCTGAAGGATAAATACGTCAAAGAAGCAAATACGAGTAAAACAGCTTGTTAGCATCGAAAGGAAAAGAAAAATCATAACTTTGGAATTTTGGTCTTCAGGCTAGAACTTTCACTTTCCGCTGGAGCAGGAGTGATTTCCTCACCTGGTTCCTTTGATAGAATTTTCTCTAAAACTTTGGGAGTAGGAGGTTTCTGTGGGAGAGGTTTGGTTGCCTTTTTCTTCTTTTTGGTGGGTTTTACCTGATCTGGTGACTCATCACCATCATCAATTTCATCAGCTTTGACTGCTTTTGCTTTTCTTTTCTTTGGCGTTGGTGGGGGTCTTCGACTGCCCTGTGGATCAAAGAAAATTTCATTAGTTAGTTCAAGAAAATGAAACACTTGGACTATAGAGAAAAAGAAAGTAAATTGATACCTTCGCCAAAGGTGTCTTGGCAGTATCTTTCTGAGGCTCTGCTTCTCCTGCGGTTGTTGCTTCGTCTGTGGCAGGTTTCTTGATTGGAATCTTAATAGCTAGAAAAAAAGAAAAGGGAAAGAGTCAAGCATAAAAACATATATTCGAATAAATAAAAAGTGAGATTGAACTGCTTCCCGTTTTCCACACCTTCATATATAGGGGTTTCCACGCGGACGTGTTCTAGGCCAATATGAAGGTGACATTTGAAATTGTCCAGGGTGTACTTAGTCGGAACCACTCGCTTGACACGTTTTTGGTTGTCCTGGCGAAGAACTTTTAGATGCTCCCCACAAATGAACCAATATGGGAATGGAGGGCTAAAAGCCACGCCAAATGCAGCAGATGGTAGAGGGGGAAATTTTGGGCGATAAAGTTTAAAAGCTACCTCATAACGTTGTTCTGGTCGAACATACGAGGGTAGTTTTAACTCATCAAGTTTTTCTGTAAACTTTTGTTTCAAAGTAACTACTGCTTCGCGTATGGTTCGACTAAGATCATCAGGCCTGTAGGCAGTTTCAAAGTATTTCTGGAAAGCTTGGATTTCTTTGATGTGTCGAGAAGTACCTTTCTTGGTCCTGTCCTGCACAAGAGCGAAGGCTTTAGTCAGTTGAGTGGTAAAAGAATCCACGTTGAACATTTGAGACTCGTTGTAAGCCCTCCACCATTCATCAAACTCTTGAGTGCAGAGGAAGTTAGGTCGAAAGACCACTGGTTGGATTTCGACCAGGTTGGAATATGTCGCTAACAACTCAGAGCATTCATATTCAGTATGGGTTATGTTATAATGGATCAGAGAGCCTTTCCTGGAGAAAAGAGGCTTTGGTACTATCTGTATCAACCCAAATTGTCGAGAAACCAAGTAGGGTTGATAGTTAACAAGGGAAACTTTGAGTTTTGAAGGGCCAAGTTTGGATACTAAAAGTCTTGGAGTAAGGAAGGATTCCCAGACGTTGAGGAATTCGTCTTCCAGCGATTTCGATTCTAGGGGAAGCTTTCTGGTGAACCATGAGGGTCCAACTTTCCTTTCAGCAAAAGGAGCCATGTTGGGTGTAAAACTATAACGTTTCGCAAACATCATGACATAGCTAGTAAAGGTCTGTTGAAGACTCAGGCCTCCGTCATGAGGTGTCAGCTGCGCCAAACGAAGACCTTCGATGCGTTTATCCCCTAGAACGGTTGGGTCCACAGTGGATTTGTTGGGAAGAGAAGCTTCGAAAGTGGCATTGAGCCACAATTGTAAAAGCCAAAAAGGCCCTGATAGCAGCAAAGTCTTCTTTTCCTTGATGTTCTTTAAAGTGGTGACTCCTTCGCCAAGGGATTCATATAGATTCGCCAGGATCATCTCGCTAAGACATAGCTTGTGCCCAGCATGAAGCTGATTCGCTATGGTGATATAGCACTTCGCCACCTGGAGAGATCTGGAGCAGAAAACGCACCTCGACAGCCAAAGGGCCAGGAAAGCCACATGTTCTTGGTCAGAAACTTCCTTGGTTTCCTTGTCATGGTAATTGACAATATAGGCTGTGAAGGTGGCCTTATTGGTGTCGAAACCTATTGAATCGTCAGCAAGCAAGTAGGGGTCATAGTCAACTCCTAGGGGGCTTAATCCAGTGATAGCAGCTATGTCGAAAAGCGTAGGAGTGATCATCCCACAGGGAATATGGAAATTGTTGTAGGTACTATCCCAGAAATAGAGAGAGGCCAAAAGCATGGAAGGGCAATATCCTGGCCCTGCTTTCGACAATTGAATAAGATTGTAAATGCCCATGTTTTTCCAATCATTGCTCTTAACCCTTTCCATCTTTTCCAACCATGCCAAATAGTCAGAGGGATCCTTCGACAGAGGACAGGACCTAAAAATCCTAAAATTGTTCATGTATTCTAGGTTTATTACTTCGTCAGAAGGAGTCCCTTGGCCATCTATTTTGGATTTTTCATCTATAATCTTCTCCTTCTCCGTCCTAGGCCTAACACCATTTGCTATGGGTTTGTAGCGATGGTAGGTGGGAAAAAATTCTCGCACCTTAACTGGGTCTAGCGTTAAGTCTGGTAGCGGTCCTAAAATTGCATGAGATTTTCCAGAAATTAAAATGGGAATAAGTACCTGAGATTGGTAAATGGAGCGCTTTTCTTCTTCATTAGGAGGTTCTGGAATGTACTCGTGATTCCCCACCACTTTGGGACCAATAATCCTCTCCATCGGTGCTAGACTGTTGGACTTCCGAGAATCTTTGCCGGTGATCTTTTAAGAAGTGGAGGAAGCCATTGCTGGTTACAGAGAAAATGGAAAAGGAAATAAGGAAGATGAGGTTTTGAAAGAACTCTTGGAAAGAAAATGAGGAAGATGAAGTTTGAAGAAATAACGTAAAAGGGGAAAAATGAAATTCTCAGCTTATATATAAGGTGTGAAAAAGAAACGGTTGGTATTCTGAAAATGGAAATGGAAAAGTAGTGGGAAGGTTATGGGACACGTGGTGAGTGCGAAGTGGGTAATGCTGACGGTGGCAGTTAGGGTTTGACCCACGATGTGATAGGAGTAGAGTATGAATGATGAGAGCTCAAAAACGTGGGCTGAAATGACATTTTGGGAAAAGCGCAATGATGGTTCTGACATTTCTAATGTCTAAATCATATGAACAGTCTCTAGTCGAATAGTCCATGGCGTCGAAAGGCACTGGCAAAAACTGTTTTTCTCCCTCAATCGAAAACGCATTTTTTGGGGGGCAATTTGTAGACATATATTTTCGACACCATGTCTTGGTAGGTAAAATGATGTTCTTTAAATAAAGAAAATGACTACAGATGAAGAAGAAAGAAAATGAAGGTATTCAGAAGAAGTTTTCGACACTTCGACAAGATCAGAGTTTGGACATTTCGACAGAAACATAAGGAAGTTTCATCAGACAATGTTTGAAGGACATTTATTACTTTTCGACAATTCGACAAGGTGAAGAGGCGCAACGTTTCGACACAAAGGGAAAATTCAAATTCAAGAGTTATAACGTTTGGCAGAAGACGCGTGGAAGCTTTAGAAGAAAAGAAGACATGCAGAAGGCCAAGTGTCAAAGATTTAGAATTTTTCCGTTATTAGGCAGTTATTGTATTTGTATATAAATAGGATAGTTGTTGTAGAATTTTAGTGTGTGAAAACTTGTACTAAATTCCTATAAATACTCAAAGTACCCGTGTGAGAGAAAAGAGCTTATTATCTGGAAATGTACGTGTGAAACACCATCTTTTTAAGTTTATAGAAATTCAAAGCCTTTTATAATTGCCTTTACTTTTCCCAGTCATTTATCCTTTGTCATTTACTTTATGCAAGTGTTAATTTCATTCAATTTATCTTTTCGCCAGAAGTTGTTATTTAGTTCTTTAACCAAACCATTCATACGAAAAAGAAATAACAAAACAACCCATCAAAACACCATTATCCTAAGAGTTAGATAAATTTGCACATGTGTCCCAGGATTTGTGTGGTTGGTCCTGCAAGTAACCCAGTTTTATAAGAGATTGGTAAACCAGAGGTTGTTCACCAAAATCAACAGCGAACAAATTCCAAACCAAAATCGACTTACAGCAAGTGAATAAAATATGCTTAACCGACTCCGTTTCTAGGAAGCAAAATGGACAGGTCATTTCATGCCTATTAGTGATAATACCTCTACGAATCAAGTTATCCCTCGTTGGAATTCTCTTATGAAACACCCTCCATCCAAGAACTTTCACCTTGAACGGAACTTGAGCTAATCAAATTAACTTGAACGCAGCTTTGGTTTCCAATCCAATCTGAACGTCGTTCTCCCCAAGTTTATCCTGCAAGAAAACATACATAGAAGAGACAGAAAAAAGTTAATCTTCCTCGAGCATCCACTTGACCGAATCCATGGCATCTTTGTCTATGGTAATGTCAGCCAGGAACAAATGAAGTTCAATGAACTGTAAAAGAGCCTGCTGTGACAAATCGGTGGCCTGCAATTTAATGACCCAAATCCAATTTTCACCTTCCCAATATCCATTGTCTTTGACTGTGCTTGCATTATTTTCTGCGAAACCATACAAAACTGGGAACCGACTGCCTAAGATTTCATTCCTTACCCATTTAGCCTGCCAAAAATCCACCTTACTTCCATCTCCAATTCCATATGAAATTAAATCAGCCAGCATACCAGATCCAGCAGCATTCGAGGCATGGATCAGGTCAAGATACCATGTAGAAGGAGATACCTGCAAATTTGAACACTCTCCACTAAAAAAAAGCAGAGTAACTATAAGGATATCTATGGTTGATGAAATCCTTCCATATTGTGGCCTTGTTCTCTAAAATCTTCCAAGACCATTTAAGGATCAATGCCAAATTAAATAATTTAAGGTCTTTCACCCCTAAACCTCCCTCCTCCCTTTTTCTGCAAACCATATTCCAACTTATCCAAGCAATCCCTCTTTTGTTCTCCAAGCCATTCCACAGAAACGATTTTTGAATCGATGTGAGAATTCTGACCACCTTGACCAGAATTTTATAAAAAGCCATGTAATATATTGGCAAATTGTTCAAAACAGAATTGATTAGAGTAACTCTTCCTCCCATCGACAGGAAACGGCTTCTCCAAGTATTTAATCTAGCTCGCATCTTATCTATCACCGGCTTCCAAAACAAAATTAGCCTGTGATTACCTCCTATTAAAATCCCAAGAAACGAAAACTGAGGAGGAGAGATTTTACAGGAAAGGTACAACTTTGCAGCTCTAGTCTTGTTCTCTTCCAAACCTAAGCAAATCAAGGAGCTTTTGTTAAAGTTAATATCCAACCCTGAAGTGAGATGAAAGCCTTTCAAAATGGACTTAATAGCAGTAATGTTTTTCCAAGAGCCATCACCAATTAGAACTGAGTCGTCAGCATACTGTAACAAATGAAAACCAATGTCTGGGTTGACTTTGAACTCTGAAAATATACCAGCTGCTATAACACGTTTCATTATTACTGCAAGTCCCTCTGTAGCCATACAGAAAAGGAAAGGGGCAAGGGGATCTCCTTGCTTGAGACCCCTAGACACTCTGAAATCCTGAGTTGGACTGCCATTAAATAAAACAGAGGAATAACTGTTAAAAACTCCAAGATCCATCCATCTCAACCATTTCGTACCAAATCCCATGTGTTTCATGACTTCACAAAGATAGTTCCAATCAACACAGTCGTATGCTTTGGCGAAATCCACTTTGATAAGCATAAGTTCCTTCTTAGATCTCTTGGCAAACTCCAAAATTTCATTTAAAACAAACACCCCATCTAACAGATTCCTTTCTTCCAAAAAAGCAGTTTTAGTATTTGAGATAATTCCTCCAATTTTCTTTTTGAGCCTGTTGGTAAGGATTTTAGATATTACCTTATACACTGAGGTTACAAGAGAAATAGGCCTATATCCATCAAAATCTTTGGGACTTTCAACATTCGGGATCAAAACCACAAAAGAAGATGCAAAGCTTTTATGTAATTGTTCACCTTCAAAAAATTCCAGCACACAGTTTGAAAACTCTGTTCCTACAATATTCCAACATTTCTTCAAGAATTCAAAACTAAAGCCATCAGGCCCAGGGCTATGATCCCCTGAGAAACCAAACATCACCTCCCTAATTTCCTGAATGTTAACATCAACCTCTAGGTCCTGACTGTCTGCAGATGAAAGAGACTTAAAACTAGTTCCACCAATACCAGGGAATGGTCTATCCACCCTACTGAATCTACTGGCGAAATGAGATCTGGCAATTTCTTTCACAGTCTGAACATCCTCCTCAAATTTACCATTAATACTGACACCATTAATGGTATTCAAGTTAATCCTCTGCCTCGACACAGTATGAAAGAACTTAGTATTGATATCACCATCAGCAATCCACTTGGATCTCGATTTTTGTTTCAGAATGCTCTCTTTTACCCTTATAGATTTCCAAAAATTGTCTTCTTCTACGTTCCTGCACAACAATTCCTCACCAGTGATAACTCCACGCCTCTGAACAATCAGGTCTCCCGCTTCATTAAAAGACTCTACTTCTTTTTGAATATTAAGGTCGACCCAACCATATATATTGGTATTCCACCATCGAATTCTATCTCTAAGATGTTTCATTTTCTTTGCCAGAATATATGAGGCCTTTCCTATTATCATAAAATCTTCCCACTCCTTCTTAATGAAAGGTATGAAATCACTGTGATCGAACCAGCATGACATAACCTTAAACGGCTTGGGGCCCCAGTTAGTATTTTTAGCAGCAATCCAAACCGGTTTGTGATCTGATATATCACGCTCACCAATTCGTTGCGTCACCATATTCCAATCATTAAAGATAGAAGGAGAAACAAGAAACCGGTCAAGACGACTGCAGATTGTTCCTTTTGACTTTAACCAAGAGAATTTGAGGCCACTTAAAGGAAGATCAACCACTCCTAAAGTATTAATGAACTCAGAAAACTCTAACATATGCCTTCTATTAGTTCGAGTATACCCAATCTGCTCCTCCATGCTCTTAATCGAATTAAAGTCCCCCCCTAATATCCACTCTCCTGGATTCAAACTATTTTTAAGATTTATTAAGCACCTCCATAAATCCCTCATCTCTGCAATGTTACTAGGAGAATAAATGTTAAACAGATAACACTTTCTACCCTTCCATATCACCTGCATTCCAAGATAACCTTTACCCCTGTAACTACAAATTGGGGTCAAAACATCAGTCTTCCATTTGATGACCATCCCACCAGATAACCCATTAGCATTAGATGCAGACTGTCGCTCCCGGGATTTTCATCCTAGTACAAACGCGAAAGTGGCACCGAACAGAGTCGCCAGCAATGTGTATTTATCCCAAGAGAGGGAAAGGAAACACTGCGTAAACCTGAAGGAAAGGATAGAGCGTGGTCTTGCGACCAAGAGAATTGGATTCGGGAGTCGGTTACACGAGAGGAAGGTATTAGCACCCCCACACGTCCATCGTACCCGATGGGATCCACGCTTGCTTGCTTCAATCAAAGGGTGATAAAAAGGATACTGGAAAAGGAACTGAGAGAAAGAAAGGAGAAAGAATGGAAAAGGAACGAGAAACAAATGTAGGGAAAATAAAAGAAGTGCTCGAATGGGCCCTACCCCACTGCCTACGTGTCTCATCGGGAACATGAGAATCAGAGCGACGTAGTTCCCCTCACTAGGGAAAATTGTTTGTGTTTTTTAGTGGAGTACGTCAACGTTCGCGTCCTAGCAATTCGGTGTTGCAGCTCGCTGTAGGGAGACTTAGGCGTTACCTGTTTGCAGTAGAACGGAATTGACGCATCCTTACGGAAGGAGTGAATAAGATGAGAAAAGAATTCCCGAAGGAAAGACGTTATTGTTTGTTTTTTGTCTTTTAAGAGTTTTTTATTTGTTTGCATATGATAGTGTATCCAAATCTTTGCCATTGGAATGTGTACATTCTCAGATTCCAAGATGGAATGATTAAGAAAGCACATTAAGGGTGAAGAAGACCCCCACACTTTGTTCCAAATGTCAAGGTTCAAACACACTAGCATACTTGTGTTTATTAAGTGTTTTTGTTGATTATGAAATGAAGAAGTGTTTTTCTTTATTTGTACCTTCAACAAGTATTGCATTTAAGTCCCTCATACAAGATCAAATGTTTAACACATTGACCCAAGATGGGCTATATGCTACACATTCTAAGATTATAAGAGAAGACCCCTTTGTAATCTTTTCTTTATATGAAAGGCCTAAATGCAATAAATGCCTACCTTTATTAGATATTTTGAATTTTCTTTGAGATGAGAAGATGAAAGACTCAAGAGAGGAGAGAAAGGTAAAATTTAATGGGAGACTAGGACACATCTTAGTGTTAGCATGCTTGGAGATCCTATGGTTAATGTGGTTTAACAAACCTACTTCTAAAAGGAAGAAGAAGAATAGCAAAAGAAACAACTTACTTCCAAAATGGAAGTTAAGTTGATCTTAAAGAGGGATGAAAGAAAAGTTATTCAAGGAAAGCATATAAATGCTTGTCATGCTCACACATTGAATGATTAAAAGAAATAAGAGAAGATGAAAGAGAGAAGTGTGTGTGTAAGCATATCTACACACTTACTTACCTTTAGCACCTACATGAAAATGTTAGTGTAAAACATATTTACAAGTAGTGAAATAAGGAAAGGATATCAAATAATGTTCAAACATATTAAGAACCAAAGAATAAAGATACTAAGAGTTAAGAATCATTCAAAGTCAGAACCTAAATCAAAAGAGAATCCTCTAAAGTTAAGAGACCAAACATACACAAACTATGTACAATCAAAGCATTAAACATCAAAGTAATGTACTATGGAAATAAAAGATGAAGAATGGGTGGAAATGCAAAGTGATCATGCATTAATGCTTCATGGAATGCTAAGGTCAGAACCATATACCATTTACAAATGGCTTAACATGTATATGAATTATCATACCAACCATGGATGCAATGATACAAATAAAAGAAATAAGATGAAGTGGAAGTAAAGAGAAGAAACAAGTTTCAATTACATACATAAATTGACATACCAAAAGTGCATAACATGTGAAATGATTAATGAATGCATATGGGCAGTGGAAAATGCATCATCAACAAACCAAGATCAAACTCAAATTCATCAAGATGAATCATTAAGCATCACATTCAAGACATGCATCAAAACTAGACAAAACACATATCAAAATCATTTTCAAAGGAAAACAAATGTTCAAGCAAGGTAAAAACATACATGCTCCAACTTATGCACACCACAACATCATGCTCACATGTATCACATCACATTCATTTCCAAGAGATTACACAAGTTTAACAAGTCATTATTCACCCATGCACCAATATGCCTCAAGAACATACTTCAAGAATGTAAGCAAATCAACAATTGGATAATCATGCATCAAAGATTCACATACATCCAGCCACTAGAGGTGAAACAACCCTAGAAAATTCCACAAATATGCATCATACAAAGCCATGAAAGTTAGAGGTGGAATAGGTATCAATACATGCTTCAAAACAAGCCAAAAACACAATAGTTACAGGTGCAAATCGATTGCAGCAGGGTGCAAATCGATTGCACAACTACAGAATGCACTTTCTAGTGAAAAAACACACGTGCAATCGATTGCACTAAGATGCAAATCGACTGAACAGTACCAGACCTGCAAAAATCACTTCTCATAACCACTTTTCAAGCACCAATCACTTATCCAAACATCCATATGATCATGTAATCAATTAAGTGCGAAATTACATTGAATTGTGATCCTCAAACATCAATTAAACTCAATAATCAACCACAACAAGAATCACATTCAAGCATACGAATCCAAATCGAAAATCCACTAAAAGTCTACATCGAATAAGTTGCGAATAAGCTAAAAACAATGTAGATTTGAGGAAAACCAACCTACAAAGCGGAGATTTGCTTTGGTAATTGTTGCAAAGTGATCTTGGTGCAGAAAATTCAAGAAAACCAGAGATTCCTCGATTAGTAGCCGAAATGCGTCGAAACCGAACAAAATCGCGAAAATTCAACGAGATCGAACTTGCACCAAAATAAATGGTGTGAAACCTTTGGATTGAAGAAGAGCAAACTGAAATTCCAGAAAATTCACCCAATGCAAACCAAGAAATGAAGCTTAGCTCAAGAATTAATCACTTTTCAATGTAAAAAGTGATTATTCTTCAAGAAATAAGAGCTTTTTTTTGTGTGGTTTTGGAAGAAAGAAGTAGAAGTTGATGAAGAATGAGTAGAGAAATTAGAGAGAAATGTGAGAGAATTGAGAGTGAAAATGGAGCAAAAATGGTTGAGCTTTGAAAATGAGTGAAGCATCTCTTAAATAGATTTTAGGTTTGGAGTATAAGTGGTTTGGAATGAGGTTTGGAATGAGGTTTGGGTTTGGAGCTAGGGTCGGAGTTAGTTAGACTCAACTCACCGAGTCAAGGTAGTTAACTCGGTTAGTTAGGATCAACTCGGTTGCTTGGAAAACAAGGAACCAAAATTGGTGCATGTGACTTGGGCTGCAAGCAAGGCCTTGTGACTTGTGAATTTTCAGCATGAAACCCCCATGTTCGAGCCCTCATATGACCTTCATAACTTGTTCAAATGAAAAAATGCCCAACATCAAAGTCGAAGAGAGCATGGAGATGAACAACTTTGATGTTCAACAATTTTTCATTTGAAGCCTTCTTGATAGAGAAAATTGGCTTGACATTTGGCACGCCAACTGTTCGATGAAATTATGGCCTATGGGCCTGCACTTGCCTTGCCATGACTTGATTTTTGCCTTGATTTTACCAAACTTTGATTAATCATAACTCCCTCAATTTTAATTCGATGGAAGAGTTCTTTATATGGATTTGAAGCTTAAAACATGAAATTTTGTTGTGGCCTGGTGGATTTTTGATTTTATACTTTCAATTTGAATGGCCTTGGTTCAAAGTTTGGTGCAAAATGGTCCAAACTTGCCATTTTTGGAAACCCCAAAGTTTCTATTTTTGGCAGTTTTGTGATTTCTTGATTTTTCATTATTCCCCCATCATTTCTTGATCAAATCTTGTCCAATGAACATATATAACTTGAATTTCATGAATTTGACCTTAAAAAGTCAGGAGTTGACTTTTTTCACTGCACAGTTGACTTTTTCCCCAATTTCTTGATTATCACGCAACTGATCAATTGAACCTCTTCTGAAATGAACCAATGGCCAATCTTCCATCCTTAGACACTTAATATCATGTAGAAAACATTGAGATCAAGTGTGAATCAAAATTTCATCAGGAGACCACTTGAACCCAAAACCCTAATTTGGACTGTTTTTTATAAGAGATGCTGCACTGTTCAATCTTCTGGATAATTTCCCTTCTTTCAATGACTTGTGAGATCAATTGAGTGATATATGATATAATAGACCCTTGTTGCTTGTTTGAAGACCCTTGGCTCTTGTTCTCTTGCTTTGGATGATCCACCTTGAAGCACTAGATACCATGTTTTGCAACCAATGATATGCAACTTATGACCTACTATGGAATGCAAATGAGTAAAGCATAAGCCAGAAAAAGTTAGAAAAATGTAGGGCAAATTTTGGGGTGCTACACTGACCATTGGCAATTTCTATCTTTCCAGACACTATACACTAATTCTTCTGTTACACTAATACACTTCGTTTCCTGCAGAAAACAAATCTCTGCCCCAACTTTAATTAGAGTTTCTCTAATCTTTTTTCTCTTTAGAACCCCACCACACCCTAGAATATTGTAAGAGACAATATTCATTTAGACTTGGTAGCTTCCACCTTCTTTCCTTTAATTGATTTTCTATCCACCTCTTCTAAATTCCTCAATATATTCTCAAACACTTCATCATCTTCCTCCGCTTCAATGCCTAGCTGTTGGATAGAATCCCAAACCCTGTTAGGAATGTTCTCAAGTTTCTTCTTTATTCTTTGATTGCTCTGCACAAATCCAGAGTCAGAGATAGAATTATCATTTAAATTGGATGTCTTGTTCTCATGAAATAAAAGAGGATACTTCTTGTTATCCATCCCCTGTACTTCCTGCTTCTTATGAGAAATCATAAATGAACTCTCCGCTTGGAGAAGAGTAGCATAATACGATGGTTTGAATGGAATCTTCAACCTTTGATAAATGTCACCAATGATTTGCTTCTTACTCTTCTTTTTAGCAGCTTGTACTCCTACATTGTCATGGGTATTTAGGATGCCTAGATTTACATCTCTTTTGTCTTCAGACTGAGATGGTGAGCACCTATCCAAGGGGGACCTATCATTATGAATCATATCATTCGCACCCGCTAAAATAACTTCATCTCTATTTAGTTTAACCAGTGAACATGTAACATGATCAGGGGATGATCCGTTCTCAATGCTCTTTAGAATATTAACCTCCAGACCACAAAGATCATCATCTCCAACAATTTTGGAACTACCACTACAATCAGGAATGGGGCTGTCAGCCAAAATAGACCCTGGTTTAGTACAACTAACATCCTCAAGATCAGTAGGATGAGAAGATTCCTCAATAGAATCTCTAACTGATACCAGTCCAGGAATATGTTAGAAGTTATGATTTGACATTTTGATTGAGAGCTAACACTCAATTGTGTCAAAGTAGTTAGGATATATAGCACATGATGTTGGTAGTTAGAGTATATGGGTTTTACGTAGTAGAGAAAAGATATGGATCAATAAACTCCAATATCTAATAGTTTATGTCTTTAAAGAAAAGACCAACTTGTGTTTTTTTTTATTATTTTTGTCGGGGGAAAATATGGGCGGAAAATATTTATATGGTAAGACTTAAATTCATTGTTTTTAAATATAATTTTATAAAACATGTGTTACATTTATATTACGAATTGCATTGTATTCAGACGATACAGTAAAATATAGAAATATGAGAATTCTAGACAATCAATGAATCAATCAATACAAATTCAATTTTTTAATGGTCTAAATCGAATTCTATTATTCAATCCACAATTTAATATTACAAGTTACAAACATATATAATCACTAGAAAGCCAAATTGAAATTTTGATCTCCGAATGCCAAGATGTCAGATTCAATGTTGTAGTAAAGTGTATGACAAGATTAGTATGTAATCAGTAAAATACTAACGATAAGTAAAAAGACATATGGAATTGTTAACCCAATTCGATGCAAAGTCACAAACGTTTGGAGGGTGTTAACTCAAGAAAGAAATTTCACTCTTAAAGGGTAAAAATACAAATTGGTCTTAATTGAACTCTTCTAGTTCAATGCCTCTTTTCCTTTTACTGCCCGTGAATTCCTATTCAAAATCCCCTGAGAATGAGATCCATCTCATTTTCTCTTAAAAATATTATATTCCTTAACAAAGGAATATGACTTACAAATAGATTATAACAATACAAAAAATAATAAAACAAAAGACTCAAACAAGTAAACACGTCATGGTTTGATTATCAAGGTATGAGTCCTCACAGTGGAGAGCTCCTCCTTAAAAAGCAACAAAGTCCAACTTCAAAGCCCATTAAAGTTTCAATCTTTAAGCATGACTTAACCAATTCCGCAAGCGCGAGAAAAAAATTCTTGATTAAGTTGATTTGCAATAATTGATTTGATAAATCTTTATCATATATATTTGTTCTTTTTAAATCTTGGTGTGAATGATCTTTTGGAAAAACTTTCATATTTCAAAAAGCACATAAATCATTTAAAGATGATTAGAAAAATATAGAAACAAATCTTCAATCAACTGCAATATTCACTCTACGCAACTGGTTAAACAACATAAAATCAGAATCACCATAATTAACACAAATTCAATTGTACAAGATGATGAAGCAGAAAAGTAAAAAATAACACAATAATTGGCAACACATTTCAATTAAGCAACACCTCCGTCTGGAGGGTTAACTTCTAACTTAAGAAAGGAAATTCACTATTAGTAGTTTAGTAAAGTTAGTATTATCTGAACCAAAAAACCATATGTTGTTCAATGCCTTTTCCTAACACTACCTAATGACTTTTTATTTAGAACTCCCTCTAAATATTAGATCTCTTCTGACTTTCTCTTAATCACAAAACCCTAGTGATCAACTTCAATTCACAATGTTGAATGGTGATTTACAACTTAACTAGAGCAACCTGTAACTATGCCAAGTCACTGAAACATAAAATGGTGTACAAACAACAATAACAAGGACTCAAATAAACCCTAGCACTCTATTATCTTCAATATATTGTTTGCTTTCCAATGTAGGTTTAGAATAAGTATTCAGGGCTTTTCTCCTTGGATCTTTGATTTAATTTCGCCCAGAATTTTTGCATAATCTGTTGGATAAGATTTGTTCCATAAATATCTCCAACAAAAAGATATGATTTGGTTTGTTTCAAATTCAAATTTAAATCACATTTAAATTTGATTTGATCTTCACACATGTCCAACAAATCATATAATCATATTCCTAAATAAAAATAATAAAATCTAATTGAATCTCCAACAGAAAATTTGTCACCAAACGCATCAATATGACATGTAGAGAAAGGCCGACATGTCGTACCCATATGTTGTGACATCGCGTTCAGCATATGTCCCTTCTGCACCAGAAAGGAACAACAATCTCTCCCTTTGAAAAATTATGGAAAAATAACTCTTCAAGATAAATATCACTCATTCAATCAAAACAAGTGGCATACAACAGAGCATTATAAGAGCATACAATTTTATCAACAACATCATTCATTAGAGTTGTAGCACAACAGAAGAAAATCGATAGCATTCATCATAGATGCCACACAAAAAATTTGTTCCAAAGTCAATCAGACAGACATGCAATCATTCACAACTTAGACATGCATGTCGCTCGATCAACTCATAGTTACTATACAATCCAACCAACTAAAAATTATTCACATGAAATCATACTTAGTCATGCATAACACAAATAGTTAGTAGTTAATATCAGAATATGCAAAATACTACTAACACAAAAGCTCACTCAAAATGGGCCAGATGTCTTGCCCGATGCTCCAGCATGTGAGCATATCATTAGTACTTACTCATATGATTAGTACTAAAGAAATACATGTTACCTTAGCAACACCATACTACTCCCCCTTTTTTCCATAATTTGGCAAATGATTACTACATCAAAATAGCAAACAGAAGTCAGTCAGGCATATGTTAGTATGCTAGCACATATGACTCAGAATCACTTATTTCCATCATCTCTTCAAAAAAAAACTTATATCATTCTTATCCACTCAGGATTAAAATGTGTGATTCTTAGTGCCAGATGTTCCACCATAAAGTTCAACAATGGTGATGTCATTCCTAACATCTCCAGCTTCATTGCCCTTATTTAACCAAGACTATATTATATCACCAACATCCTTAGGAACCTCAATTTTTTTGACAGGTACGCTCTCACTAGATTGCTTAGACGAATCATCTGAATTTTTATTCTTGTCGTGAGTAAAAGCTTGAATAATCTGAGAGTAGGATAAGGAAAGATGTATGTTTTTCTAGCTTGTAACAATAACCTAGTTATACCACACTTAAGATATAAGATTTTAGCTTATTTTTTTGTTCCAATGTGGTCTTAGGGGAGATAAACGCTTTTTCTCTTTTGGCACAATTCACTATTATTGATTGTTATAGTCCCTTACAGATGCAAATACCAAGGGCACACCTTAGCTTTTCAAATTGATTTGCATTCAAATCTTTAGAGAAAATACCTCAGTTCAATGCCATAACATCTTATCCCATATTATACTTCTTTAACATTTTCTTCATCCAGCGCAATTATTTACCACTACTCCCCACAGGAGTGTATTCATCTTCATCAGAAGATAAGGCTGCCCTAATTTTCTTTTTGCTGACCCAAGATATTATGTTGTTGACAAGAGGGAAGCATTCATCTTATGTATTCTTCATATCATCTATATTATCACTACTGTAACTTATCATGAGGTTCTTCTTGTCTATAACATAGACTTCCTCTAAAATTTGTACCACTTCTTCAAATGTCAAAACTTCTTTTGATAGCTTACATTCAAGGCCCATCCTTCTGTGATACAACACAACCCCTTCAAGATTCTTTCCTCGTTGTAGCGAGCGATTTTGGACGCGGTTCTTAAGCGCTGGTCGCTCTCTGCGGTTGAGCTTAAAACTACAGGTCGATTCATTTTTTATCCTATTGTGAGCTGAATAAGGAAGGGAAATAGATGTCTCCAATTAACCCTGCTTTGCATACTAAGTTTAAACAGCGGTCTGTTAGGTTACGGATGCTATCAATGTGGGGGGGCCTTTGTACTGGTTATTCGTATTTCGCCAATACAGGATTCTTTCTTTCTTTTTTCTAGGCAAAGGGTTTCTGGCGGGGAATAAGGATTAGGATGTTAGGACTGGTGCTTTTGAAATACTGCTTTTAATTGATGGAGATATGAGATTTGGGTTTTTTGTTGATTGCGCTCGCTAAGATCTTTTCTTTCGATCTTATGCCTACGTATTCCAGTTTACCGAAACAGGGAAATCAGAGCGTTCGTAGTTCCTCCTATTCTATGGGAGGAAATTGGTTTTTGGTGTCTTGTTCAAAGCCCAAGACGTGAAGCAAAAGGTGGTTTGTATCTTGTTCAAAGCCCAAGATGTGAAGCTGAAAGGTCTATTTGTGTCTTGTTCAAAGCCCAAGACGTGAAGCTAAATGATCTTAACTTTAGAGAGAATTTGTCATCTCTAAAGAGGGGAGAAGGAGAATTAATTTAACTAGGATACGCGGATCCGAGCAATGCCATAATTTCCGAAGAAAGGGTTTTAACCTGAAGGATAAGAATTTAACTCAGTGTAGAGTAATGCCATCTTTCCTTAGGAATTTCTCATGCTAAAAGAGGGACAGTGGCATGGATGTAGATGATCCAGAGGCTTGCCGCTTACAGCGATTAGATGAAAGGAAAGGAGTTGGTGATGTTTGTGTACTGTGAACGAGGCACAGCTTTGATGCTAAAAGGTTGATTGGATCAACCAGTGGTTTTCTTATACAAAGCCTAAGAGGAGGCTAATTTCCGCTAGGAAAATCATTATACAAAGCCTAAGAGGAGGCTATTTTGTGTCTCGTACAAAGCCCGAGAGAGAGGCTAAGAGTTTTTGACCCAGTGGGGCATATCGTTATACAAAGCCTAAGAGGAGGCTAGCAAAGAGTTCGACTCTTGCTTAAGGGATTTATATCTCGTACGAGACCCGAGATGGAGGCAAAAAAAGGGGGTGATTGACTCAACGAGGGAATCTTTTGTGTCTCATACAAAGCCTGAGAGAGGCTAAAAGGTTGTTTTGACTCCACTGGGGAGAATTTTGGTATCTCGTACGAAGCCCGAGATGGAGGCTATTGTAACTGTTTCAGTTGAGTGACAGATCCAATATACTGATTTAAAAGAGAAAATCAGTTCTTATATGAGCAACGTTGTACTCATGGATTTGATTTGAGGATCAGGGATATTTCCTTTTCTTTGAGGAAACGGGAAATCCAAAGGGTATTGAGACTGTCCGAGTCTGCGGGTTTCCTTCCTATTTAACGAAGGGGGCTTGAGAATTTCTTTGAGACTCAAGGAAGTTAGACTGTCCGTGTCTAGAGTTTTATCTTTTGTACTATGCTTCGAGAAATAGTAGTAGACTCTATGAAAGGACTGTTCTATGAAGATGACTAGGTTCTATTCCTATACCTCTAGGAGGTTGTCGGGACAATTTGTACGAAGCCCAAGAGGAGGCTGGAATCTTTTAAGAAGCCGACGGGTCCTTGTACGAAGCCCAAGAGGAGGCTATCATTCCCGGAGGAAGAGATCATTATACGAAGCCTAAGAGGAGGCTGTGAATACTTCTAAGAAGCCGATGGGTCCTTGTACGAAGCCCAAGAGGAGGCCGGGTTGCTTTTAGGAAGCCTGTGGATCCTTGTATGATGCCCAAGAGGAGGCCGATGCTTTTAAGAAGCCCGTGGGTCCCAAACCAAAGAAAAGTTCAGGAAAACTCTTTTAGAGTTAAAACCACTGGTAAACCTGCGAGGTTTACTATCCAGTGACTTTAACTTTTAGAGAGAGTCCGAACCGTTCGGCGGTTTGAAGAAATTCAAGAGAAGTTTCATCGAGAATAATTCATCTCTGGGGGATAGAATTTCTTGACGATTCCTAAGGAGGACAGCCGAAGAGAAGACTGTATCTGGTGCTCCTATTGGGGATCTAGGCGTCTATTTCTACGAATAAATGAAACAGCGTCACTTAGTTCTAGACGTAGTAGCCGGGGAAACTCGAAATATCTATATTATTATTACACAGTAGATATGAGTTTATGAAAGGAGACTTACAGTGAGCAGCCCCACAATACAGTTTATAATATGAAAGCAGTAAATGAAAGCGATAACCACTTACTCGGTTGTAGTGCTTCCATGCTGTTTGGTTAGTTGTTCAACAAAGAAAGATTAAAAACAACAGTATATTCAAAATCAAAGGAGAAAGTGCTTTGAAAAAGAAAGATCTGGGGCTTACAGCTCAAGGAGAGGCCCAGGGTTTTATCAGTGAGCGCACTGTTTGACTTTGTACAGCGGGACTTATACAAGTGACTGGGGCCCAAAATGGTTTTCTGTACAAAGGGATGGGTCTTACACTCTCTCAAGAGGCCCAAAAAGGTTTAAAGAAAAAGTGTGGGGCTTATAACACGAGGGTAGGCCCAAATGATTTTTTCGTTTAAAATGGCGATCGCGCCGAGGTTTTCTTTTAACGCAGAGGGACTTATACAATAAGTGAGGGCCAAAATGTTTTGGTTAAAAGGGGGATTGGGTCTTACACTCTAATAGAGGCCCAAAGTGTTTTGAATATGATTTATGAGGGTTGAATTAATCCAAAACCCTAATTTGTTTTCAAAATGTATTTAATTGAATAAAAATTCAATTAAAATGATCAAAAATTGTTTAACACATGGAAAACAAATTATGATCTTGGATTAATGCTTCAAAAATTAAGTATTGACCTACAAAATAATTAGAAAGCATTAAAAGTTGCAAAATCAATGTAGAAAAAATATTTAAAATGCCAAAAACAATCAAAATATTAATTCTTTGCAAAAATATCAATTATATGAAATAAATAATATTTTTGGGATTTTTTGATAAAATAAAATATTTTAACATTTTTGTGAATTATTAAAAAAAGAATCAACTCAAAATCATTAAAACTCAGAGAGAAATTAATTTTTGAATCAATTAAACAAAATCACAAAATTCAAATATTCAAATTATTCAAAAATGGCGCCAAGAACAGCTGAAGAACACGCGCGTGTTCTTGGTTTCTCAGATTTGCGTTTTCTATCCAATCTCCATGAATACGTAACCATATCATGCAATCCACATATCATTATGCTCGTCTCAACCTCACGATCATGTCTATGTACTTTAATTTCATTTAAATTAAACATACAACAAGAAATCACGAAGAAACCTCAAGAACCCTAATTTCTGCATGAAGGCTAGGATTTTTGATACACGATTCAAACAATGCAATTAATTGAGGGAAAACATTCCATGCATGATTATGAACATATGGCCAAATTATTGTGCGAGGAAATATGCATAGATTGAGAGATGCCCAAGTTTAGGCTTACCTTCAAGTCGTGACAGCAAGAGCAGATGTGATTTTGAGTTGGAGGTGTTACAGACAAGTTGTGATGATCTGGACAGCTTCCCTACACCATATGGAGCGTGTTTGAACACTTGGATTGAATTGAAATGGACTGGAACGATTTGTGGTACCTCAGCTGCAACTTCACTTCATACTTGTGTGGATGGCAAGTGATTTTGTGAAATTGATGTTTCAGAAGTTATGTGAGTGTTTGATCAGCTCATATGTGATGTATATGAGGTGTGTGAGTGATTGGTTTGTGCAGAATTGCTCTCAAACTCAAAACCCGATAGCTACCTTGCTAAGAAAGGCATTTTTGCCAAGAGAAAGAGATTTTGAGGAAAGCATCTGTTAGATGGCTTTGGTGTACTCAAACTGACCACAATTGAGCTCTATTTATAGTAGAGAAAGTTTGTTTTCCAAGGAATAGTACATGGCAGCTGGTAAGTAGGTTTCCTCAATGTTGGCCAATGGAAATGAAAGTCTCCTCTAGCCATTGACTAGAGGTTAGGGCACAGAGCTTTGGTCCCCTTGGTCTTGGATAAGTCTTGACTGATTTCGGATGAGAATGGCTCAGTCCATGCCACCTTGATGGTTCCATTGAATGCCTCATTCCAAATTTGAAGTCTTGTCCCTATTTTGGCCATTCTAGGTTCAACATGCTATTCTTTGTTCCTTGGACCTTGGAGGCTTGGCTCAGTGATTGTCCCCTTTGGATTCAATCCTCTGAGGTGTCCAAGTGGATTGGAGTAATTGTAATTGGCTGATTTTGGCAAATCGAGCCAAAATGCAAATTTTGCCTTGCTTTGACAGATTTCAGCAAGGCAACTTGCCAATGTTGTATCTCATGATGTAGGTTGAATTTGGCAATGTTCTTGGCCATTTTGGAAAGCTATTACATGATACAACAACTGTTTGAACAAGTTTGGTTTTGATCTCTTTTGATTCCAAGTGAAAAATCCCCCTACATTTGGCAAAAAGTGAAGCAGAATTCTTACTTAGTGAAAATTTCACTAAGTGTTGGAAAAAGTGACATTTTCACTTTTCAGCCACTTTGATCACTCCATAACTCAAAATCCTTAATGAATTGGAATGACTTGTAGTTGAAGTTTTTGTAGGTGATAATGAGGGCTACAAATCCATCTTTGGATGAGAAAAAATGGCCTTGTGGTTTAGGAGTTATGGTCCTCCAAAGTTGGTACCTTTGCCACTTTATTTTTAACTTAGAAAAATTTCTAAGTTTTATGGTTACCCCTTTTACAAGTTATCTCACTTTTCTTGATTTTTCTTGATGAATGATGATTCAAATCATAAATTAACATCATTTTAGGGTTAAAAATCCATTTTGGTGAAAAATCTCAAAAAGTCAAAGTTGACTTTTGTGCACAGTTGACTTTTTATCAGATGAATTCCAAACTGTGCAACTCTTCAAGAAATCATGTCCTTGACCTAAATCAAACTTGATGGACATGTTCCATGGGTGTCATAGGGTATATTCAATCATGTAGTAGGGTTTGGGAGCATGTCCAGGTCAAAAGTCAAAGTTACAGTTGACTTTTCCCTTAAAACCCTAATTGTGGTGCAGATGAAAATGAAACTTGTTGCTCAAGCTTCTTGGATCAATTCATTGTTCCAAATGGATCAATATGGTGTATTAGAGACCCTAAAATCACATCTTGAGGTCTTGGCTCATGGTTTATCCCAAAAGTCAACTTAGGGGTGAATTAGGTCAAGAAACCCTAATTCCTGATTTTTGATGAATGCATCCCCTGAGGCAAAATTGACTTGATGCATGGGTTCATGAGGTTCCATGAAGTATATTAGGTCATGTTTTGGATCATTGCCTTGTGCCCAGATGAAAATTTCCATCTGGAGGCCCTGGTCGACCAAAACCCTAATTTGGTGACACTGTCGATCTTGAGACTTGATCCACCTAGAAGGGAGCAGCCTTGTGCTTAATCCTTGAAGTGGGAGTCCTTTTTGATCCATTGTGGATGTTTGAGAGATTAGACAAGTTGAAGATCATGTCATTTCTTGATTGATCCTTTGTCTAAGCACTCAGAGAGGGCTTGAAACCCTAATTTTGATTGTATTGGATGCTCACCCATCTTTGGGGAGGCTAATGAAGCATGAAGGTACATCCATATTATGATGATGATTTTCAAAATGATGGGAAATCTAAGTGGTCAAAATTTGGGGTATTACAGATGCCCCTATTTAATCTTCTTGGACCCGAAGGTATGAATAACGAAGGTATTCGAGCATTCGGGGTGCAAGAGGATTAAATATCGGAATATCCGAAATTTTGATGGTGGTTATGAATGTTAGCTTACACATTCATCTTCTTTAACTAAGCAATGATGCTTAGAAAAGGTAAACTTCCCCTCGATCCTGGTTTTCGGCCAAGGAACTGGTCTCAGTTTTCTTTTGAAATAAACCTCCCCTCGTTCTTGGTTTCCTACCAAGGAACTGGTCTTAGTTTCTGATTTAAACTTCCCCTCGATCCTAGTTTCCTACCAAGAACTGGTCTTAGTTTCTGATTTAAACTTCCCCTCGATCCTGGTTTCTTACCAAGAACTGGTCTTAGTTTCTTTTGTCAATAAACTTTATTGACAAGGGATGCTAGGTGTAGCGGTTTTCCTTCAAACTTCTCGCCGAATTTTCCTGGGGAGATGCCATTTGAGTGGAAAAAGTTTTGAAGTCAGACTTGCTGGGGAACCCATTCGTCTGAGTTGTAGAGGTACACAAACTTCTCTGTTTTGGAGACGCCATTTGTCAATTCTACTGGGGAAAGCGAGTCTCTTGAGAGACTGTTTTCGTTTGGGGTTACATCATACTTTTCTCGGGATCTTCCCGGAGAAATGCCATATGATGGGATCCAATTTTGAGGTGCCGATGACCTTTTTCATCAACGGTTTTTCGGAGCAAAACTGGCGTGATGCCGAATCTCTGATCACGAGGCTTTCTCTGCGGATTTTCCTTAATCCGGGAAAGCAAGGATATCATCTTGAATGGCGAAGAGTGACATCTGTTGAAGGTTTCCCTGGTCATTCAGAGGTTCAAGTTATCAAAGTGGCCAAGTGCCGACTCTGATCTAAAGATACACTGGTGGCGAGATTGTGCAGACGTAACACTTCCTGACAAGGAAAGAACTGACAAACTCGATTAAGAAAACTGTTTATCACTAGGGGACAAGACCGACTCAAGTGATAGTGATGTAATACGAAGTGCGTACGCAAATAAAATGCATGAAGTATGTATGTATATGCTGACAAAACGGACGCGACATACAGACTAATGGATGAACACAATTTGGATACTCGGCCATCGCGGGGCGAAGAAGTACCGTTGATTCAAAATAGCAATTCCACCTTGCTTAGGAGAGATAGTCCCGTTGGGAGCTATGTTGATCGGGCTTAGGAGATGAGAACTCGGCCTAGGGTATTAGACGGGAAAACCGCATCTGATACAGTTGATCCTTCATTCAGGCGTACTGGCTTAGAAGGAGTACTTTGATTCTGCACTTTGAAGTTCGCTTACTTCGGGAGAAGCAATCGATGTTCTTCTGATGTTCAACAGTCAAAAGAAATGCCATCTTTAATTTAAAAGCAGAAAAAGTTTTAACAAGTAAATTCATTTTTGTTTTATTTCAAGAATCACTGATTAAGTTTAAACAACATCGTTCTGCAAAGCTAAAAACAAGTAAAGAATTACAAACAAAAGCACAAGGGCTCAAATTTTATTGATAAGATGGAGATCAGCCAAACGCGTGATTCCAAAAAGTATATACAAAGTTAGAAAATGGTAATTTACAGGGAAAAGGGCTACATTGAAACATAACGACCACTATCCTTCTACCAACTTTGAATTCGGGGCATCCTGAGCTTCCGTCGAAGATGACCTTTTACTAGAGATTTCCTCCGATAGATGATGCTGTAACTGCTGCTGAGGGACTTGCCTCTGTTGAACATAGTTACTTGCCATTATCCCTAATTTTTGCCTGGATTGTACTATGAGATTTCCAATCCATCGGGATGATTCTTTTTTTTTTCATGTCTCTAACTTTTGCCTGGACCGCCCTTTCGGGTTTTCAATCCACCGAGACGTTTTTGTTTTAGTTTAGGCGAAGTATTTCTTGACTACATCAACATTCGTGGGGTAGGAAAATTCCTCTCCGTCCATGGTTGCAAGTCTCAAGGCGCCGCCTGAGAAAGCTTTCGTGACCACATATGGGCCATCATAATTCGGGGTCCATTTGCCCCGAGAATCAGTGAGAAATGATTGTATCTTCTTGAGCACGAGGTCTCCTTTCCTGAAGACACGAGGTCGGACCTTTTTGTCGAACGCCCTCTTCATTCTTTGTTGATACAACTGACCTTGGCATAGTGTCGTGATTCGCTTCTCTTCGATCAGGTTCAGTTCTTCGTGTCGACTTTGACACCATTCAGCTTCGGTGAGCTGAGCTTCCATCAATACCCGGATTGATGGGATCTCTACTTCTATGGGAAGCACTGCTTCCATGCCATATACTAGAGAGAAAGGGGTTGCCCCTGTTGAAGTGCGGACAGATGTACGATAACCGTGAAGAGCAAAGGGTAGCATCTCGTGCCAATCTTTATAGGTTACAACCATCTTCTGAACGATCTTCTTGATGTTCTTGTTAGCCGCTTCTACCGCTCCGTTCATCTTGGGTCGGTAGGGAGAGGAGTTATGGTGTTCAATCTTGAACTCTGTACACAACTCTTTCATCATCTTATTGTTCAAGTTGGATCCATTATCAGTAATGATCTCACTTGGAACACCATAACGGCAGATGATATTGTTTTTGATAAATCGGACCACCACTTGTCAGGTTACATTGGCGAATGACACTGCTTCGACCCACTTGGTGAAGTAGTCAATGGCTACCAGGATGAACCGATGTCCGTTTGAAGCCTTGGGCTCAATCATACCAATCATGTCGATTCCCCATATGGAAAAAGGCCACGGGGAAGAAAGAACTTTGAGATGTGATGGCGGCACATGAATTTTGTCGGAGTATATCTGACACTTGTGACACCTCCTCATGTACTTGTAGCAGTCGGATTCCATTGTCAACCAATAATACCCTGCTCTGAGAATTTTTCTCGTCATTGTGTGTCCGTTGGCATGAGTGCCAAAGGATCCTTCATGAATTTCTTTCATGAGTATGTCTGCTTCTGGTCTGTCGACACATCGGAGCAAAACCATGTCAAAATTTCTCTTATAAAGAGTGTCACCGCTCAGGAAGAAGTTTCCAGCCAATCTTCTGAGGGTTTTCCTGTCTTTTCTGAGTGCCCCAGATGGGTACTCTTGTTTCTGAAGGAAGCATTTGATATCGTGATACCAAGGTCTGTCGTCTATGACTGCTTCAATCATGAAGATGTAAGCGGGCCGTTCAAGGCGCACGATGTCGATCTTAGGTATGTCATTCCATCGACCTACACTAATCATGGAAGAGAGTGTGGCTAATGCATCAGCCATGTGATTCTCATCACGAGGGATGTGATGAAAGTCGACTCTGTTGAAGAAGGATAACAACCTTCTTGCATAGTCTTTGTAAGGAATCAATCCTGATTGGTATGTGTTCCAATCTCCTTTTATCTGGTTAATAACCAATGCTGAATCGCCGTATACGTCCAGGTTTTTGATCCTTAAATCAATCGCTTCTTCGAGACCCATGATACATGCTTCGTATTCGGCCTCGTTGTTCGTACATTTGAACGTAAGTCTGGCAGTGAAAGGAATGTGGGAACCCTGAGGGGTAACAATGATTGCCCCAATTCCGTTTCCATAATGATTGACTGCTCCGTCAAAGATAAGTCCCCACTGGGAACCTGGTTCTGGCCCTTCACTGGGTAGCGGTTCATCGCAATCTTTCATCTTTAGATACATGACATCTTCGTCTGGGAAGTCAAACCCGATTGATTCTTGATTGTCAATCGGTTGATGAGCCAAATGATCGGCCAAAATACTTCCTTTAACGGCTTTTTGAGCATGGTACTCTATGTCATATTCTGATAGTAACATCTGCCAACGGGCAATCCTTCCCGTGAGAGCAGGTTTTTCGAAAACGTACTTGATTGGATCCATTTCGGAGACCAACCAAGTAGTATGAAGAATCATGTACTGGCGAAGATGTTTGGCTGCCCAAGCCAAAGCGCAACAAGTTTTCTCAAGCATTGTGTACCGAGTCTCGCAGTCGGTGAATTTCTTGCTTAGATAGTAAATGGCAAACTCTTTCCTTTTAGTTTCGTCTTGTTGGCCAAGTACACATCCCATTGAGTCCTCTAGGACTGTGAGGTAAATGATTAGTGGTCTTCCTTCCACCGGAGGCGATAGGATCGGCGGATTCAACAAATATTCCTTGATACTGTCGAAGGCAGTTTGGCAATCTTCTGACCAAACGCAATCCTGGTTCTTTTTAAGTAATTTGAAAATCGGCGCGCATGTCGCGGTCATAAGGAATATGAATTTGGAGATGTAGTTCAAACGTCCCAGGAATCCTCTGACTTGTTTTTCAGTTTTCGGAGAAGGCATTTCTTGAATGGCCTTGACCTTGTCAGGATCAACCTCAATTCCTTTATGGCTGACGATGAACCCTAGTAATTTCCCCGAACGGACACCGAAGGTGCACTTGTTGGGATTCAAGCGGAGCTTGAATTTTCTTAGACGTTCGAACAATTTTGACAGATGTTCAACGTGCTCATCCTCTGTTCTTGATTTTGCAATCAAATCATCGACATATACCTCGATTTCCTTATGTATCATGTCAGGAAACAGAGTAGTCATGGCCCTTTGATAGGTTGCCCCGGCTTTCTTCAAACCGAACGGCATTACCTTGTAACAAAAGGTACCCCATGGGGTAATGAACGAAGTTTTCTCCGTGTCTTTCGGCGCCATTTTGATCTGGTTATAGCCCGAGAATCCATCCATGAAGGAGAATACTTTGAACTTTGCTGTGCTGTCAACCAGCATGTCAATGTGTGGTAAAGGAAAGTCGTCCTTTGGACTTGCCTTGTTTAGATCTCTGTAATCAACACACATTCTGACCTTTCCGTCCTTTTTGGGAACGGGTACGATGTTGGCTAACCATTGAGGATATTCAGATGTAGGGAGGAAACCCGCGTCAATCTGTTTTTGTACCTCCTCCTTGATTTTGATGGCCATGTCCGGGTGAGTGCGTCTCAACCTTTGCTTTACTGGCGGACATTCTGATCTTAATGGTAAATGATGTTCCACGATGCTGGTATCCGACCCTGGCATATCCTGATAGGACCAAGCGAACACATCGGGGAATTCTTTGAGAAGCTTTATCAAACTTTCTTTGACAGTTGGACTGAGCAATGCTCCGATCCTGATTTCTTTTCTCTCTTTTTCTGAACCCAAGTTTACCATTTCCAATGGCTCTTTGTGAGGTTCAATGGACATTTCCTCTTGTCTAAGTAGTCGGGAGATCTCTTTTGGAATTTCGTTGTCATTTTCTTCTTCAGCCTCGAATACCGGGAGATCAAAGTTGGGAGAAGGCATTGGATCGTATGTTTCAACTAGGTATAAAACAAGCAATCTGCATGACGTGATGATTCGTGTTTAGAAGAGATAGAGAAAATGTAAGTGTGTGCAGTGTTTTGATTTTACTGCTTGTTTTTATTATTGAATGTTTTTTAGGATTACCATTTTCTGAAAAAGCAAAAAGAGAAAACAAAAAATAATGCGGGAATTACAGAACGACATTATTTTATTAATGCACAAGTCAGTTCTTGAAACTACAGCCCTATAAAACAAAACTCTGTCGCTTTGGGCAAAGCGAAGAGGGAAATTTAAAAAGCGAGCCCTATCAAAACATCCGTTTCACCTGGGCAGGGTGAAAGGTTAAAAGATGGCAATTACTTTGACTGGTGAACGACCTTCGGAACCTCGACAGCAACCCATTGGCGGCGAACTCCTCGGTGAATCACAAAGTCTGGCACCTTCCTTGATTTGTCTTCAGAAATGACGCTGATTTCTGGTGGAGCAGGATCATTGGAATCTGTCTCCCAAGCAGAGTTATCGTAGCAGGATTCCTCTGTTGCATTTTGCATAGCATTGGTGCTCTCAGCTGTATCTCCCCATCCAGTTGGCTGGATATCTTCGAGCCTGATACGAGAGCTTTCGAGAGCGGTGTACTTGACCATAAAGTCGAATTTTCCACTCGGCTGTCCCAAGGTGTCCCAAACTTCTTTGGAACCGGAGAAGTCATCCCTCTCGATGACGTTGACCTCAGGAAAAGCATAGTTGATGAATTCTAGTCCTGCAAACGTTGCGAATTCATCTTCATGTTGAGTAGTTTCCAAATAACCTGAGTGTTGATCCCATGACATGGCGGGGACACAGGTATTCTGTTCAATGATGCTCAACTGAGTTTCATTACTCGGCTGACTTTCTTGCCCCAAGTTTCCTGGGTAAGGCTGCCACATTGGCAGACCATCCATCGGGCCATAGTAATTGTGATCAAAGTTGTCTTTCATCGGAGTGTCTTCCTCTAATGAATTTGGCGGAGCACGGCATCCTTTCGGATCACAATCTCCGTAGATCATTTCGACATCTGATCTTGGTATAAATCTCGGACTTTCTGTAGGAAAGTAAAAAGGCATAGGCACCTCTTCCTGAGACGTATAGCCGTCCTTGTTAAGGTAGGACTTCCATTCTTCATCCGTGTCAGAGGGATCTTCCTCATTGATAGCATGAACTGTCTGAGACACTGGGTGGAGAAAACCTCCACTGTGGAAGAAGTTTTGAAGGGGATGAAGAATTTCATCGTTGGCGGCTGTCTGGGTACAGGTTGCAGAAAAACCAAGACCCTTCTTTGTTTTATTGTCAATAGGAATGACAAGCCGTCCCCATCCTGTCGTATCGGTACTCTCGACCGCTTTGATAGCATCGTTGTATGAAGAAATTGAAGTTCCTTCTTTGTACTGATCGTTCTTGTTCACCGATAGTGCTTGGAACTGAGTTCCAATAACCTCCTCGGGTTCCACACAAGTAGATGATGATAGGTTACTCACAAGCAAGGCTTGTTCCCCACAAACCGTGACAAGTTTATCGTTCTTGACGAACTTTAGCTTTTGGTGGAGGGTCAAAGTGACCGCTCCAGCCTGATGTATCCAAGGTCTTCCTAATAAACAACTGTATGTTTCTCGGATGTCCATGACCTAGAAAGTGATTTGGAAAGTGTGAGGACCAATAGTTATGGGAAGATCCACTTCGCCGATAACCGTTTTTCTGGATCCGTCGAATGCTTTGACGACGACCTCGTTGACTCTCATCGGAGGGCCATTGAATGATAATTGCATCAAGGTGGACTTCGGCATAACATTCAGGGCTGACCCTGTGTCTACCAGTACGTTGGCTAAAGCATCGTCCTGGCAGTTGATTGTAATGTTGAGCGCCATGTTATGACGGCGACCCTCTTCAGGTAATTCCTCATCACTAAATCCCAAATTATTGCAGGAAGTGATGTTAGAGACAATGCTACCGAATTGTCTGATTGTTACATCCTGTTCCACAAAGGCTTGCTCCAAGACTTTCTGTAGAGCCTCTCTGTGTGCTTCTGAACTGAGTAACAGTGATAATACTGAGATCTTTGAAGGAGTCTATAACAGTTGATCAACAATGTTATATTCACTCCTTTGGATGAGCTTTAGCATCTCATCTTTGTCTTTTGAAAAGTCGGGATTATCAGATTGACTAACTGGGGGATCAGGAATTTCCGCCTGAAGTTCCTTTTCTTTGTTGGATTCTCCAACCCCTCGGTTGAAGATTCGACCGCTCCGTGTTACACGACTGATGTCTGCAATATTCACGACGGAGGGTAATGGAATTTCCTTTCCATTCTCAATTGTTGTTGCACCGTATTTGTAAGGGATCGCCTTAGCTGATTCATACGGTAATGGTCCCGGTAGATAGATGACTATGGGAACCTTCTGATTTTTCTGACCATCATAAGTAACCTCGGTCCGTTCCCGGTTGGGAACTCTAGATTCGTCAAGTAGAGGGACGATGGCAAAAACATCCCTGATCTGGTGATGACCAGAGATCGTGACAACATCCTCAACCTGATCGGCAAGGTAGTTCGGCGACCAAATGATGGGTCCTGAACCTGGATATGGACGAATTTCTCCATGATCGATCTGACCCTGAAGAGCTGTTCTCACAAGGTAACACCCTTGGTTACTTTCCGAACAGACGCTACAACTGTCATAGTTGTGTGGTGGCACCTGGCCACGCCCACTTTGAATACAATGTAACCTCACTAGGTTACCTTCCATTGATCGGACATCCTGACTTTGACGATGAGTAGGATTCCTGTTATTGATACTAATCTGCTGAGTATCTTCGTCCATATAGATTGGCATCCACCAGTGATTTAACAAGTGCTGAAGTGCCTCCTGGACAAGGGTACAACCTCGATCGTTTTCGCAACCCGCTTTACAATTTTGATAGTCATGTGATATTAAGAATCCGAGTCGGACCTGCTCAACATGTAACTCTACCAGGTTGGTATTCATTACGCGGATATCGAAGATCTGAACCATGTTGATTTGATAGGAGTTCCTATTATGGTAGTCTTGGATCCATCCAAGATCCATCTGACGCTGGAGGGCCTCTTGTATGAAAGAGCATCCCTGTTTGTTTACCGATCAAATTAGACAGGAACTGTAATCGTGCCGCGGCAGATTATGATACTGGCTTTGCCTTGAGTGCATCGCCACCAAGTTGACATTCATCGCACGGATGTCGTGGTTTTGAATGACGTTGGAATTCGTGTAAACCATGTTAACTCCAGGAACTTGGTGCTCTTGGATCCATTCAAGATCCATTTGCTCCTGTAGAGCTGCTTGCACTACAGAACATCCCTGGTTGTCTTTAGAGCAGATATCACACTGGTGATAATTATGAGGTGGCACATGGCCATATCCACTCTGTCTACAATGCATCCTGACCAGATTAGTCTTCAATAAGAGTACATCATGAATTTGATAGACATTGTTAGTCTCCTTCTCAATCAGATTGAATGCAGCTTTCTCATGTTGAGGCAGCGGGTTCGTAAGAACATTGGGATTCGTATCTTTGAAAGATAAGAGCCCGCTCCTAACAAGCTTTTGCACGTCGGATTTGAAATTGAGGCAAGTATCAATGTTATGCCATGAACCTCCTTGATGATAAGGACATGTTTGATCCGCTTTAAACCAAAAAGGCGGATTTTCCGGAACTGAAAGGGGAGACTTAGTCTGGATGTGCCCCTTGGCTAGCAGTAACGGAAATAGCTCTGCGTACGTTACGGGTATAGGATCAAATCCTGGTGGCCGTGTTATACGGTTGTTGTTATATGGAGGACGAGCCTGCTGAAGAGGCTGTTGTGTCCTTTGTTGGTCAGGTTGGCTCTGCGCAATCTGAGGTTGATACATAGGAACAGGCACGGGGCCGATAGCAGGAGTAACAACTGCTACTGGCTGATAAAGTCGCCTTTGCTTTCCGAGATAGATATTCCCAATATCTTGCTCTTTTTTCTTAGGGAGAGCACTACCGTATTTTTTAGTACCGCTCGTCGATCCAGTGTCTTTTACCAAACGTCCTTCTCGGACGGCTTCCTCAAGACGTACACCCATGCCGACCATTTCGGTGAAATCACTGGGTGCACTGGCGACCATTCGGTCATAGTAAAACGAGCTTAAGGTCTTTAAGAAGATTTTTGTCATCTCTTTTTCCTCAAGAGGTGGACAAATTTGAGCGGCAATTTCACGCCACCTTTGAGCATACTCCTTAAAGGTTTCCTTTTCCTTTTGCGACATTGATCTGAGTTGATCTCTGTCGGGTGCCATGTCCAAATTGTACTTGTATTGTTGGACGAAGGCAGTACCAAGATCTCTGAATGTACTGATCGTAGTACGGTTTAAACCCATGTACCATTTGAGTGCGGCACCGGTTAAACTATCCTAGAAGTAGTGAATCAGCAGGTCCTGATTCTCTGTCTGAGCTGACATCCGCCGAGCGTACATCACTAGATGGCTCTGAGGGCAAGAGTTACCCTTGTATTTTTCAAAGTCGGGCACTTGGAACTTGTCCGGGACTTTCACATTTGGGACCAAGCAGAGGTTTGCGGCGTCCTTTCCAAATAGATCCTGACCGCGAATGGCTTGCAGCTCTTTCTGCATTTCCAAGAACTGCTCCTGGAATTCATCCATTCTGTCGAACATAGTTTCCTTCTTACCAGAAGGTGTTGGTGGAATCTGTCCTTCCGGGACAGTGTGCACCACAGGGGGTGGTACCGTGACTACGGCAGTAAGTCTTGGCGCCTCCCGAAGTTTGTAACCTTCAGGAGTCTTCATTACGCCTCTTGCATCCTCGCTTTCTCGAAGTTTGTAACCTTCAGGCCCAGCGGCTTTTGCTATGATTCCCTGATCTTCAGTGATCGGCGGAACATATCCTTCCGGGATATAGTTAACAGGCATGCCCCAGGGACGATCTTTCGGCATTTGATACCTAGGATCATACTGTTCTATGATGGGCGTTGAGGTGACCTCTGAGATCACAGTTCTTTGTAGCTGAGCTTCTGCCATGGCTTGCATGTCGTTACGAAGCTTTCTCATATCCTCTCTCAGAGCGTCGATCTCTTCTTTCAACTCTCTATTTTCTTCCCCAAGATCATCCATCTTTTTCTGATGATTGGCCCGAGTATTATACGAATGAGACAGTTTGACTCTAGAATCGAGACACAAACGTGAGATTCGTAGGTAAGGAGAATACGCGATGTGAGAATGATGAATGCAATGATTATATTAATTGTTTAATGGTTTAAGCAAAATAAACTTCGACAATTAGATTGAAAATATCAAACAGTGGGGAAACCCCTTTTTATTGAATTCCAAAGGATTACAGAAATGGAAATACAGTAGATTACAAAGTGCAGAAACAGAAACCTAAACTAATGGGTCCCGAGTCCTCTCTGAGGAGAAATCGGGTGCTGATTCTGATATCTTCCTTTTCTTTGACCGGAGCTCTTGGGCCGTTGTCGGGTTGTCATTCCTTTGCCAAGTGAAAGGAGTGAGCAAATTCCTTTGGTCAACTTGATTCTCTACAGCATGCTGCTCCAAAATTTCAATCAGAGCATCTTTCTCTCTCAGTAGTTACTGTATTTGGATACACTCTATGTTGAGGGTGTGATACTTGTTCTTCCAAGACCTTCTTTCCTTTTGAACTTTGGTGAGAGTAACCTGAAGCCTTTCAGTTTCCGTCATGAAGTACATGACAGTTTCCCTCGGCGGAAGAATTCAGTAACGAGGATAAGGCATTTTTAGCTTGAGAGCTCTAGTTTGTACCCAATGGAGATAAGGCTCCACCGAGACACAGTCCAGTTTTCCCAGAGACTCTCGTCCTTTCTTATGAACCCGTTTCCAAGCTTGCACTATTTCCATCTTTAGTGCTCTGTCATTTTCTCCTTCTTTGAAGAAAAGACCTTCCAGATGAACACCCAGTGGGATGTGTCTCATCGGGTATCCAAATTGACGAAGAACTAATATCGGATGATAATTGATTCCTCCTTTAGTTCCTATGAGGGGTACGCTGGGGAAGTTTCCACAACGGTTAATGATTCTGATTCCCTCATAAATCCTATTACACCAATCTATATCAGAGTTGGTGAGGGACATGATCTTCTGCGACCAACGTAAGACACTCTTGCAATCCCAAAAAGCGGCAGACTTGGGCAAGTGAGAGATAAACCATTTATAAAGCAGAGGTACACAACATGTGATCTCCCCTCCGCTGTACAAATTTCCCAAGTGTACAGAATGATACGCATCTGCAAGCAAAGTCGGCACAGGGTTTCCAATGAGAAAAACCTTAATAGCGTTGATATCGACGAAGTTATTGATGTTGGGAAACAAAAATAACCCGTAGGTGAGCAAGACAAAGATGCTTTCAAAAGCAGTCTCGTTCCCTATACTAGCAAAGTACAGAGCTTTCTTTGTTAAGAACTGGGCTGGCAAACCTTGGATGCCACCCTTAGTAATCATGTGAGTCTTGACCTCAGACTCGTCCAAATGAATTGCTCTTGCAATAGTCTGACTCTTTGGAATTTCTTCCAGTCCAGAAAATGGAGCTCGATCAGTGATATGTAAATCAGCCAGATGAGAATACTCCTCTAGCGTTAGTGCCAGCTGGTAATCCGGGAATGTGTAACAGTGATAAACCGGATCGTAGAACTGAATGAGCGCATCCATGATCCCCTTAATCACATGGACTCTTAACAGTGGTAGCAAACCACCGTGCTTGGCTCTGAAAGCCTCTGGGTTAACGATCATCCTCGCTAACTTTCTCAAATCCCCTAGTTTTGGAACCTTGAAGGTATACTGGCGAGTTCTCCTTCTACCGAAATCCATTAGCGATTTTGGACGCGGTTCTCAAGCGCTGGTCGCTCTCTGCGGTTGAGCTTAAAACTACAGGTCGATTCATTTTTTATCCTATTGTGAGCTGAATAAGGAAGGGAAATAGATGTCTCCAATTAACCCTGCTTTGCATACTGAGTTTAAACAGCGGTCTGTTAGGTTACGGATGTTATCAATGTGGGGGGGCCTTTGTACTGCTTATTCGTATTTCGCCAATACAGGTTTCTTTCTTTCTTTTTTCTAGGCAAAGTGTTTCTGGCGGGGAATAAGGATTAGGATGTTAGGACTGGTGCTTTTGAAATACTGCTTTTAATTGATGGAGATATGGGATTTGGGTTTTTTGTTGATTGCGCTCACTAAGATCTTTTCTTTCGATCTTATGCCTACGTATTCCCGTTTATCGAAACAGGGAAATCAGAGCGTTCGTAGTTCCTCCTATTCTATGGGAGGAAATTGGTTTTTGGTGTCTTGTTCAAAGCCCAAGACGTGAAGCGAAAGGTGGTTTGTATCTTGTTCAAAGCCCAAGATGTGAAGCTGAAAGGTCTATTTGTGTCTTGTTCAAAGCCCAAGACGTGAAGCTGAATGATCTTAACTTTAGAGAGAATTTGTCATCTCTAAAGAGGGGAGAAGGAGAATTACTTTAACTAGGATACGCGGATCCGAGCAATGCCATAATTTCTGAAGAAAGGGTTTTAACCTGAAGGAGAAGACTTTAAGTCAGTGTAGAGTAATGCCATCTTTCCTTAGGAATTGCTCATGCTAAAAGAGGGACAGTGGCATGGATGTAGATGATCCAGAGGCTTGCCTCTTACAGCGATTAGATGAAAGGAAAGGAGTTGGTGATGTTTGTGTACTGTGAACGAGGCACAACTTTGATGCTAAAAGGTTGATTGGATCAACCAGTGGTTTTCTTATACAAAGCCTAAGAGGAGGCTAATTTCCGCTAGGAAAATCATTATACAAAGCCTAAGAGGAGGCTATTTTGTGTCTCGTACAAAGCCCGAGAGAGAGGCTAAGAGTTTTTGACCCAGTGGGGCATATCGTTATACAAAGCCTAAGAGGAGGCTAGCAAAGAGTTCGACTCTTGCTTAAGGGATTTATATCTCGTACGAGGCCCGAGATGGAGGCAAAAAAAAGGGGTGATTGACTCAACGAGGGAATCTTTTGTGTCTCATACAAAGCCTGAGAGAGGCTAAAAGGTTGTTTTGACTCCACTGGGGAGAATTTTGGTATCTCGTACGAAGCCCGAGATGGAGGCTATTGTAACTGTTTTAGTTGAGTGACAGATCCAATATACTGATTTAAAAGAGAAAATCAGTTCTTATATGAGCAACGCTGTACTCATGGATTTGATTTGAGGATCAGGGATATTTCCTTTTCTTTGAGGAAACGGGAAATCCAAAGGGTATTGAGACTGTCCGAGTCTGTGGGTTTCCTTCCTATTTAACGAAGGGGGCTTGAGAATGTCTTTGAGACTCAAGGAAGTTAGACTGTCCGTGTCTAGAGTTTTATCTTTTGTACTATGCTTCGAGAAACAGTAGTAGACTCTATGAAAGGACTGTTCTATGAAGATGACTAGGTTATGTTCCTATACCTCTAGGAGGTCGTCGGGACAATTTGTACGAAGCCCAAGAGGAGGCTGGAATCTTTTAAGAAGCCGACGAGTCCTTGTACGAAGCCCAAGAGGAGGCTATCATTCTCGGAGGAAGAGATCATTATACGAAGCCTAAGAGGAGGCTGTGAATACTTCTAAGAAGCCGATGGGTCCTTGTACGAAGCCCAAGAGGAGGCCGGGTTGCTTTTAGGAAGCCTGTGGGTCCTTGTATGATGCCGAAGAGGAGGCCGATGCTTTTAAGAAGCCCGTGGGTCCCAAACTAAAGAAAAGTTCAGGAAAACTCTTTTAGAGTTAAAACCACTGGTAAACCTGCGAGGTTTACTATCCAGTGACTTTAACTTTTAGAGAGAGTCCGAACCGTTCGGCGGTTTGAAGAAATTCAAGAGAAGTTTCACTGAGAATAATTCATCTCTGGGGGATAGAATTTCTTGACGATTCCTAAGGAGGACAGCCGAAGAGAAGACTGTATCTGGTGCTCCTATTGGGGATCTAGGCGTCTATTTCTACGAATAAATGAAACGGCGTCACTTAGTTCTAGACGTAGTAGCCGGGGAAACTCGAAATATCTATACTATTATTACACAGTAGATATGAGTTTATGAAAGGAGACTTACAGTGAGCAGCCCCACAATACAGTTTATAATATGAAAGCAGTAAATGAAAGCGATAACCACTTACTCGGTTGTAGTGCTTCCATGCTGTTTGGTTAGTTGTTCAACAAAGAAAGATTAAAAACAACAGTATATTCAAAATCAAAGGAGAAAGTGCTTTGAAAAAGAAAGATCTGGGGCTTACAGCTCAAGGAGAGGCCCAGGGTTTTATTAGTGAGCGCACTGTTTGACTTTTTACAGCGGGACTTATACAAGTGACTGGGGCCGAAAATGGTTTTCTGTACAAAGGGATGGGTCTTACACTCTCTCAAGAGGCCCAAAAAGGTTTAAAGAAAAAAGTGTGGGGCTTATAACACGAGGGTAGGCCCAAATGATTTTTTCGTTTAAAGTGGCGATCGCGCCGAGGTTTTCTTTTAACGCAGAGGGACTTATACAATAAGTGAGGCCCAAAATGTTTTGGTTAAAAGGGGGATTGGGTCTTACACTCTAATAGAGGCCCAAAGTGTTTTGAATATGATTTATGAGGGTTGAATTAATCCAAAACCCTAATTTATTTTCAAAATGTATTTAATTGAATAAAAATTCAATTAAAATGATCAAAAATTGTTTAACACATGGAAAACAAATTATGATCTTGGATTAATGCTTCAAAAATTAAGTATTGACCTACAAAATAATTAGAAAGCATTAAAAGTTGCAAAATCAATGTAGAAATAATATTTAAAATTCCAAAAACAATCAAAATATTAATTCTTTGCAAAAATATCAATTATATGAAATAAATAATATTTTTGGGATTTTTTGATAAAATAAAATATTTTAACATTTTTGTGAATTATTAAAAAAAGAATCAACTCAAAATCATTAAAACTCAGAGAGAAATTAATTTTTGAATCAATTAAACAAAATCACAAAATTCAAATATTCAAATAATTCAAAAATGGCGCCAAGAACAGCTGAAGAACACGCGCGTGTTCTTGGTTTCTCAGATTTGCGTTTTCTATCCAATCTCCATGAATACGTAACCATATCATGCAATCCACATATCATTATGCTCGTCTCAACCTCACGATCATGTCTATGTACTTTAATTTCATTTAAATTAAACATACAACAAGAAATCACGAAGAAACCTCAAGAACCCTAATTTCTGCATGAAGGCTAGGATTTTTGATACACGATTCAAACAATGCAATTAATTGAGGGAAAACATTCCATGCATGATTATGAACATATGGCCAAATTATTGTGCGAGGAAATATGCATAGATTGAGAGATGCCCAAGTTTAGGCTTACCTTCAAGTCGTGACAGCAAGAGCAGATGTGATTTTGAGTTGGAGGTGTTACAGACAAGTTGTGATGATCTGGACAGCTTCCCTACACCATATGGAGCGTGTTTGAACACTTGGATTGAATTGAAATGGACTGGAACGATTTGTGGTACCTCAGCTGCAACTTCACTTCAAACTTGTGTGGATGGCAAGTGATTTTGTGAAATTGATGTTTCAGAAGTTATGTGAGTGTTTGATCAGCTCATATGTGATGTATGTGAGGTGTGTGAGTGATTGGTTTGTGCAGAGTTGCTCTCAAACTCAAAACCCGATAGCTACCTTGCTAAGAAAGGCATTTTTGCCAAGAGAAAGAGATTTTGAGGAAAGCATCTGTTAGATGGCTTTGGTGTACTCAAACTGACCACAATTGAGCTCTATTTATAGTAGAGCAAGTTTGTTTTGCAAGGAATAGTACATGGCAGCTGGTAAGTAGGTTTCCTCAATGTTGGCCAATATAAATGAAAGTCTCCTCTAGCCATTGACTAGAGGTTAGGGCACAGAGCTTTGGTCCCCTTGGTCTTGGATAAGTCTTGACTGATTTCAGATGAGAATGGCTCAGTCCATGCCACCTTGATGGTTCCATTGAATGCCTCATTCCAAATTTTAAATCTTGTCCCTATTTTGGCCATTCTAGGTTCAACATGTTATTCTTTGTTCCTTGGACCTTGGAGGCTTGGCTCAGTGATTGCCCCCTTTGGATTCAATCCTCTGAGGTGTCCAAGTGGATTGGAGCAATTGCAATTGGCTGATTTTGGCAAATCGAGCCAAAATGCAAATTCTGCCTTGCTTTGACAGATTTCAGCAAGGCAACTTGCCAATGTTGTATCTCATGATGTAGGTTGAATTTGGCAATGTTCTTGGCCATTTTGGAAAGCTCTTACATGATACAACAACTGTTTGAACAAGTTTGGTTTTGATCTCTTTTGATTCCAAGTGAAAAATCCCCCTACATTTGGCAAAAAGTGAAGCAGAATTCTGACTTAGTGAAAATTTCACTAAGTGTTGGAAAAAGTGACATTTTCACTTTTCAGCCACTTTGATCACTCCATAACTCAAAATCCTTAATGAATTGGAATGACTTGTAGTTGAAGTTTTTGTAGGTGATAATGAGGGCTACAAATCCATCTTTGGATGAGAAAAAATGGCCTTCTGGTTTAGGAGTTATGGTCCTCCAAAGTTGGTACCTTTGCCACTTTATTTTTAACTTAGAAAAATTTCTAAGTTTTATGGTTACCCCTTTTACAAGTTATCTCACTTTTCTTGATTTTTCTTGATGAATGATGATTCAAATCATACATTAACATCATTTTAGGGTTAAAAATCCATTTTGGTGAAAAATCTCAAAAAGTCAAAGTTGACTTTTGTGCACAGTTGACTTTTTATCAGATGAATTCCAAACTGTGCAATTCTTCAGGAAATCATGTCCTTGACCTAAATCAAACTTAATGGACATGTTCCATGGGTGTCTTAGGGTATATTCAATCATGTGTTAGGGTTTGGGAGCATGTCCAGGTCAAAAGTCAAAGTTACAGTTGACTTTTCCCTTAAAACCCTAATTGTGGTGCAGATGAAAATGAAACTTGTTGCTCAAGCTTCTTGGATCAATCCATTGTTCCAAATAGATCAATATGGTGTATTAGATACCCTCAAATCATCTCTTGAGGTCTTGGCTCATGGTTTATCCCAAAAGTCAACTTAGGGTTGAATTAGGTCAAGAAACCCTAATTCCTGATTTTTGATGAATGCATCCCCTGAGGCAAAATTGACTTGATGCATGGGTTCATGAGGTTCCATGAAGTATATTAGGTCATGTTTTGGATCATTGCCTTGTGCCCAGATGAAAATTTCCATCTGGAGGCCCTGGTCGACCAAAACCCTAATTTGGTGACACTGTCGATCTTGAGACTTGATCCACCTAGAAGGGAGCAGCCTTGTGCTTAATCCTTGAAGTGGGAGTCCTTTTTGATCCATTGTGGATGTTTGAGAGATTAGACAAGTTGAAGATCATGTCATTTCTTGATTGATCCTTTGTCTAAGCACTCAGAGAGGGCTTGAAACCCTAATTTTAATTGTATTGGATGCTCACCCATCTTTGGGGAGGCTAATGAAGCATGAAGGTACATCCATATTGTGATGATGATTTTCACAATGATGGTAAATCTAAGTGGTCAAAATTTGGGGTATTACACTCGTTTGTGAGAAACTATTTTCCATCCATCCTTTTCTGTATGTTGAACATAATGATCAAGTCATTTTCTTCACCATTTAACTCTGATTTTAACATTCTAGTTTCTTCACAGTTACAAAGAACATCTTGCTCACCCTTCCTCTGAGTTAGGAACTCAGTTACCATTATGTTACTCAAGATGTCTTGCGCATCTTGGAAAACATCTTCCTTATCATCTTTGATGACATCTTTGTGCATTTGGTTACTCCAAAAGAGTTGAGTGCAACTTTTTCCAGCATGCAAACCTTGGGAATCACCTGTATAGTCCTTCATTTGCTTTACTTGAGAGTCAGGAAGGTAGCTAACATCTTCTATCGCTTAACTCAAACTCAGTCAGTATTTATTTAAGAAACTGCATTGCCATCCTTCCCAACATAATGACTAGCATCATATCCTCACACTCTCTCATGTTCACACCCTCCATATTGTTGATATCAGTATTAGAATCTAAACTAACATCCAAATTTAAGTCCCTATTGAGGCACTTTTCACATTTATTTGATAAAGTTTGACCTTCAAAATGCATGACAGTGTTGGAATCAGCATGATGGCTCCAAAATGGGAAAAGGATCATAGAAACTCTATGCTATTGAATAGCAGCAACTTGCTCCATGTCAAGTTCCATGTGATCAACATTCTCCTCAATATAGGAAGACATATCCTTTACTGACTGTGTTCCTGTTGTGATTAATCTATACTTCTTGCTATTTGTAGCACATACCAGAAGAATGTTTTCATTCTTACTTATGACTCATTCACCCAGTATCTGCACATATTCTAATGCATGATCATGGTTATCAATACCACCAGCATTAGCTACAATTGTAACAACTTCAAAATTTTCATGGAAATGATCAACACTCTCTTTATGCACTTGAGACTTTGTCATCGTGTCGGATAGATGTCGTGCATATCTTTATCACCATATGGACTACTTAAATTTATTTCTTGTGAATCTTCACCAGAAGACATTAGAATATCATGATGATTTCTCATAGGCCCATATCTGAGTGGAACATTCATATTTCCACCAGCAGTTATATCAGACTTAACACTAAAAAGAATGTTGGGGAGAGAATTATCTGATTCATACATCTTGTAGTTAGATTTCAATACACCAGTTTTAGCTTTACCAACCAACATATCATGATTTTCGTAAATGATAACCAGTCATATGAGAACCATTGTAGGTTGTTCAAAATTGGGAGGACCTTCAGTTTGACCATTAACCTTCCTTTTAATGACACAATCCTCACAAGATAATTCTGAATCTTGAGTATGATGTTGAAACATCTTGTCTGACATCTTGGGTGGTATTTCTTTACCAATCTTGAGACCTTGTAAGCCCTTGATTTCTTCCTCAGATATGACCTTCTTCTTAAGAACTTCCTTACCTTTGTTGGTGACACCACATTTGGATTTGTAAAAGTTCATGTTCCACCTTAGATCACTCATATGGTTTTTGCTAATCACATTGGTAGATGATTCTTTTTTAGTAAAACCTCCTTTCGATTAGGCTTGGCCAATTTCCCCAAGTCCTTGATTCTTCCATTTTCTCTATTGACAGGATTGACATGAACTATCTTTTCTTTAGACATGTCCCTGCTACGCCCAGTATTACAATATTGTCCTTTAATTGAGGAACCTCTACGTGTTGTATGATTTATAGGGATACCTGGAGTGGAATTGGATTTCCACTTCTTTTTATCGCGGACTTTCTTGCATATTCTGTTCATTATCTTTGATGGACTATCAAGATGATGATATCCATGGAGATCGTAACAATAACGCATTATATGTCCAAATTTACCACTGTGGTGACATTTAAGAGGAAGCTTCCTGTTACTACTGTGAAGAGGTGGAACATGTTTCACACGAAGCTGTGACATGTGGTCCGACCTTAGAACCTCAATCTACAAGTCAGGTAGAACAAGCTTCGTTAAGGGAATCTTCATGTAATGTTCTTTCATGCTCATCCCAAAATTTATTCTCTTCATGTCTCTATACATTTCTCCAAGCTCCACCATTCCATCAAGCATATTCACATTAATTTTAGATTGAATCATGTGTCCTAGTTTGGAATTTAGAGATGAAACCTTTTTTTCTACACCTATGATGGTTGAGGAAAGCTTCTCTATATCTTTCTGAAGCACACTTATGGTTTTATTCCGATTATCTATTGTTAAGCATGCTTCTTTCCACTTGGTGCGTAGGAGCCAGTATGATGTATCAAGATCTTCTTTAGACAATTATTTAGTACTGGAATCAGCTTCAAACTCATATATTCTATAATAAGCCATCACATTGTTGGTAGTTTCTTCCTCACTTTCATGATCAGAATTAGACCAAGTGATATAAAGTCCCTTTCTCTATTTCTTTAGAAAGGCAAGATACTATGCTTTAATGTGTCCAAAGCCTTCACACATAAAGCACTGATTACCTTTACCACCATTGGGTTTGTCTTCCCTCCCGCCTTTGATCTAGGGACTGATGTCGGACCTCTTGTCTTGGACCTTTTTTCTCTACTTATCGTTCAAATACTTCAAGGAATTGTTGAACTTTTTAACGTGAAGATATATATCATCTGACAAGTTCTCTTCTTTATCACCTTGACTATATTCAGTATTGGAAATAAAGGTTATACCTTTGTTTTTCTTTTTTGACCTTTCATTGATGGAAATATCAAAGGTTTGCATGGAACCAATGAATTCATCAACCTTAATATTACTCAAGTCACGAGCTTCTTCAATAGCAATCACTTTCATATCAAACCTATTAGGTGATGATCTGAGTTTTTCTAGCAAGCTTTTCTTCAGATATCTTTTCACCTAAGGCAAATGAAGTGTTGCCAATATCACGCAACCTGATGTAGAATTCACATATAGATTTATCTTCATTCATCCTCAAATTCTAAAACAAAGTTGTAAGTAGTTACATCCTTGACTTTCAAACTTTAGATGTGCCTTCATGTGCAATTTTAAAAATCTCCCATGCTTCTTTAGCTTCTGAACATATGTTGATAAACATTAACATGTTCTTGTCCACACCATTGAAGATAACATTCAAATCCTAGAGTTTCCAAGAGCTTTCTCATCTTCAGCATCATTTCATTCAGCTTTTGGTTTTAAGCTAGAAGTTTCATCTTCAGAAGTAACCACTAGATGTTCCACCCTTTTATCATATCTTTCCATGCCTAGTTTCTTATGAATTTGAGAAATACTACCATCATAGACTTCCAATAATCATAACTAATGCCATCCAAAATAGGTGGTTTGTTGATTGATCCTACAACTTTAATTGTATCCATTTGAGAAGAATTTATCTTCCCCAGAGCTTACCCAACAAGATAGGGTGCCTGCTCTGATGCCAATTGAAATTTTGTTCCTCAGGGGACAGATGTCTGACGTGTGTCCTAGATAACTAGTTCGACAAGTTAAACTAGAATCACCACAATTAACACATATTCAATTGTATAAGAATACAATAATTGGTACCCAGTTCGATGCAACATAACCTACTTCTTAATGGTTAACTTGTAACCCAATAAAGGAAATTCAGTATTAGTAATTTAATACAATTACTCTTATATGAACTAACAAACCCTATGTTGTTCAATGTCTCTTTCTAAAACTACACGACGATTTTCTATTTAGGACTCCCCCAAAATATGAAATCCTTGTTTAGCTGAGTTAGTTAGGTTAGTTTTAGGCATTGCTTGAGGAGCAAACAAGTCCAAAATATATAAATATGGAGTAACCCCTATTTGCCAAGTTAAAATTTATGGTCGAAAGACAAAGTGGTTGAAAGCTTAAAATTCTGAGGACTGGTGAGGGTGGAGAATATGTGTCGAAAGAATTTGACACATTATGTGAGAAAGAAAGGATTGTGCATGAAGTGGCATCACCCTATACTCCAAAACAAAATAGAATTGTAGAAATGAAGATTAGAACCATCATGATTATGGTGAGAAGTATGTTGAAAGGCAAGCATCTACCTAAAAAATTATAGTGAAAAGTATGGTTGAAATGTCAGACTTGGGAAATCTCTCATATTTCCTTGGCATCAAATTCTACAAGAGCAGTAGAGGCTTGATGATGCACCAAAAAAGATATGCAGGAAAAATACTCAAGAAATTTGAGATGCAAGATTGCAACCCAACATCAACTCCAGCCGAGCCCAAAATGCAATTGTCGAAAGACTCAAATGAAGGTGATGTTGATCCAATGCAGTGTAGAAGACTCATTGGATCACTTCGATACCTTTGTCAAACAAGGCCCGATCTAGCGTACAATGTAGGTATAATAAGTAGATTCATGCATAAGCCAAAGGTATCACACCTAGCAACGACGAAGAGGATACTAAGGTATCTGAAAGGAACTCTCGAGTATGTCATTTTATTTCCTACAACTGATGAAGGAAAAGAATGCAAATTTGTAGGATAAATTGACTTAAGTTGGTGTAGTGATGTTGAGGATAGAAAAACAAAAAATGGATATGTATTTATGCTGGGTGGTGCACCTTTTTCTTGGAGTTCAAGAAATGAATCAATAGTAGCATTATCATCTTGTGAAGCAGAGTGCATAATTGCTTCTCTCAGTGCATGTCTAGCAACGTGGATGGTGAACTTGGTCAAAGAGATTACAGGGAAGAACGATGGAGCAATTATCATGAAGATCAATAGCATATTTGCTATCAATCTGGTGAAAAATCCGATAGTACATGGACGAAACAAACACATCTAAATGAGGTTCCATTATTTTTTAGAGTCAGTAGCAGATGGAAAGATGGACTTAGAACACTGCAGAACTGAGAATAAAATTGCAGATATCATGACGTAGGGAATGCAAGTCGAAGTGTTCAAGAAGTTAAGGTCAATGTTAAATATAGATAGCTTAGACACAATGAATTATGTGTTGTGTTGAATTATATATCCTTGTATCGAATCAGGTTGCTCGACATAAGCAAGGAAGTGTCGAATCACCTAGGTGTCAAAATGTCGAAGAGTATCTCGATAGTGATGTTAGACTTAACTTTATTTGTTTGTTTAGCTGAGCTAGTTAGGTTAGTTTTTGGTCTTGCTTTAGGAGCAAGCAAGCCCAAAATCTATAAATAGGGAGTAACCCCTATTATTGTATACATTTGAACACTTGCAGTTGCAAAGAATAAAATTCCAAGTTTGAAAGTAGAGAGAAGCTCTGGAGAAGATCTCTTCTCCTATTTTTCTCTAAAACCCTAAACTTTCTTTCTTCCCCAATTCAATATTTTTCTCCTTTCATTGTCATTATGTAGAGATAATCATCTTGTAACCATAATTAGTTTATTCACTCGAGTGAAGAGTTAAGAACAAGAGAGAATTCGATCGACGTGATTGAATTTTTTTCATCAACATTGATTTGGAATTACTCAAAGTCTTAGATTTAATTCCAACATTAAATTATTAGAGTTGGTTATTAGTCTAAAAATGATTGAATCTTTTTATTATAAATATATAAATTTTTATATAAAATTCATGTTAAAGTTGATGGTATATATTCTTTCCATATGAGATTAAAATTTTGGGATTTGTGTGTCAGTGGTTTAGTCGTTCTACATCGATTAGAAATAGAGTTTGTTTTATTAAGGGTTGCAACATTGTAAAACAACACAACTTTGATCTATAAATTGAGCATTCTAGATTCAGAAAAATCATCAGAAAAATCTATCCTCTTAACACAAAATTCTAAATTTCATCTTCCTTACATTTAAGTTTCATCGAACTTGTGCAAACTCGAGTATAGGTTGAATTATCATGGATATTCTTGAGTACAAACTCTTAGTTTGGATGAGGTAATTGAGAATTTTTGAGAAATTCAAATTTTAAGCAGTTTAAATGATTCTATTGAAATCCATTCATTTTTAAATTCATTTGTTTGGATGAAGTATTAAAATGATTCATTGTTAAATTTTTGGGGTCATTTTCATAAATTTTAAAACTTGAGACAAATTTAAAATATAAAAATAGGGACCAAATTGCAATTTTTGAAAATTTGAAAGGACTAATTTATAAATTTTGTAAATTATTAGGGATTTATTTGCAATTTTTAAAAAAATTGGGGGTGAATTTGAAATTTTCATAAAATATGAGGACCATCTTGCAAAATTTGATAAATTAATAATAAACAATTTAACATTTACATTATATAGAGTGAAGAATCAATTTAAAATTCTTTACTTTTTGATGTTATTTTAAATTTCTTAAATTTAACATGAATAAAATACTCCATAAATTTACATAATTTTAACAATTCTCCATATTTTTTATCCAAACAATAGATTTTGCTCAAGTCATTTTAAATTCTCTTAAAAAATTACTTTCTCTCGTTAAAATGATTCATCCAAACACACTTTAAGACAATTTGAGAATGCTTGAAATACTATAAACAAAATGATTCGTTTACGATTCTAGTCTCGATCTATTTAATTTACAACAAATATTTCATATATATATCTATATATATATATATATATATATTAAAGATAGGGCAGCAAACTGTCGTGATATTGACTATGCATTTTGACTTAGTGTCCCTTTACAAAATAGTTGACTATATGTAATATTCAAACGAAAAAAATGTTTTTGTTTTCAAATGAGAATAATACAAATTATATTTAATTTACCTTACTTCCTCCATTTATACGAATTGGTCTTGAACAACTTTTATCCTTGTGTGCACTATATGAATATCGTATGTCTTTCACATTGAACTAGAATTTATCCTTGATATTACCTGATCGTACTTGGATCAGACAGTATGACCGTGGCCAACAACGTCGTGAAATCTTCAGCTCCGGTGATGATGATACACCGGGGGGGTGTACCTGCAAGGTACTCCGACGCTCAAGTCAGGAAAGGTCGGAGAAAAAGGGCAAGTACAAAAAGCAGGTGTGAGTTAGAATGTAATGTAACCTGACCCTCTCAAGAGAGAGCGTATTTATAGAGAGCCCCCAGTGGTTACCTGCATTGGGCTGGATTGCAAGGCCCGATCCAGGCAACTGCCAGGGCTTACAGGCGTAGGAAAGACCAGCACATGGTCTTCGCCCTGGGGTAACGGTCCCGAGATCTCCGGAAGGTGGGAAGACTGATTCTTTCGGAGGTGGAAGGTTACAAGGTGTTGTGTCCTCGCGGGGAGGAGCTCATGGATGTCGAGGAGAGACGTGTTCCGCAAGGCTTGATGCCTCTGTTCGACATTATCTGCTGCACGTGCCCGACCTTACTAGAAGGTGGCACAGGCTCGACGCAGGGGTTAATATGGGTCTTGTTGGGCCTTCCCAGATTGTTGGGTTGGGCCTGCCCGACTGGTGGACAGGTGTCGTTCCCGGGATTTTCATCCAGGTAAAAACATGAAAGTGACGTGTAAACAGAGTCGCCAACAATGTGTATTTGTCCCAAGAGAGAGAAAGGAAACACTGCGTAAACCTGAGGGAAGGGAAAGAGCATGGTCTCGTGACCAAGAGAAACGGGTAAGGGAGTCGGTTACGCGAGGGGAAGGTACTAGCACCCCCACGCATCCATCGTACTCGATGGGATCCACGCTTGCTGTCTCAATCAAAGGGTGTCGTCATCTAGAGCTCGACTGCCAACTGGAAAGGAGAAGGAACGGGAACAGAATAGAACAAAGAAACGGGGGAAAAAAGAAAAAAGAAGTGACTCGATAGGACGTCATCGGAGTCCTAGGCCTACGTATTCCCTCGTGCAATGGGAAAGTCAGAGTCAACGTAGTTCAGACACGAACTAGAGGGGAGGTTGCTTGCCAAGACATCGCCGTCTTATGCCTACGTATCCCCAATCTAACCAGAGAGAGGAAATCAGAGCAATCGTAGTTCGACCTAACCAAGTCTTAGTGTTTTTTATGAGCGACGTTAAGTTCGCGTCCGGCAGTTAGGGTCGATGCCTGTTTGCGGCGAGACGGAATTAACGTGCCCTTTTCTGAAAATGATTTGAAACTGAACGATCCCGAAGGATGAAGAAAGTTTGAGTTTGCTTTGTATTTTTTAGACAGAAATGTTTTGAAGTTAATTTGTAACTTGCATTGCACCCAAGTCTACCACATAGGAATGAATACTTCGCTTATCGTCCCCAACAGGACGTACACTAAGTCCCTAGAAGAATGAAGGGAGACCCCCCATACCTCACTTCCCATATATAAGGCTCATGCACAATACACGTGAACCTTTATTAAGAGTTTTAGAAGTGTTATGAGATGAGAAGAGAAGACTCAAAGAAAAAGAAAACACTAAAGGGAATTCTCTCCTAAAGTTGTCATGCAAAAGATGGCCCTAAGGGGAGGTTTAAGAACAACCTAAATCTAAAGAAGAGAGAGGGATAGTACTACCTAATGCTTATCATACCTCATCTTAATCAAAAATTAAGGATGAGCTAGGATCCCAAAGGGGTGTGAGAGAGTTGTACACAAAGCATTATATCATTTAATCCACACATAGAAATGAAAGAGAAGTAAAAGAGGGATGAAAGAAGGAATGAACATGGATAAACATTCACATGTCCATATGTCTTACCTCTGCCCTTACCAAAAAGGTTAGTACAAAATCATCACAAGTAATGAATACATGTGAAAGAAGATAAATCAAACAATGCTAGTTGCTTAAAGAAGACAACTTGAGAAGCAAACAAGGCTTAAACCAAAAGGGAAGAATCCTAAGGGTTAAGGAACATCCAAAGTCAGTAGGTACATGTCAAGGTATCCTACTAAGCAACCTACAGTATGCCGTTTTGATGAATAAATGACGATATGATGAGATTGTGACGAATGATGATGCACGTAATGACTTGTGATGATGATGATGATGATTATGATATTGTGTATCATGCATTCATAGCATTTCAGTGACGATGTTGGACTTCGGTCTATTGTGGGTTCCATCCCATTGTGTGGATGTGAGGTGGTTTTGACGTGCTCTGGTTCTTGTGTGGAACCGATCCTAATGACGGGGATCTTTGGAGGGTGATGGGCTAAGTTTCCATCAACTGTGACGATTGGTACCACATGCATGAGTGTTGTTGTGCATTGCATTATGTGGCATTATTGTGTGATTTATGATGTCGTGTTTTAATGTTTTCCTTGTGATGACCCTGATGATGTTGTATATGATGATGACGCCATTTTATGCATATCTTGTTTTTATATTGATTAAAATGAATTGTGATTACTCACCCTGCCTGTTTGAATGTTGCCTCCACGTGGGCAACGTATAGGTGATCAGGATTAGTCGTGGATGCCTTCGAGGACTTTTGGAGTTTATTATGCTTTTGGTCGATGTAGAGGGTCTTGCTCTGATAGTGTAACATCGGGTTGGGTTGTTTAGTCGAACCATTGTTAAGTTGTTATTTTGTTGTTATTTGATGACTATGGTTTTATTTTGAAAACCTTTTTATGTTGAATTATTGTGGTTATGGCGGTTCCACTGCTATTTGATGGCTTTTTTATTATTTTGAGGAAAACTAGTTGTTTACGGAGCAAATGTTTTATTTTGGGTTTATTGAGAAATGAAAACCCGTTGTTTTATTTTTAATCTTATAATTTGTGTATTTTTCTGTGTTTATTCGTGGGGTTGAAAAGGGTGTTACATTAGTGGTATCAGAGCAGGTCGGTCCATCCGGCCAGGTTGTCTAACGTTGTCTACTCCCTAGTGTGCGACATGTGTGTGAAAACATTGTCAATGCTTGTTTTATTTTCCATTTGCAGGTTGGGAATGAAACAAGTGGGGGAGAAGATGGTGCTTCTCCAAGATGCTTCAAGTGTGTAGCGATGGCTAAGAGTGGTGTTGGATTCTACAATAGTTTGGTAAGATAGTTGTACCGCCTCATGATAGTCGGCTATTATTGACAAATTGAGGAACTGATCACCCTTAATCTCTTGTTGATAATAGACGGGATCATGTTGGATGGTATGGACGTGTCTTGCGAGCTTAAGTGGTGTGCGCAGTGATTTGTTTGGAGTTAAGCCAAGTGCTTACAGATTGTTTTGATGAGTCAATGCAGGATGGTACTATGAGATTGTGTGTAGATTATAGATAGTTGAATAAAGTGAAGATCAAGAATAAGTATTCACTTCCGAGGATTGATGATTTATTGGATTAATTGGTAGGTGCCTGTGTGTTTAGCAAGATTGATTTGAAGTCTGGTTATCATCAGATTCATGTTAAGCCTGATGATATTCTGAAGACAGCTTTCAGGACGAGATATGATGACTATGAGTATGTTGTGATGTCGGTTGGCGTATCTAATGCACCTGGTGTTCATTGAGTATATGAATCAGATTTTTCATGGGTATTTGGATAAGTTTGAGGTGGTTTTTATTGACAATATTCTTATATACTCTAAGCCTGAAGAAGAGCATCCTGAGCATTTGAGGGTTGTGTTGCAAGTGTTGAAAGTGAAGAAATTGTATGTGAAACTGTCGAAGTGTGAATTTTGGTTAAAGGAAGTGAATTTTTTTGGCCATGTGACTTCAAGTGTTGGAATTGCTGTAGATCCTTCTAAAATTGATGTTATGTTACAGTGAGAGACTCTGAAGTATGCTACTGAGATCCGAAGTTTTCTAGGATTGGCGGGTTATTACCGTAAGTTTATCGAGGGATTTTCTAAGTTGGCATTACCCTTGACTCAATTGACTTGAAAGAGTCAAGCTTTTGTGTGGGATGTAGCTTGCGAAGAGAGTTTTGTGGAATTGAAGAAGAGGTTGACGACCGCTCCAGTGTTGATTTTGCCTAGTCCGAGTGAATCTTTTATGGTGTATTATGATGCGTCGAAGGTGGGTCTTGGTGGAGTATTGATGCAGAATGGACAATTTGTTGCCTATGCTTCGAGACAATTGTGAGTTCATGAGAGGAATTATCCTACGCATGACTTAGAATTGGCTGTCGTGGTGTTTGTGTTGAACATTTGGAGACATTATCTGTTTGGTTCTAAGTTGAAGTATTCAGTGATCATAAAAGTCTGAAGTACTTATTTGATCAGAAAGAATTGAATATGAGACAGAGAAGGTGGTTAGAGTTATTGAAGGATTTCGATTTTGATTTGAGTTATCATCCGGGCAAGGCAAATGTAGTGGCTGATGCATTGAGCAGAATGTCATTGCATATGTTGATGCTTATGGTGAAAGAGTTGGAATTAATCGAACAGTTTTGAGATTTGAGTTTGGCGTGTGAAGAGACTCCTGGAAGTGTGAAGTTATGAATGTTAAAGCTAACAAGTGGTGTTTTGGAGGAAATCAGAGTGGGTCAGCAAGTGGATTTGAAGTTGGTGAACCAATTGACGTTAATTAACCAAGGTAACAGAGGCAAATTTCGGATTGATGAGAATGGTGTGACGAGGTTTCAAGATAGAGTGTGTGTTCTAGATGTTCCAGAGATCGAGAAAAGTATTCTATGAAGAAGGATATTGCCGAGTTCGTTTATGCTTGTTTGACTTGTCAGAAGTCGATGATCGAACATCAGATGCCGTTGGGTATGATGCAACCGTTGAATATTCTATAAGGGAAATGGGATAGTATTTCCATGGATTTTTTTGTCGAGATTGCTGAAGACTGAAAAAGGAAACGATACTATTTGGGTGATTGGGGAAGATTAACTAAATCGGCTCAGTTAATTACCGATGAAGATTAATCATTCTATGCAGAAGTTAGCTGAGATGTATATTGAGGAAATTGTGAAGTTCCATGGGATACCATCGAGTATTGTGTCGGATAGAGACCCGAGATTTTCGTTGAGGTTTTGGAAGAGTTTGCAAGATGCTTTAGGGAACTAAGTTGAGGTTGAGTTCTGCCTATCGTCCGCAGTCATATGGAAGAAATAGAGGATTGTCTAGTCTTTAGAGGATTTGCTGAGAGCTGTTGTGTTGGATTAAGGTGGATCGTGGGATAGTCATTATCGTCGATCGAGTTTACCTACGACAACAATTTTCATGCTAGTATTGGGATGACGTTGTATGAAGATTTATGTGGGAGGAGGTGTAGGACTCCTTTGTGTTGGTATGAGTCGGCCAAGAGTGCTATACTCGGACCTGAGAGTGTGCAAGAGACGACCGAGAAGATTAAGATGATCCAAGAAAGGATGAGAGCGTCGCAGAGTCGCCTGAAGAGCTACCATGATAAGAGAAGGAAGACACTTGAATTCCAAGAGGGAGGTCACGGGTTTTTTTAGGGTGATGCCAGTGAGTAGTGTGGTTCGAGCTTTGAAGTCTAGGAAGCTCACTCCACGTTTTGTTGGTCCATATCAAATTTTGCAGAGGATAGGAGAGGTAGCCTATCGAATTTCTTTACCGCCGTCACTTGCAAATTTGCATGACGTGTCCCATGTGTCTCAGTTGAGGAAGTACATTCCGGATCAATCGCATGTGATACAGATGGATGATGTACAAGTGAGGGATAATCTGACAGTGGAAGCTCTACCTGTGCGGATTGACGGTCGAGAGATGAAGCAACTGCGGGGTAAGGAAATAACTTTGGTGAAAGTGTTATGGGGTGGACCAGCTGGTAAAAGTTGGACTTGGGGATGTGAAGATCAGATGAGGGAGTCATATCCGACTCTATTTTCTTGAGGTAATTTTCGAGGGCGAAAATTCTTTAAGTGGGGGAGAGTTGTAACACCCCAAATTTATTAGAATATTTATTTAATTTATTTATATATAATATTTGTGAATTTTCGTTGAATTTTGGTGGTTTGGGTTGATGTTGGCATTTTCGTGGAGTTTTGGTTATTTAATTAAATAATAGTATATAATATGAATATATTATTATTATTATTATTATTATTAATTTAAATAATATTAGAGGAATTAAGGATAGGATGGACTTTTGAGGAGGATTAGTGAGGGTAAATTGGGGAAAGCCCATTTGAGAAGCCTAAGGGTTTAACAAAAGGAATTGGGAAGAAATAGGATTCATTTTGGTTAGACCGTGAAAAGAAGGAAAGAAGGCGAGAGCTCTGAGGAAAAAGGAAAAGGCGAGGATTCAGGAAGGTTTCCAAAAACTCAATAGAGAAAGCTTCGAATCGGCAATCTAAGGTATGGGGAGTATTGCCTTTCATTGTTTTCAATATAGGGATTCGATGTATTTTAAAGTGGATTTTGAGGTTTTAGGGGTTTTTGAGGGGTTTATGAGTTATTGATGATTTAGGGGTATTTCTGAGGATCGATGATGAATTATTAAGGGTTGAATTGATTCGATAAAAATAAGCCTTCGAGGCTAAACCTTTGTGATGATATGTGGGATCTTGTATGAGAAAGGGATTTATGGGGTTGATGAGAATCTTGAGGGTTTGTGAAGGTTTAGATGATTTTGAGTTAGGATAGTGGAATTAATCGACCTAATAGTCGTAGGTTTTGTGCCTTTGATTTTCATGATGCCTTAGGGATGTTTTGAAGATGTTTTTGGGGTAATTGGGGTTGAAATTGTAAGAGCTTTTGGGTCTGATATGCTACTGATGTGTAGCAGCGATTGCAAGAATCGCAGGTTCGCAAAGCGAATGATTCACTCGCAAGACGAACACTCGCCCAGACTCGCAAAGCGAGCAGCGCAACGAATACGCGATGATTTTGTTTGATGATACTGAGATGAAATAATATAATGGCTTGAAGTTCGCAAAGCGAACGTCCCAGCGAATGACTTCGCAAGGCGAATGAGAGTGGTGAGGAGGACAGAAGGGGGTCTCTGGTTTCTGTGTGGGAATTGGGGTTCACTGGAGATCGCAAAGCGAACGTCCTAGCGAACATGGTCGCAAAGCGAACGTTGTAGCGAACGTCTGTTGTTCGCGAATTATTTTATGTTTCTTGAGCTATTTGATGTTTTGATGTTGTGATTTTTCTTATGACTTACCATGATGTAAATGATGATTTCGCGTTGTTTTGATGAATAATTGATGATCTGAATTACTATGAGTTTATTGATGATTATGAACCGTTTATATATGATGTATGATGATTAATTGATGATATGAATTACCATGATGTATATTGATGTTATGAGCTGCGTATATGTGATGTTTGATGATTAAATGACGATGTGAATAACCTTGAGTTATATTGATTGTGAGATGATGATGCATGACTATTTTGATGTGAATTTCCATGAGACGTATTGATGATTATAAGATGGGGATGTATATTGTTTTGATGAATGAATGACGATATAATGAGATTGTGATGAATGATGATGCACGTAATGACTTGTGATGATGATGATGATTATGACGTTGTGTATCAAGCATTCGTAGCATTTCAGTGACGATGTTAGACTTCGGTCTATTGTGGCTTCCATCCCATTGTGTGGATGTGAGGTGGTTTTGACGTGCTCCGGTTCTTGTGTGGAACAAATCCTAATGAAGGGGATCTTTGGAGGGTGATGGCCTAAGTGTCCATTGACTGTGACGATTGGTACCACATGCATGAGTATTGTTGTGCACTGCATTATGTGGCATTGTTGTGTGATTTATGATGTCGTGTTTTGATGTTTGCCTTGTGATGACCCTGATGATGTTGTATATGATGATGACGCATTTTATGCATATGTTGTTTTTATATTGATTATAATGAGTTGTAATTACTCACTTTGCCTGTTTGAATGTTGCCTCCACGTGGGTAACATGCAGGTGATCAAGATTAGTCGTGGATGCTTTCGAGGACTTTTGGAGTTTATTATGCTTTTGGTCGATGTGAGGGTCTTGCTTTGATAGTGTAACATCGGGTTGGATTGTTGAGTCGAACCATTATTGAGTTGTTATTTTGTTGTTATTTGATAGATATGGTTTTATTTTGAAAACCTTTTTATGGTGAATTATTGTGGTTATGATGGTTCCGCTGTTATTTGATGGCTTTTTTATTATTTTGAGGAAAACCCGTTGTTTACGTAGCAAATGTTTTATTTTGGGTTTATTGTGAAATGAGCACCCATCTGAGGTGATTTTTACTCTGATAATTTGTGTATTTTTCCGTGTATATTCGTGGGGTAGAAAAGGGTGTTACAAATGCTGGCTATTTTTAATGCTTTGTTGTTGCATGTGGATTTTTATTAAGCATTAAGAATAGATCTTGTTTGTGAAATTTTTTGCTGTTTTGGAAAAGAGGGTAGAAATTGCTATGTTAGAAATTCACAGGTTCCCCACTAGTTCACTGTGTGAACCTAGGGCGAATATTCGCCAGGACTTCGCCCAGCGAATTTGGGGTGAATGTTCGACAGGGCTTCGCCTTGCGAAGTTCTGGGTGAAAAGAACAGAATTCTCAAAATTTTGCTGTTTATTTAGGATTCTGGTTTTACTGTTTTGTTTCCTGGCTAATGAAAATGTTTGTTGGCTGGTTGTTGGTTTTTGCTGATGGTTTTGCAGATGGCTCCAAAAGTTACTCCTTTGAAGAAAAGAAAGACCGAAAGCTCTTAACGACCAGTTCCTATCCAGTTTGATAATAACCGTTTTCGAGGGGTAAAACAGGCTGCCCGTTACTTGACACTCGAAAGAAGGAGTATCGTGCCTGAGAAGCGGTTCAACTTGAACCCACAAGGAGCCTACCGGACGGTAGCTGCACTCTTTGAAAGTAAAAAGTGGGGGAAGTTGATAACTCCAGTGGATAGTTATAATGTTGAGATGATTCGGGAACTCTACGCAAATGGGTTCCCGAATGATGGTGAGGAATTTGAGTGGAAGACTTTGGTTTTGGGAAAAGTTGTGAAGTTTAATCCGGATACAATAAACACGGTTCTTGATAACCTGCTGCCTTTGAGAGAGAATGAGATCGATGCCTACCACCGAACCTTGAGATTTCACAGAGACACAGATACCATCACTCGAGACTTATTGCATGAAGGAAAGACGGTTGAATTGAACCCATCTGGGGTTCCACGGAGGTACCATCGAGAGGACATGCTTCCTTTGTCTCAGCTTATTCTATTATTGGTTTTAAGAAATATCAAGCCAAAGTCGCACTCTTCTACTATTACCATACCCATTGCTCATCTGGTCCATAGCATCATGACGAATGTTCAAATCGATGTGGCGCGAAATATAGCTGACGAGACGCAGGCTGTTGTGGAAAGTGGACTAGGTTTGACCTCACGGAAGAATTGTCCTCTTGTCTTTCCTTGTTTAATCGTGGCTCTTTGTGTGCATGCAACGGTAAATGTGCCCTTTCGCCGTCAAGTTACGATTCTGGCCGCTATTGATGATATATACGTGGACAAATTCTGTAAGCTGAAGGGGTTGAGAGGAGAGTCTTTCGGTGCTGGTACTGATGTCGGTACAGGTACAGGTGATGGGTCTAGTGGTTCAGGATCTCAGGGATTCTACCCATATCAAAGAGAGATTTTCCAGTATAATTGGGACTGGATGGAGGCATCTTAGCGCGCCATGCTTGATTTTCACGATTCTATATAGGTTTTGCAGCTGCAGATTCGAGAGCCCTCCATGGACCATTCTATGATGACTAGGGAGCAATTCCTAGCCCATGCTGGTTGGCATGAGGCCAAGCCAGATTTTGGAGGGGGAGCAGAGGCAGCTGAACCCGAGGATGCTGAGGTTACTGATGCTGATGCAGATGCTAATGTTGAGGGTGTTGAGGAGTCTGGTTCCGAGTTAGGCGAGGAGATTGAGTTGTCTGGTTCTGAGTCCGAGGGGGACTAATTTTTTATTGATGTCATTTTGTGCTTCCTTTGATCTTCAAAGTGAAGTTTTCTTATTATTAAGTTTTTTGTATTAGTTTTATTGTACGTCATTCACTATGTGGAATATTTGGGATATTTGATGTACTATGTACCTTTGTGAGGTACTGATTACTTTTGTTGGTGTTTCTACACCATGGCATTATTATTATTATTATTATGCTGTTGAATTTTTCAGTTGACATGTTTAGTTTTCATTTTTATTTTCGTTTCTTTTTTATTATTGTTGTTAAGATTTGAATTTTTCAGTTAAAGAATGTTCAACTCTTAAATTATGTTGGTATGCTTATTATTGTGTTATTGTTGGTATGCTTGTGGAAATTTTAATGTTTCCATTTTTGGGTGTGGAATTGAAAGAATTTCTAGGTTGGTGTTGTTGTTCATCAAGGAAGATTCTTCCATGTTTGGATGGCAATGATAGTACTTAAGCATGTAATTGTTGGCAAGGTACATGGTTACCTATTTCTAGGGTTTAGAATGTGTTAGAACTTCTTGTCTTTTTGTAAATGTATTTTTGTTTCTTGTTGTAACTTTGTTGATTGCTTATGTCACTTAGGTCCAAAAACCAAAATGGCGAGAAACCTCCATGGTCTACCATATGCATAGGATTGCTGATGAATTTTGTTTTATACTTTTAATTCATGCTTTATCTTATGATTTGTGTGATTTTGTGGATGCATTAGAAATGATCAAGGCATCTGTTGATAATGAGCACAACCATTTACAAACAGTAATTTACCTGTGAGTAGTGAGTATTCGTTAGCCCTTTGAGCCTAAACAATTTAGATCTAGTCTTAGTAAAGAACTTTGTGTATGTACATAATTTGAAAATTAAGTTCATCATTGAATTTTTGAGAGATTCTAAAATAATTTCTTCTTGAACCTTGGATCATTGTTTTCATTGATTTACTTGCCTTAAAAAGTAAGGAGAATTCACTTAAGGTTGAGTTGAAAATAAGTTGGGGAGAATGAAAAAGAAGATTGGTAAATTGCTCTAACTTTTGAAAAATTTCAAGCAAGCACGAGAAAAAAAAGAAAATGTGAATATGAATGTGAACATGAATGTGAAAAACAAAGAAAAAGAATGCTTGCTTGAAAGAGAAAAATAGAGACCAAATATTTGTGCATAAGGAAGTTTGAGAAGGTTTGTGGTAAAGGAATGAAATGGTGAATGAAGTTGAGATGTGTGAATATCTTGTATAGTGAATGTTCTTTTACATCGGAAATTTCGAATAAATGGCCTTTAGAAATGTCCCTTTATTGTTAACCTGACCAAGCTACAACCTTAAAAGCCCTTAGTGATCTTTTTTATTCCATGATTTATTTATTGATCGTTTAGATATTGTATGAATTGGTTTTCATTTGCATCATTTGTCAGTTGAGCAAAATTGCCCCGCGTTTGTAAGTGCGTTTTTCCTTCAATTCTTTTTCGAAGAGGAGTGTTAGAGTGACATGGGCATGATAGTTTAGTTGTTACTTGAAACATTGTCTGATATTTGTTTAAGAATCAAGTTCCTTTGCATTGTTCGATTCTAGGAATTTGTAATCATTTTTTGTTTGCATTTGTTGTTTATTTGAGCCTTAAATCTTTTCTTGGTTAAGTTAAATGCTTGAGAAAATCCTCTTGTTTTCAATGAGAGGCATACTTTGCTTGAGGACAAGCAAAGAGTTAGTTGGGGAGAGTTTGTTAGATGTCAAACATGCCTTATATTTCTCATTTATACTTGGCATTTTTCAACTCTTTTATGTTGAATTGTTTGATTTTATTCTTGAATGTTGTCATTCTTAAAATATTGTGAAAATACCTTTGGTACTTGTAATTTGTGTGTTATTCTGCAGAAAAAGACATTAAGTCGTCAAAGAAGTAAGACACAAAGAAAGTGATCCAAGTTGCAAAAGAAGAGAAGAAACTTTAGTAAGTTCGCTTTGCGAACTTGCCAGCGAATGTTCGTTGGGCGAACATTTGGCGAAGCTCCAGCGAACACTCCCAGACTTGAGGAAGTAAGAAAAGGCACCTAAGTTTGCAGTGTGAACTTCCAGCGAATGTTCGCTGTTTCAATGCTCCAGTGAAGGCTTGGCGAAAGACATCAAGGAAGAGGAAGTAGCTAAATGGGCCTAAGTTCGCTGTGCGAACTTGTAGGAGAATAGTTTGCTTTACGAATAATTCTTCGCATTGCGAACTTATGCAGAATATCAGAGGCAGTTTAACTGTGCAGAGGCACATCAGGTGCCTACTTGGTAGTTCACTAGGTGAATAAAACGTTCGTAGTGCAAACAAGACAAATTTTAAGTTAGATATTTACGCAATTTTGATCGTTTCTTGGGATCATAACCTATTTTCTCACACCATAACCTAAGTTTCTGAATTTTCTTCAATCAAGAGTGATATTTCACCAAGAGAAGCTGGATTTGCATCCGATCTCGATTATTCGACGCAGATGATTTTCATCTCCTCCCGATACTTGTGAAGCAAGCTACCTTTTGTATCAATATTAGAGGTAGTTAATCTTGCTTGTATGTATTTCTTTTGATCTTTTGTATATAAACAAGGTTGATGATCAATATATGACGAAGTTGTTTGCTTTTAATGTCATATTTATGGTTTGAATCACTCTAGACATAGATTTTCCAAATCTTGACCTAATATCTACATCTCTTAAAAACCAAACTCTAGACATAGATTTGGGGTTTAATATTCGCTTTGTATTGATCTTAACGTTTGTTGTTTCGATTGTTAGCGTGAGACATCATCTAACGATTTAAACAATAATACCCACGAATTTGCTTTAGACATAAACTGATTTGCGAGGATACGTGATTGTATTGGTCGAAACTAAGTTCATACGCTTGATTAATCGGATACGTATGAAAAGGATTAGCGAAATCTAGTCTTGACATGCTTTTCTCAAAACTAAAACATCTTTGTTCTAATTTACTTCTTTGCTACAAACTTATGTTACAAAACCAAGAACCATTTGAAAACTCTTTACTTAAAATGACAAATTATTGAACGACAAGCATTAATATTGCACAATCCCTGTGGATACGATAAAACACCCCCCGAAAATACTTTTCAACAATGTTGCTTCACATTCAACACTACAAAAATATTTAGTATACATCATAATATGGTTCATAGCATTCATAAAGCACACAATGTAATAAAGCATGGTATAAGAATAATTGTCATCCGTCCGCGTCCAAAACAAAGTTACAATACTCAAATTATCTAGCAATCTAACCTAATCAAGATTTAGGTTAACATTTATTCATTGCACTATTATTCAACGACAAAAACCTTGGCCGAGTGTTAATTGGTATGGAAGAGAGCCCATAACCAAACGATATGTTACTGCTATTTTCCTAAAATTTCTCTCTGAGACTTCCAATTCTCAATCCTACATAACTTTGTTTCATTCCACAAAAACAATACACCTAAATATACAAATAACAACATGGATACATCCATAGTTTTCTCAAGATCGTGAAGTACATAATCACAAGAACAACAACATTCAAACATGTGAACACAATAATCATAAAGAATAGGAGAAAATCATTTATTAATGAAAAACTTCATAGCTAAGATAAAATACTCATAAACTATTATATGATTCTACAAAATCCTAACCTTTCATAACCACAAAGTTTCTAACTAGAACTCACCTAGATGAAGAAGAAGATGATGAGAAGATGATGTCGATGATGAAGATGGTGAACATCCATGGCCTCCCCTTCCTGTTTTCTTCTTCCTTTCTCCTTTCTCTTCCTTTCTTCTTTCACGTTTTCTTTCCTTCTTTCTCTATATGTTTTCTTTCTATTTCTTCTTTTTCCTTTTCTGATAAGTTTTGGTAATGAATTGGTACTTAGAGGCATATCATGAGAATTTGTGTGGACAAGAATGAAGACGATTAGTAGAAAAAAAAAATCTTAAGTGCCACTAAACTGTATTATTTTGTCTTCTTGTACCAATTGACCAATTATTAATGTTACCAAAATGTCCCCTCTTGTACTTATTAATAAAGTCAGTCTCTTCTAATAAGGATTGATCTCTTCAGAGTCGCGTGGTTCCTCTATTGTTCCCAACTGACAACTCTTTAGAGTACTTAAGGGTATATCGGATATTACAATCATACTATAAGACTCTAACTATAAATAACCACACCTGCAAATATCTAAATATAAACAATTATATTTTTATTCTATAAATAAAAATTTCCAAATTATTAATGAAAAGAATAAAATATATTAAAGTGTCTTATTATAAAGAATATGCACAAGATATTTTAGGCCAACATATTAAAATTTTCCTTAAAAAAAAGAATTTGTTTCTAACTTAATTCTATAGAATATAGAATATCTTTTTGGTCAAAAAATAATGCAACAATAACAAGAATAATAGTAAGTATCAAAATATGGAGATTTTATATGCATTTATTATGGAACGTATCATGTGTGTTTAAATAAAAATATTGCATGAATCATAAATGTAAATTCCATTATTCTCTTATAATATTCATGAACTATTCAAAATTAGAAAATAAATAATTAAAAAATATATAATTCAATAAGAAAATTATTATAAATAAATGCAAGAATATATTTTTCTTCATCTCTCCGACTCCCGCAGTACGCCTAAAATTCATCGGCTATGTTATTTCTTACACATTACATTCCAATTACTTTTAATATGGTCACAACAAAGAATAGATAAGAAACCCTTATTTTTAATTATGGTGAAACGGTTGAACAATAGAGATCACTAATTTAAATAAAGTAAGAATAAAAATTATTGTTAATAGAATTGCAAAACCAAAACTTTAAATGCCATTAAAGTCGTTACTTTCTGGATTTGGGATAAAGTCATGTTATCTCCATAAACCCCAATGAAACAAAATGTGCAATGCATATCAATCAATTTGAAATTAGTTATGATAGTACTCAGAATATAATATTCATCAAATAATAGCCATAATTTGTATAAAAAATCAGGCTTTTGATACCAATTGATAGATTTAAAAGAATCGGATAGACACAATTTTTAGTATATTATTATATTAAAGAATATTCAACAATTTTAAGAACGATGTAACTTGCATGATTTGAGAAACAGAAAAGATTGAGTTTGAGAGAATTACTACCCTAATTTCTTTTTAGGGTTTTTAGAGTATAATAATTGTCTAATGGGACGACACTTAAATAGCTAAACCGTTGAGGATAAGGATCTCTCATTGGATTTAACTGAATGGTCCAACCTATCACGGTCCATTCAGACACAATCAAACAATTCATAAATAATTAGTGTTTTATAAGAATTGACCATAATATAATTTATTAATAATTAATTATATCAATTCACATTTGATTAATTAAATAATTAATCTAACAATCTACCACTTAGATAACGATAACGATATTCTCCGTCGGATAATTATCCTATCCTAGAGATGGTTGGAATTAGGCCGTAGGAGATGTAATTTCTACAATTGGATGAAACATCCTATAGACTACTTCTAATTTATAGGTTGTTTTTGTTTTTCATCCCCCTTTGATTGGTTTTTTAGTATCGAGTTGGAGAATCCCTGTTTCTCCCTTTTAATACAAATTGCTTATCAAAAAAAAGAAAAACTAGCAAATTAAAATTTTGTTTGAGGGAAATATTCTACATCTGTTTCCTTTTCAGAATCTTTTTTCAAATCATCAATTAAAAGATGTAAATATATTTAATAATTTAATCACTGTTACTTTCTGAAACACTCTCATTAGATATATTTAATGAAATAATTTAATTAAGTGCATTTCATTATATATATATATATATATATATATATATATATATATATATATATATATATATATATGAGAAAATGAGAATAAATCTGAACTATTAGATTTTAAATTAAATGGTAGAGATTGTGTTTCATTTTTTTCTCTCTCCTCCATAATTTATTTTAAAATCTAATAGTTCAGATTAATTCTCATGTTCTTATATAAAAATAGTATTCTCATATATATATATATATTAAGTAGTATCTCCATTTTTCACCTTTCTTTCTATAAAGTTCTGGTGAAAATTCAGAACGATATCATGAGAATTCAATGTCGATTTCTTTGGGGTAGTTCCGAGGCGAAAAGAAAGATTCATTGGATTAAGTGGGAATCTCTTTGTTTGCCCTTTGACAAAGGCGGATTAAATTTGAAGATGATTGATGATTTCAATTTGGCCCTTCTTCATAAGTGGAGATGGAGAATTCTTGTAGGGTCGGAGAATTTATGGTTTAAAATCTTTAAAGCTCGTTAGGGAGATATTCAATTGCTTACGTCTTTCAAGGTTCCTTCTATTCTGAAGTGGAGCTCTAGTTCAAAGTGGTGGCTTGACATCTTAACCCTTTCGAATCATTATCCCGACGATGTGTTTATTGATAATTGTGTTTTCAAACTGGGTAATGGTTATCACACCGCTTTTTGGCATGTAAATTGGATAGGGGCTGGAAGTTTGAAGAATTTATTCCCGGATTAGTTCTCTCTTTCGCGGCTGCAAGATATATCCATTGCGGCTTTGGGTGGTTGGGTCAATGGAATGTGGGAATGGGGGACCTTGGTATTGCTCCGCATGCGCACAGAGCTGCTATCTCAAATACTGGCAGCAGTTTTTGTATCCCAGCGGATGGACTCATTAATGTTAATGCTGCTCCTGCAATTATTCAGCCTATGTCAAACTACGTTGTTTTTTAAATTAGTGATTTTACAAAAATGGGGCAGAGTTTTATAAAATATATGTTAAAATTGATATCACGAATTGCACAATGTTCGGCCGATACATGAAGTATGAAATGATGAGAATGTTAGACCATCAATCAATACAAATTTAATTTATATAAGGTGTCTAACTTGAATTTTACTAGGCAATCAACAATCTAATATTATAAGTTACAAAGAGATATAATCACTAGAAAGACAAATTAGATGACTTAATTTATTTCTGACGTACATTTAAACATAAATCGCTATAAGTAATTAAAATCTAGAAACATATGATTCTACGAAAATGATAAAAACTTAATCGCAAAAAATTATACGAAAAATTAAAGAGGGAGATATAAAAGACTGATCCAATCTTTATACTGATTCAACATGATACCCCTTGTGTTTAATGGTATTTTAGTAAACAAATCACAAGTTTTAATTAACTCGAATGATTAAATTCTAAAAAATCCTAAGGACACTTTGTGTGAAATGTTTGAGATAGTATGATAGTGTTGTAAGGTCTTATGTTTGAATTTAGAGAAATTGAGTAAAAGTTCAAAGAAGTAAATGCAGAAGTACTTGAATGGATAAAACATCAAGAAAAACTACAAAAGTACAAGAATTGGGAAAAGAATGGTTGAATTAATACTGAGATGCAAGTTCATACATTTCTCAAAAATTCTTTATCTCTATGACTTAGATGTTTGAGTTCTAGAGAGAATAAAATGAAATGCAAACCCTCAAAACAACATCAAAATCTACATATATACTAGGTACATCGGTAACTGTCAACAACAAGGGCTAGCTCTCCATAATTTGTCATGTGTCTCGCAATGTGGTCTTTTGTCTTCTGGTATGTTTCCATGCGTCTTTGGTCTTTTTAACTGCTTCAAACCATTCCTGCTATTGAAAGCTTATTTCAAGTTGCCAAATTGCTTTTGTTTAAAATTCTAATTGCCGAATTTGTGAAAGTCCACTTGATTTCAAAATTAAGACTTAACTACTTGCACTTAGCATTTATATACATCTCATATCTCAAATTCATATCGAAACGCTAAGCAAAAGATCTTAGTTTAATAGATGTACCCCAAAAAATGTCATTTTCGATCGTATTTGCAATAAAATAGAGAGCTGGAATTTTTAGTACAACTTTCAACACTATTCAAACCATTATGTGTACGTCATCATCATCATGTCTATCTCTACTTTGCTGTCAGGTCTGCAATTGTGCAAGTGCCAACCACCATGGCTCTGATTTTCAAGATAATTGTGGACCACAAAAATAAATTTATTAAAATAAATCATTAATTTGAAATGATTTAAGTCAAAATAAATATCATTTCACAATGTCACTTTTCCCCGAACCCTAAATTTTTCATTCTGCAACATCCATCTTCACTTTATTTTTTCCTTATGTTCTGAAAACCAGCTTCCTCTTCTAGCACAAAAAAAGAACTTCCAATCCTTTGTGATGCTGATATTCAAGGTCTTATTTATTCTAATGATCACACTTATGATCCAACACCACTAATGAAGAAAGAAAAATCCCTCATTTGGGCTTTGAAGACATTGATTCTCTTCTCTATTTCAAGTAAGACTCGTGCATTTCTAGGTTCGTTACATATATCATCTATGAATACTCATAAACTAGAAGGTTTCTTCCTACCTTACCTTACTATAAACCTCGTGCATTTGAGGAGACATGTTTTGATTGGTGTTCATGGAACAACCTCATTGTATATTTCGTTCTTCTTCTTATAGCAATAATGACGCTTACCTCATTTAGTTGAATAAAGTGGAAGAGAAGAAATGGGGTATCTGCAAAAATCAAGGCATCTTTGACTTTATCCAATTGTCCAGAAATGAGCCAAGGTATAATTCTAACATGCTTATATCTATCCTTTATTTTTGGGAAGATTTGACTAATACATTTCATCTTCCATGTGGGATGATAACTCTCACACTTTTCAATGTGGCTGCTTTCACTGATCTACAATCAATACGTGAAACTTTTGAATAAGATCAAACATAGTTCTTCTTTCAACCATCCTAGCTTCAATGCATACATTAAAGACCACCATGGCCAGACTAAGGAAGTTACTGACTACGAGCATATTGTCTTCCTCACCCACTGGTCATCTCAAATAACTTTTTATTCTAGTTCTCTCCACGTAGCAAAGAAGTGCATGCCTCTAGAAACCCAACTTTGTAACACCCCGACTTTAATTTATTAATTTATTTAAATTATTAAATTTAATTGAGTGGATATATATATATATATATATATATATATATATATATATATATATATATATATATATATATATATTGCTTTTAATTGTTGTGATTATTTTTTATTTCATATGTTTGGAGTTTGGGGGTATTTTAGTAATTTAATAAATAATGGGAATATAGAGTTTTCAGAACAGAGAAATACAATAAAATAATTTAAATTATAAATAATTAGATAGTTTAATTATTTAGAGATAATTAGAGAAATTATTAAATTAAATAGAAAATGATTATTTTATGGTTAATATTTGATTTGGATTTTTGTTAAATAATTATTTAGTGTGATTTTATTAAAATAAAATAAAACTTATTTTATTAAAAATCTGATATTAGTGTGAGTGGTAACAATTTAGAACTATTTATGATTATATTTATATTTATATTAGCGTGAGAGGCTTGAGAGTTTACGTGAAAAATTGAAATTTGGGAAAAGAGGCGGATCTAAAGAGGGAAGAGAGCATCGTAAGAGCGATCTTGAAAAAAGAGAAGAATTCTCATCAACCTTCAATCTTTGAGGTAGGGGGAATTTCTTTACTCTTGGCTAGCTTTAAGTAGTCAAGATGGTGAGGAGTCCTTACACTCATATCTCTACATTTCAATATTCATGGTTTATGGCATTATTAGTGACCAAAGGGGTTTGGCCAAAATCCCTGAGGTTACTGTTTAATTGATTGTTGCTTTTAGTATAACAAAAAATATGTATGAATGTGATTTATGTGTTTTGGTAAAAAAGGGTTTGGGCAAAATCCTTTGAGGCGATCAATTGTTGTATTAGTCTAATTTAGATAAATATAATAAGAAAATCTATGATTCTAAGAATTGAAATCCTTGATACTTTGTTGAAATGTGTTTATGCCCTTAGAAATTTCTGAGATGTATGCACTACTACAAAACGCGTAAACAACAACGCCATCGTCACCACACTTCTTTCCTACACCATTGTGACATCTCTAAACCAAGGCACTATCATAATATTATTGTTTTTTTATAAAAAATTATTTGTATATAACAACGGTTAAGGAGCTAACCATTGTGATAACTTCAAGCTTTCATGGGTTCGAACCTCAGGGCCCTCATATATGTTATTCCTTTAATGTTAAGTGGCACCTTTTCATTTTTAATTATTTTTAAATAAAAAACTTTAAAGTTTATGACGACAGTTGCAGAGTTCCACCGTTGTTAAGTAGCACCTTTTCATTTTTAATTATTTTTAAATGAAAAACTTAAAAGTTTATGACGACAGTTGAAGAGTCCACCGTTGTTAAGTCGCGCTTTTTCATTTTTAATTATTTTTAAATAAAAAACTTTAAAGTTTATGACTACGGTTGGTGATTACAACCATTGTGATATATTTTATTTTTTATTTAAAATTTTTAATTGTAAATACTCTGGCGCTTTTTTTTATGAAATTTCACCATGAAAGTAAAATATCACTACGGTTGCATGTGTTGGCCGTTGTGGTAGCTTGATAATATTATGCACTCATAGTTAGCTTGTCTTTTCAGTATTCTTTTTTCTATTGCAAATAGAAACTAGACAAAACAATACACGATTTCAACCCAAACCCCAACGTTCAATACTGTGAAACATTACACGATTTCATCCAAAACACCATCGTTCACCCTTCACTGTGTATTTATCATTGTCGTCGTCATCGTCAACCAAGTTGACAAGACCATCACAATCAACCAAGTTGTTACCGTTTAGAAGGAAAACAACAACAACACCGTCGTCACCACAAGGAAGGAAGACAACACCATCACCAACACGAACACCAACATCATTTACTTAGTCATCACGTTTAGGGTACGTAAAATATTTTCCCCATGCATCTACAGTAAACTTCATTTTCCATTGTTGTGGTTGTTGTTGTTTTATTTTGTTTTTGATGTTTAAGTTCTTGTTGTTTATGTTGTTGTTGTTGTTTTTGAAATTAGATGTCGACCTTGTCGAGTTCTTCATCAAAAACTAGCGAAGAAACTCAAACAAATGAGAGGTTAGCCAATGAAACTCAAACAACTGAAACTCAAAATAAAAGATCACAAAGAGGTGTCACAATGATGCCCCAATTCACATCAGTCCGAAACTCATCAGGTGAAAAAATTCATATCCAGTTTGATTCGTTGTACAGAGTAGTGGATTGTGAACATTACTCTACTTTTAAGAGTTATGTTTCGTTCCTTGCACATAGCAAGGTCAGTATATTGATTGATGATTGGAAACAAGTTGATGATAATGTCAAAGAAAGCATATGGACTGATGTTAAGGTATTACATACTATAATTTTCATATATCACCGATATCAATATCTATAATTTCTAATACATACTTATATATTGATTTAACTGTTGTTGAATTCTGAGTTTTCCGATGACTCGAATTTGAAAAATAATGGATATCATATACTGGTACTCGTTGGAGGGGATTTAAGGTATATCTCACGACTAACTACATTAAGAGCCTTAATAGCGGTCTTGCTCGTCCATGGATTCGATATAGTTTTATATCGAAGAAGCAATGGAAAAAGTGCAAAGATACGTGGTTCTGAGGAATTCAAGGTTAATACTATTCTCATGTAACCGATATTGTTATGCTAATGAGTAATAGATACTAATCATATATTTTTTCACTATGTTCATAACAGGTTAAAAACGAAGTCAGAATACTCAATAAGGCCAAGAACATGTACCGCCACATATTGTATCTGGGGGGTTATATGAAACTTGAGAAAAAATCATGCTTGGAAAACAATCAGAAACAGGAGATGATCGCATTCCATCTCCACCTTCAAGACATGAGAAATGGAAGAGGGCTCGATTAAGACCAGATGGAGAATACACCTCTTAGGCGTCAAGAGTAGTTGCCGAAAAAATTGTAAGTCTGATTTGTTTTGCTTATGTTATTTGTTATTTAAATGCGTTGGTAACAATATATCTAAGTTTCTCATGTTGTGTAGGATAAGTTGGTTGAGGCAGCCCGTGAAGGCACATTTGTTCTGGAAGCACGACATGACTTATTTGTAGAAGCTATCGGATCAGATGAGCATGGTGGGCGTGTCCGTGGTGTTGGAGAAGGTGTCGGCTTGAGGTCATTCTTTGGGTCTCAAATAAAAAGTACCGAAAGCCCAAAAAATTATTGCACAAAGACAAAAGATTGAATATTTTGAGAAGCAATTAGAAGAACAACAGAGAATGTTAGAAGAGGAGAAGGAAAAAAGTGAGAAAGATATGGAAAGGTTTCAAGAGTTATATTCGGTATGTACTTTACTTGAGATGTCAGTGTTTTATCGGAAATGTATGATATATATTGTGCTTATTTTTGTTTTATGTTTTAATTGAATTTTATGATGTAGAGATTAAGTGAAAACCTTGAATAACAGACAAATGAAGATCACCGTAATATTGATGGTGATGGCGATGATCGAACTCCAAGTAGAAGTGTTGAACGTCATGCTTCTACAAAAGAAAGTAATTGTTCAGCCCATCCCCCCTGCGGAAAACCGCGATGATATAATGGACCCTAACCCAAATGAAATCACAACATTATACTTGAAAGTTGCAGTGATAAATGAAACTCAACTTCTCCCACTAGAACATTGTCCACGTTTAGATTTATTCTATTACACTCCTGAAGATGTAAGGGATTTTATTGGTGGGTATAAGTGGCTGGACATCAGGATATTGCAAGTTTGATGCACGTAAGTATATAATTGAATATACATGTCATTATAGAATATTATCATTTATAGAACATCAACCCTAATTTATTCATTTTCTTTAAACATTTAGGTACATTCACCGTGTTTGTATAGAGTTGAATAAATCGAGTACTTACGGAATCTTGAATCCACTTTTTATTCGATGGGCTTTTAATCAACCAAAAGATATCTGAGAGTACTTGAAAACACAGTTAACTGAGGGAGGAAAAGAATGTTACTTAGCACCATTTCTATGTTCGTAAGTATTTTTGGAATTGATGTTTATGTATTCTATATTTAGTTTTGTTTTAGAAAATACCATTAATATATATGCTCTTGTTTATTAAGTGGTCATTGGCAATTGATCATCATATCATTTAGGACGAATACGATAATTTTTATGTGTTCCTTGCATAATCCACAGGAAAAGAAAAGGTAAGATATTATTAATTCGTAACTGTATGCTTAATTCATTTTCTTTGACATTGTAATTAGTTTACCATGTAATATGTTTAATTCAAATTCAATGTACAATGTCGTGGAGCAAGGGAATATGTTGAACAATGTTAGAAGAAAGCCCACATGGATTTGTCCTAAATTACTTGTTACTTTCATTTACATTCATGTGTGGTTGTATTCATGTCATTTTTGCTTAAATTTGTAGACAAGGAAACAACTCGGGACTTAAGAGTGTGGTTATTATGTCTTGAAACAATGTTTACCTTGAAAATTGGTAAACAACCGCTGATCTTCTAAAACTATAAAGTTCTAGTAACTTACAGGATCGATCAGATTGATCCTAGGACATGTGCTGTATGTGTATTTAGAATATTTCGCAATTTGATAAAGGGTCCCTTTCGACAATGCACATAAATAAAAAGGGGTGTTTAAAGTGTAAAGGAAAATGATAAAGATAAAGGAAATGTCTACGTCGAACGATACATCAAAGAAAAGAAAAAGGGCTGAATGTAAAAGGTTTGATAAAGAAAACTGGAGTTAAATGTTGGAAAGAAATGTATAAAGATCATAAAATGCAGAAAAGGTAAATGCTTGAAAATAAAGGCTTTTAATGTAAAAATATAAAGTAAAGACTGGGCAATGTAAATGACTTGAAAGGTAAAAGTTCATGAAAAGAGATTTCAAAGTAAAGAATCTAAAACAGAAACTTCAAAGTAAATTGCATTGCCATAAAAGGTAACGGTGATTACAATCACGTACATTCTCACTTCACCGGTTTCTCGACACACTGGATACTTTGAGTGAATATAGAGTTACTTGTACAATTTGATTTTTTCACACTATTCTAACTCTAAGACTAACCTATTTATAATACTCTAATGTAACCACCCTTTGACGGTTTTATTATTAGATTACACCACTTGGCACTTTGCATGTCTTCACGATATGGATCTTCGCCACCTGTCCCCTTTTCAAATTCAAATAGTGGAACTTCCCTCCACTATTCAGTTGTAACTGCAGCGCATTGTCCATATCCACTTCACCGTGTCGACTTGACTCCTTGGACTTAGCAAGATTTGAAGTATTGAAATCCTTTCATTCGACTCAGGCATTGTACAGACATGGTCGAAGGCCTTCTTAGTTGAAGCCTTCTTTTTCTAGGATTATTATTTTAAAGAATAACTTCTTTTAAAGCCATTTGTCTGAAATCATGTAGCGTCAAAGGTCATTTTTTGATAGGAAAATTTTTCGACGCCTGCTTATTCGATTATGGAAAAAAGGGTCTCAACTGACCAACCCACGATTTAGAAACTATTCAGTTTCTTTCAACCATGCTTGTGACGTCATGTCATGATGGCAAATCTCCAAACGTCTTTTCAGCCGTATTCGTGAACAGTTTTCATCATCACTTTTCTTGGGACTAAGCATTTACAGTCTGACCACAACCGCCACCATCCAACGATCTCCAAAGAGGACACGCGTCCCACTATCGTATCTATTTTAACGGTGGATTCACAGTCCCCTCGTCTTCCACACATCTATAAATACCCTTTTTCCCCAATTTTACGAACTTTCGCATTTTTAAGCTTTCTGCAACTTATTTCTCTTGCTCTCTAAACTCTCAAGAAAACTCAAAACACACTCTCATTTTCTCTTCAAACTCCATCAATGGCGTCTTCTCAAACAGTTCCCCAAGCAACGAAAAACCAAAAGGGTAAAACCACTCCATTCGAGCAAACTCTCCCGCCATTTTCAAACATCCCTGGACCAATGGTGGTAAAGAACCAACAGTTCTTGCCGGAACCTCTTCTTGAAGAAACAAAGAAGATTTACGAATCCCAGGTAATGATCCCTCTCCTTATCTCTGTTAAACCCTATGCTTTAGGTGGCCCCCTAGCTGATGTAAAACCCAACAATGAAAAACTGGCTGAGTTATTTCCTTCTTACTGTAAGTCTAGACCTTTAGGGCAAAAAAGCAACTCTAATGAGGAAGGAACCTTTCCTAATACACCCACTCTGACAAAAATGGATCTGAGGTACCTTCATAATGGTATGAGGCTAGTAAGAGCTGTCAATCCTTTAAAGGATTTTGACCTTTGGATGACCAGAATGGAAAGGGTCAAAGCTGACCACTGGAAAACCATAGGAATCTATGATCTGCTGAAGCTGTCGAAAACCAACATTCCTTATTGTTTGAACCTGCTGGCAGCATCACTCTATTTTTGGGATAACACCCACTACACCTTTCATCTTCCTTGTGGGATGGTTACTCCCACACTTATCGACCTTGCTGCCATTGCAGGTCTTCGACCAGATGGTATTTCCTATGACCCTGATACTGATGCAGAGGATACCATAGGGATTTCTAACTCCAAACTCACATATACCCCCTTTATCAACCACCACAAACGTGATACTGCAGAAATCACTGATAAGGAACACATTGTCTTTCTGACCGTTTGGCTGTCGAGGTATGTATTTTGTTCAAAATCCCTGCAGGTGGCCAAGAAGTATCTCACTCTGGCCAACCAGCTTCACAACAATAGAGGAGTTTGCCTAAGTGGATTGATCCTGGCAAACCTCTACGAGTCTCTCAGTGAAGGGGCGGCTCGACTTAAAGACTTGGAGAGCCAAGGTACTGTTCACTTGAATGACCCTCTCTGGCTACTTCAGTTGTGGCTCAATGTAACCTTTAAAGCTAGCCTTCCCAGGAAAGGACAGGTCGATGAAGATTCCGCTGAAATCAAAGAGAGGAGGGTTGAAGGTACCCGCTTGGTGAAACTTACGCCAAATGATGATGGGGAAACTCTTAAGGGAGCCTTTTCCAGTTATATTATGATGTTTTCAAAAAGGCATGAGTTCACACCTAGCATGGTTCCCTTTGCTGAGCGAAAGTGTGGGCCTGAATGGTTCACAAGGCCATTCCCTGATCCATCCACCAACCTCGACGCTGAATCTGTTTCGATCTGGGAAGCCTTCTTGATTCCTAGATTTATTGTTGAAAGGAAGAATCTTGGGAGAGACCTGGCAGCCTTAATTGCTTACCAACCAAATCTTGTCTCTCGACAATTTGGGTTGGCTCAGATCTTCCCCAAGTGTCTATATGGGAAGAAAGGCCATGTTGTCCTTCACACAGCCAGTTTTGATGAAGGAAGTGCTGCAGTCACTTTCGACCGGTGGAACGCTAGGAAAGCAACCCTTTCCCCTGTGCATTTTTAGCCCACCTTCTTGTGTACCAAGCCCTTCCATAACTGGTGGTCAAAGTACTACAGTGAGCAATTTCTCGACGTTGCTGCTTTCTCTTCCTTACTTGACCAAGCTTTTCTTGATGTACAAGAGAAGACCAAGAAGAGTAAGTTCATTCATGTCAAAGAAATTCAAGCCTTTCAAAAGTACTTTGAAACTGTCTATCGACCAGATGATATTAGTCGAACCGTTCGTGAGGCTGCTGTCACTTTGAAGGAAAAATTTCTACAAAAAATGGATCAGTTAAAATTCCCTTCAAACGTTCCTGTTGAGAAACGTTATAAGGTAGCTTTTGAACTCTTTCCTCCAAGGTTCCCTCGGCTGCCTAACGCTGATTTTGGAGTGGCACTTGCCCCCCATTTCCAGACTGGTTTGTCTGTGGTGAGCACTTAAAACTCCTTCGACAGCAGTCTCAACCGAAAGCCCAACGGGTGGTTACGACTAAACATATGCTGGACAATTTCAAAGGACACCTTCATATAGGGGTCGAGGATGTCCGTGTCAAATCCGAAATATATGAAGGTTTGAGGCCCTTGATTTGTGATTTTTTAACTAACCACTCAATTATTAACCTTGTAATAATCGTCTATCTTTCAGCCATGGCCAGAAAGACCAACTTGTCGAAGGGTGTTGCGAAGGTCGAAAAGGACACTGAAGGCACAAAGGTACTTTATATCCCTTTCCTAAGTCTTTTTGTGTAACCAATTCTCTAATATTTGCGTCACCTTTCAGGCTGCTCGAAAACCTCCAACGCCTTCAAAAAAGGGCAAGAAAGGTGCTCAAGCAGTTGTTCCTCCAGATACTGATGATGAGTCCCCTGAGGAGATAGTAGTTAAGAAGAAAAGGAAGCTTGTCAAAGCTTCTGGAACTACCACCCAATCTCCCTCAAAGGCGGCAAGAATCCTTGAGAAGACACCTGTTGGTAGTGATGTCAAGAAACAACTCTCCAAGGTTGCGTCGAAAATGACTGTTGGCGATCCTGAGAGTGCGAACTCAAGTCCTGATGCTGCGGCTGTACAGGTATGCGTACTATCTTCATTCAGTATTTGGATTCCCTACTCAGACTTCTCTCAATCTTATTCCTTTTACTAGTGGTTTTTCAGGCTGATGTAGGTGGCTCTAACCCACCATAACCTTCCTTCAGCTTTACAACAACTCTGCTGAATAGCCAAGGTGAGCCAACTTATCACCCTACCTCTGATCTTGGTTCTGGATACAGCTCAATCAGCGAAATTAACCAACCTATCTCTCTTATAGTTCCTCATCCTGCAGCAGATGAAACAAACCAAAATTCTCCTGCCAGGACCACTACTCAACAATCCCAGATCGATGGTTCTGATCATGAAGAGGATGATGTTTCTCATCAACAACCTTTCGACCAAATATAGGTTATTGGTATGGACACAGAAGAAAGGCCCACCGAAGCAGTAGAGGAAGAAGTCGAAGAAGACGAAGAACAAGAAGAAGAAAGGGAGAGGACTGAGCAAGATCACACCCCTTCGACTGTGGCTGAGGCAGATCCTGTCAATAATCCAACTCCTAAGCCTATAGTCGCTTCGACTACTGGAGGATCCCCTGCTGGAGACCCACTGGCTACTCTCAAATGGTCAAATCCTCGAGAATATGCCAGATTGATACTTGGGAAGAAGTATAGTTCTTCAGGCACTAGTCTTAGTACTTCGACCAGTTCTGGGGGTCCAGCTCCAGATGATTTCGCCAGTCCTATCCTTCAAAAAATCAAGGACAAATTCTTCAAGGGAGACATCCACAAAGTCCTACTTTCAGATCCAACTTCTTCTCTCTTTCTGAAAGATAGCCTTCAGAAGCTGGCCCTTTCGACCCTTAGCCAAGGTGTTTCTGAATTCCTGTTGAAGCTAACTGCTTTAGTGAATCAAATGTCTGAGGACTTCAAGTCCCTCCCCAAGATCCAAAACAACATTAAAATCACAACTGGATTGGAAGCTTCAGCTTGGGATGATGCGCGTGCATCAGAAGCTACGGTCAAAAGTCTAGAGACTAAACAACAGAAAAGGCAGGCAGAAGTGGAATTGAACCAGAAGAATATTGATGACTGGAAACAACAAATTGAAGAGCTGCAGAACAAGATTTCTAAGGCTGAAAAGTGCAACCTTGAGCTGGGAGAGTTCGACGATACTGAAATGGCCAAAGAGTTGAAGTGCACCATAGACTTCCTTGACAAGGCCCAAACGCTTGAAAAAGAACTTTCAGCAGCCAAACTCACCAAAGCTCTATGTGAAAAACGCCTTCAGAATCACAAGGTCTCCTTTCTTGAGTTAAGTCGAAGCTCCATTTCTGATTGTGATATGATTTCTTGTTTGTAGTTCCACTTTTGTTCATCATATTTTATGGTCCTTTTAAGGCCCCATTTACAGACAATCTTAATTCTCTATGGCCTTTATCTAAATTCTTCTGTTTGCTATCAACTCTTCGACTTGCAAAACATATTTTTTACTTTGCTAACTGAGTAATTAAAGTATTCTGCCTCTTTTCTTGGAAATCATAAAAATGGCGCAGCTTTTAACAGCTTAGTGTTCCAACGGCACAAGTTTCTATTCCAAGGGTCTATTCCCAAGGGTCATTTCACGTATTTCCATCGTTGACTGGCCAATCCTTACAAAGCCTTGCCTCTATAAAACCCTCTTCCCTCTTGGGATATCTTGTACCTACTACAGTAAGTATGAGTACCTTTTCAAAGAAGGCAATGACCAAGAAGGTGGCTGGAGAGACAAGGAAAGCTGAGGCCACAACTACTGCCCTCAAAGACACTTCAACTGGAGCAATATCTCGCTCCAAGAAGAGAGAAACCAAGATGAAGGTACCCAAGAAAGGACATTCCAAAGCACAAAACTCTGATGATGAAGCTGACGAAGATTATGTTGCCTTCCTCAACTCTATTAATTGGAGAGACTATGAATAATCTTTCTCCTGGGTTTTATTGTACTTGTTTTTTTTGTATGCCATTTTGGCCTCACATGGCCTATTTTGGCTTTTATAATTTGAATAAAATTTACGTCTTAATATGGATTTCTTATAAAATAGGCTTATATTTTTTCAAATATTTCCCATTTACCCTTAAGACTCTTAAATCACCCTCCATCTCTTGAATCTCATAAGCATTATTACTAAATGCCTTAATAATTTGAAAAGGACCTTCGCACTTAGGAGACCACTTCCCCAAAGTTTTGGTCTTTCGATCCATAGGTAAGATCACTTTCCACACTAGATCTCCAGTTGAAAAGGTTTTAATCTTGACCTTTTTGTTATAAGACTTCTCCACCCTTTTCTTTTGCCTTTTCAGCAACTCTAAAGCATGGAGCCTTTCTTCATCTAGGTCTACTAATTCATCAAACATCATACTCCAATAAGACTCAGATGGAATCTCATGATGCCTTTGAATCCTTATTGATTGAAGATAAATCTCCACAGGCAAAACTGCATCATGACCAAAAGTCAGTCGAAATGGGGTAGTATTAGTTGCCTCTTTAGGGGACGTTCGACATGCCCAGAGTATTTGATCCAATGTCCTATGCCAATTTCTTGACTTTTTCCCCACATTCTTTTTTATCAACCCAATAACTACTTTATTTGCTGCTTCGACTTGGCCATTAGCTTGAGCATAATAAGGTGTGGAGGTTACAAGCTTGAATCCCATTTCTTTAGAAAACTCCTGCATCTTTCGACCAGTGAAGACTGATCCTTGGTCTGTTGTAATTGTCTCTAGGATTCCAAACCTATAGATGATGTGCTTTTGGATAAATTCAATCACATCTTCCTGATCAACATTTGGTAATGGGATAGCTTCGACCCACTTGGTAAAATAATCAATACCTACCAAAATGTACTTATGATTTTTAGATGATGCTGGTCGAATCTCTCCGAACAAATCCAAAACGCATCCTCTAAAAGGCCAAGGTTTCACTATAGAATGTAACTCACTCGCAGGGACATGTTGAATGTCAGCATGAACTTGACATTCCTAACCACCCTTAGCAAATTCAATACAATCTTTTAACATGGTAGGCCAATACATGCCTTGTCGAAACAACAACCATTTCATTTTATGGCCTACCTGATGTGCCCCACATGCCCCACTATGGACAGTCGAAAGGGCTAAGTCTGCTTCTGCCTCACTGAGGCACTTAAGCAATACTCCCTCCGGAGTCTTTTTGAATAATTCATTACCCAACAAGACTTAAATTAAAGCTTGATACTTGATTTTCCTTTCTGTCGAAGCTATTGGATTTTTCAGGTAATCCATTATAGGTTTTCTCCAATCCTTGTCAGTTATACTATTAACTACCAGAATTGCGAAATTGTCTTTGTCAACATATCCAAGCTTAGTTTCTTCCAAATCTGATGGGGCTAATCCTACTGACACCACCCTTCCTCTGACTTCGACTTCGGTTGCATCTTGTAATTTATCTTTCGAAACTTTATACCCTGATGCAATCTGAGCCAAGTCATTAGCTACCTAGTTTTCCAGTATAGGGATGTGTCGAAAACTAACTGCGTCGAACTTTTTCAACAGTCGATTCACAACTACAAAGTATATAATCAAATTTTCTTTTATGCACTTGTACTCTTTGGTCACTTGTTTTATGACCAGTTCTGAATCTCCCATTATTTCGACGTGAGTTGCCCCCAATTCCAACAATACTTCAAGTCCAGCAATTAAAGCTTCATATTCAGCCTCGTTGTTAGAACAACGGCCTTCAATTTTATACTTAAGTGTTGTTGGAATTTTACTAGGAGAAATAACAAGTACTCCTATGCTTGTCCCATCTTTGTGGCTTGACCCGTCGAAATATAACTTCCAAGGCTCCACATCAAGATAGTTCAGGGGGGTCTCATTTGCAAAATGGTCAGCTATAAAGTCTGCCACTATTTTTCCTTTAACAGCTTTTAAAGGCTTATAAGTTAAAGAATATTCAGTTAATGCTAATGCCCATTTTCCAATTCGACTATGCAAGATAGGTTTGGACAACATATGTTTAATAACGTCATAACGAGAAGAAACATACACATCAACTGGTTTTATATAATGCTTCAATTTGGTACAAGAGTAATACAAACATAAACATAATTTTTCAATCATGCTATATCTAGTTTCTGCATCATTTAAAACTCTACTAAAGTAATAAACGGCTCTTTCGACGCCATCATCATCCTCTTGAGCTAACATGCTCCCTAAAGTTCTATCTGACGCAGCTAAGTACAATCTCATACACTTATTGCCACGATGTGGTGAGAGAATAGGGGGTGACTCAGGTACTCTTTGATTTTGTCGAAGGCTTCCTGTTGATCTTGCCCCCAGTCGAACCCATCCTTGCTAGCTCGAAGCAATGGTGAAAAGGCTTGCGTTTTCCCACTTAAGTTACATATAAATCTCCTTAAGAAATTTATTTTGCCCAAGAGAGACTGCAATTCCTTCTTTGTTGATGGCGCTTTTGCTTCCATAAGGGCTTTGGTTTTATTCTGGTTAATTTCGATCCCCTTCTTGTGGACCACAAAGCCTAAGAAATCCCCTGCCTGCGCACAAAAAGCACATTTGAGAGGATTCATTTTCAGACCATGCTTTCTCATCCTTTCAAAGGAATGTCGAAGATGGCTTATATGATCTTTTCCTGAAAAGGACTCAACAACAATATCATCAATATATATTTGCATAAAAGTCTCAATAAAATCATGAAAAATCAAATTCATTGCTCTCTGGTAAGTTGCCCCAGCATTTTTTAGACCGAAAGGCGTCACTACCCATTCGTAAGTACCTAATGCCCCTGGACATCGAAAAGCAGTTTTTGGGACATCTTCCTCAGCAATGAATATTTGGTTATAACCAGAATAACCATCCAACATGCTCAAATATTCATGTCCTGCAGCAGAATCAATCAGCATTTATGCCACAGGCATAGAATATTCATCTTTAGGGGTTGCAGAATTTAGATCTCTAAAATCTATACAAACCCTTAAAGAACCATTCTTTTTAATGACTGGTACAATATTAGCTAGCCATTCGACATACCTAGCTGTACGGATGAACTTACACCTAAGTAGCCTTTCGATTTCCTCTTTGATCTTGGAAAGGATTGTTGGGGAAAACCGTCTTGGATTTTGCTTGACTGGCTTTTTCCCAGGTATGATTGGCAATTTATGTTCAACAAGCTCTCTCCTCAAACCAGGCATTTCATCATAGTCCCAAGCGAATCAATCCTTGAATTCCCTCAATAATTGGACTATTTCGACTTTGAGTAGTGGGTCGAGATTAGCGCTAATATAAGTAGGCCTTTTCACTCCCCCTTCACCCAAGTCAATTTCTTCCAAAGGATCCTGCGCCAGCATTTTAATATTATCTGACAGTGGATCCTTTTCAAAACCTAAAGGCTCACCATCATACACAGCATCAAGCCTTTGGTCTTGGTCTTCAATTTGAGGTCCATCAGGTGGCTCAGGTTCAAAGTCCTTACCAGGGCCTACTTCACAAATTTGAGTTTTGGCTTCGACAGCCATGTGGTTGTGTGCACCCTCTAAAGCCGCTTGTAACTTGGATTCGGACACATAGGCCGAAATTCTTTGTAATACATCGAATTCAGTCATTGTTACTAAATCTACTCCCCCAGCCTGTGGGGTCAACCTCAGGCAGCCCATAGTATGGGACATTGCCTTCTTCTCTTACGACTTCTCTGTCCCATCGAAACCCCTCCAGTGGGTGCAAGTGCAATGAACAGAATGCGTGATCATCTGGGGAGAGATCGAATTCTGCTGGAGTACAAGGCGCAATATACGCCAAATATTTTTCGAACTCATAACCATCAACATGATTAACAGGCACCTTAAAGTAGCCTTGATCAGCCTCAATGTTTTCTACTATTCCATCAGGCCTCCAGATTGTTATGTGTTGGTGCATTGATGAAGGTACTGCCCCAATGCCATGAATCCATTCCCTTCCTAGTATAAGGTTGTAGTTAGCTTTACTTTCGACCACCATGAACAAGGTGGGTCTTGTCACTGTACCCACAGTCAAGTTAACCTGTAAGACACCTAAAGTGGTCCCAATCTTCCCTTCATAGTTAGAGAGGACCATGTTGTGGGGTTTAAGATCAGTGTCAAATTTACCAATTTTACTTAGCAGAAAATGTGGCATTAGGTTGACAGTAGCCCCACAGTCCACCAAGGTCTTGTTAACAGCCACGTTCTCTACCTTCCCTGTAATATACAGAGGTTTCAAGTGTCCCCCCATGGCTTCAGTTGGTCGCTCAAAGAAAGCATTTTGTTCTTCGACACAGCCATTGTTCATTACATAATAGCACACAAGTTGGTGTGCTTCCATTTCTGCCTCGGCGTTGGCATCCAAATTCTCCAATTCAGTTACTCTGTCATACTCCATTGGCATTACTGACACTACGTTGACAATGATGTTCAAAGAAGCATCAGAGTCTGAATCAAAGTTGTGGGTCGACGCATCGTCTTCAACTGTTTCGACCACAAATTTCTTAGTTTCCTTCTTGGAAGTAAACAACTTTCGACCCACCGGCAGGTGGTTTGTTGTTCTCATGCCAACACCTTTGTTGCTAGCTGGCAGGACATTAGTGCTGGTCTCCTTCGAGTCTCTAGCCTGAGCTTCTCTTAAAGCTTTCTTTCGCCTCTGCTCTCTCCTCCACTGGGACCTCGACATGGGATTTTTTCCTTTGTAATTCTCAGACACATAGGCAGCTTTGTTGGAAGACTTGAATTCTTTCCTATACTTAAGTGAAGAACCTCTAGCCACATCAAAACTTTTCCATCCTTGCTTCCTTTTTCCAGCTGCTTCGACGGGTTTAACCCACCTCCCAGTTGGTACTTCGCCACTGGGTTTGAAAGTAGCTTGCTTGGTCCTTGGAATTTGTGGCCTTGGACCATATTGTCTCTGAGTAGCTTTCCTTGGGTTGAAACGCCCTGGCTTTTGAGCATCTTTCCTCCCACGTCCAGATTTGGCCTCTCTCCTCGCTTAGAGGCCATGAGCAGCTTCTTTGTCGAAGATAGCACTGCATCGAGGGCACAACATGACTTCAGAATTCTTCCCCTGGCACCTGTGGAGAAAATCAATGATGGTCTCATCCTCTCTGGGATAAGCCAGTTTGTCGCAATCCTCTTGGTCATCAATATCCATGGCCTGTTTGTCAGTAACTTCGATCATGTTCACGTTAACTTCATCTTTTACATGCATCTTAGAAAAGTCAATATCAAGGCCTGCAGCAGCCTCGTCCATTTTTCTAAAATGATCAGCAATCTCTTTTGTCACCATCTGTAATTTTGGTGCTTCAACTTCAACGCGGGTCTCGACTATAGTTTCAGTGTCAAACCTTTGAACTTCAGAAGAGATACTAAAGTAATGTTCAGCAGTCATACATATCAAATGCTCCAGCTGATAGCCATCCATCTCTTCAGCCTCTCTGATAAACACAACATCATTGGTAAGGTCCTCAGTAACCTCCACCACCGTGGCATTTCTGCCAAGAGCTTCGTTGGTACTAACACTACCCGAACTGCGGTCAGATAATTCAACCAGTTCGACCATGTTGACCTCCTCAGGCTCTGCATAATTTGCTTCCGCTACATCAAGGGGGCTGGTATCAATCTTCATCTGGGTCTTAGTCTTCTCCCCAAATTTGAGCCTTTCCTCCTGAATAGCATTCTGCACCAAATCCCTGAAAAGAAAACATTGAGACGTCTTATGACCCAAGTAATTATGGTATTTACAAAAACCTCTCTTTTTTCTTTGCTCTAAAGGTGGTATTTTAGCACCGGGAGGCACTAATATTTGACCATCCTTAACTAACAAATCAAAAATTTCGTCACATTTAGTGATGTCGAAAGTGTATATTTTCTTTGGGAACCTATCATTCTTTTCGGTTTCGACAGGGTTTTTTCCATTCGAAGGAACTAATAATTTACAAGAATAAGGGGGCCCTTCTTAAGTTCAGCAAGGTCTATCTCATTTTCGCTGAACCTAACGGACTCGTCATATAGTTCTTCGATGCCCTCCTGGTATTCGACGTAAGCTACCTTCTTGTTCTTATTCACCCTAGCTTTCTCATCTTTGAGACGCTCTAGCTGTCGAACTCTGTCAGCCAACTGGGCCATATCCTTTAAATACTGGGTGTCTAGTTTTTTCCTGATAGAGTAATCAAGGCCACCAGCGGCCATTTCGACAAGCTCGTGCTCAGGCACTTGTGTAAAACATCTAGCCTTGAGTAGTCGAAACCTATTCAAGTAATCATCTATTGGTTCATTGAACTTTCATTTCACACTAGCCAATTCTTTCAAACTAATCTTCGTCTGACCCATGTAAAATTGCTCATGGAACAAACGTTCCAACTGGGTCCAATTACAAATCGAACCAGATGGTAACGTGGTGAACCACGTGAATGTATTTTTAGTGAGGGAACTAGGGAAATACTTTACCCTTAGACTCTCGTCATTTGCAATCTCACCGGCTTCGATCAGGTAGCGCGCCACATGTTCGACGGTAGATTCTGTAGTATCTCCAGAGAACTTAGTAAACTTTGGTACTTTTGTCCTTGGAGGCAATTCAGCTTGAAGTATATAGTCTACTATAGGCGAAGTAAAGTTTGGCCTAGAAAAACCCATATTCAGGCCATTTCGAGCCATTATTTTTTCGACCAAGGCTGCCAAACTGTTCTCTGCTGCTACATTGTTGCGTCGAGCCTGATTCACCACACGATCAGTATCTTGATTTCTGTTCACTAGCACCATCCTTGGTTCCTCCTCTTCAAGTATTGGTATTTGATTTCTAGGAGGCTCCTCCCTAGGTGGTTCGACCAACCCTGGATTCACTGGGTTAACTTGTTGAGCAATCTCCCTCGTCTCGACTCCTTGAGGTTTGTGTTGAACAAGAGCTGGCACTCCCATGAACTCTGCTATTCTTGCCATCTGGGTTGTCATCATTTGATTGGTTTGAGTAGTATTCTGGATCAATGGCAGGAAAATTTCTCCCATCGTTTGAGACAAAGTATGTACCATTTGCATATTGCTCTCATCCATTTGTTGCCTCAAATATGCTGCAGACTCATTTGTTAAGTTAGGCCCTTGAGCAGAATAACCCAAACCTATGGACTGGCTGTTTCGACCCATGTTAATTCCAGAACCTGACTCCTGCAAAGGGGAAGATATCACATTTTCTGAATATACTGGGGGTGCAGTACGCAGATTCTGCATCATTGCCGTTGGCATGCCATAGATTGGGTTCCTAGGCAAAGACTGTGAAAATCTTAGGGGAGGATACTGCCTGTACGTCGAACCTGCTCCTGGTGGAGTATGAGGATTTGTCACTGATGGGCCAATGTACTCCAAGACTGGCTGAGTGTAGGGCCTCACGTATGTCGCCCCTGGTCCCACTGTCGAAGACGAAGGCTTTGTCACCATGGTTAACACTGTCGACCCTCCTGTCGAAGGAACTGGAGTTGGCGCCACAATACTTCTTGGTAATTCTTGAGGATTGATGGTGCTGTTCTGAACACTTGAACTGCTTGGTTGAGTATTGGTCCCAGCAGAACTGGGATTTGAATTTCCTTGGCCAGATGCCATTCTCCTCACGTTTCTTCTCTTTGGTCTATATTCGTTTGAACTGGCTATCTTTCCACTTCTCAGGTGCAGATGCTAATTTGCCACAAACTCGACCAATGAAACAACAAATACTTAAGAAGACAGTTATAAAACTTCTTCTTGGCGGTTATTTAAAAGTTACAAACTTATAAATCCACGTTTAGCACTGACCCACTGGGCGTGCCAATTTGTTTACCTTGAAAATTGGTAAACAACCGCTGATCTTCTAAAACTATAAAGTTCTAGTAACTTACAGGATCGATCAGATTGATCCTAGGACATGTGTTGTATGCATATTTAGAATATTTCGCAATTTGATAAAGGGTCCCTTTCGACAATGCACATAAATAAAAAGGGGTGTTTAAAGTGTAAAGGAAAACAATAATGATAAAGGAAATGACTACGTCGAACGATACATCAAAGAAAAGAAAAAGGGCTGAATGTAAAAGGTTTGATAAAGAAAACTGGAGTTAAATGTTGGAAAGAAATGCATAAAGATCATAAAATGCAGAAAAGGTAAATGCTTGAAAATAAAGGCTTTTAATGTAAAACTGTAAAGTAAAGACTGGGCAATGTAAATGACTTGAAAGGTAAAAGTTCATGAAAATAGATTTCAAAGTAAAGAATCTAAAACAGAAACTTCAAAGTAAATTGCATTGCCATAAAAGGTAATGGTGATTACAATCACGTACATTCTCACTTCACTGGTTTCTCGACACACTGGATACTTTGAGTGAATATAGAGTTACTTGTACAATTTGATTTTTTCACACTATTCTAAATCTAAGACTAACCTATTTATAATACTCTAATGTAACCACCCTTTGACGGTTTTATTCTTAGATTACGCCACTTGGCACTTTGCATGTCTTCATGATATGGATCTTCGCCACCTGTCCTCTTTTCAAATTCAAATAGTGGAACTTCCCTCCACTATTCAGATGTAACTGCAGCGCATTGTCCATATCCACTTCACCGTGTCGACTTGACTCCTTGGACTTAGCAAGATTTGAAGTCTTGAAATCCTTCCATTCGACTCAGGCATTGCACAGACATGGTCGAAGGCCTTCTTAGTCGAAGCCTTCTTTTTCTAGGATTATTATTTTAAAGAATAACTTCTTTTAAAGCCATTTGTCTGAAATCATGTAGCGTCGAAATTAGGAGCTAACAAACACATGTTAAACATTGTCCTTGCCGGCAATGTTGATTCATGGGATAAGGTCTACATGTCATAAAATGTTTACATATATCAATATATAAGTTGACTATTGAATTATTATCATACATGTTATTGGCTCTTTCTTATGTAGATGTTTAACGACGAAACCCCATTCCCCGTTGAGGACTTCGTAGATCTTCGTAAACATTGGGCGTGTATCCACAATGTTCTTAAATGTCCTGCTAATTGATGATGTGAATAACACTTTTTAGTAGAGATAATGTGAATAACACTTTTCTGTATTGATGATACGAAAAAAGTGTTTGGTGTAAATATGGTTATAATAGTTACAATACTTACAAAATTAATAATAGGATGAAATTTTGGCTTTTGTCAATGAACAATGTTAGGTGTATTTTATGATCTTTATGCATGTATACCTTATCTATTATAGTGAAAATTGTTACAGGTTAAAAAATGGGATGAACTTGAATTGCCGAGAAATGCATATTTAAAACATAGGAAGTTTAAAACCTAGTCGTGGTTGTATATTTGTGTCTGCAGAATATATAACGATGGTTATATAATTAAATCGTCATAATATCTCGCGCGCTGCACAAAAAAAAAATATATCAAAAGGGCGTAGTTGAGAATCAAACCAAGGACCATAATATTTATCACAACGGTTCGTTTGAATAACCGTTGTGATAGGGCACATTGTTTCTAGGTTATTACAACAGCTAATTGGGTGTGATTATAAGTATCATTTTACAACGACAATCTGCATAACAACGTCTGCGCCAACGTCATTATATACCTTTCCCAACCATTGTTAATTGGTTTTTACATAGTGATGGTATTGTTAATCTCTATTTATAAATGAGTTTCTATGAACCTTTTTGATATGTTTTCAAAATATTGTAAAATGTCAGAAATATCGTAAAACTGGAATTTAAATGGAAAAATAAAAAAATTGGATAAATTTGGGGTGTGGGGATAAAATCGGGCGATGAATAGTGCCACACCAGCGACCAGAGGTTGCGATGGTAGCGGCCAAGAACGAAGTCGTGTTAGCGACGTGTCACGTTGCGATGGCGATGACCGGCACAGGTCGGCTCTGGATAGGGGTCTCGTCGCGAAGAGAGAAGTCATATAGCCACGAATCGGGTCCTCCGGCGGCGGATCATCGGGCGGATCAGGCCGATTTTGATTGTTTTTGAGTTTGGAGGTCAGTTCGGTGAATTCTGAAATATTTTTGTGTCTTTGACCTTTTTGTTACCTTTGTGTTATTTTCGAGTAGGTATGAGTCAAGTTTTCAGCCCTAACAGTTCAATAGAGTTATCACCTATGAAATGCTGTTATTAGAGCATTTTTTTAAAACTTTAGAGTACTTTTGAGTGCTTTAGAGTCATTTTTTTAGATTTAAGAGTTGTTATAGAGTTATTTAGATTTTATTGAAAACTTTGTTGAGTTATTATAATCTTTGATGAGATATGAGTATATAACAAATTGATTAAATAATGGGTTGAGATGTTTTGAGCATGTTGGTGAATTTTCGATCGGATGATTAGTAATACAACTTTACTCCATTGTTGATAATTCTTTAGTTATAATATAATTATTAAAATTAATTATATGAATATTTTGAGTTGAGTAATTCAGAGGAATAATAATGTGGCCTAATAATTAACGAACTTATGGTTCAAGAGAAAAACCTGTTGGTGTATGAAATTTTGAGAATGATTTTGGTGATTGTTTGAGTTGTACTATTGTTTTATGTCATAATCATGCATATATATATATATATATTGGAATTAGGTAGGACTTCGATTCAGTGAAGTCAGGTTCAGAGAAGAACCATGACGGTCTCATGTCCAGAGTGAGACACAGTTCAAAGAGGAACCGAAGATCAGGACAAATCAGTAATACACCTCTGATGCTCAAAAATCCGGTACCATATGCATATTTGAGAAGAAATTTGTGCATTTTTCATTTGCGTTATAAATTGTATTGTTGTTCTTGCTGTTTGAGAATCATTTATGAATTTTTGTAATTGTCATGATGTTTACTTTCATCGCTAACATTTGTAAGGATTATTCTCACTCCATATACTTTGTTGGTGCGTGGATTTTATGCCCATGTTGCGGATACATGTATCATGTAGTGTTGTTGTGTGAGAGAATGACGTTAATTGCCTTATTCTTTGTTTTTCTGTTTTGGTTTATTACTCTTTGTATCGCTTTGGTATTGTAACATGGAGGATGCGACACTATTTCTTTTATTCGGAGAATTATTGTATTTATTTTCAAACACCGATGTTATTTGAGTAATTTCATTTAATGAGACTATGTGAAGGTTGCTGAATGTTTCATTTTATCCGCTGCGAGTTGTTCAAATAATAATAAGTGTTTTATTTGAGAATGTGTTACACCCTTAGGTTAAAATATACTTTGAATTATTATACTATCTCGTGAGTTGAGAAATAGGATGTTACAAGTTTTATGAATTGATATGAATGTTTGTCTCAGCATATTGATCTTAGGTAGTCTTAACGAATCAATAAGACTTGTCTCCCTAGAACTAGGAAATATTTTCAATTATGAAGAAAATCTCCTGATTTCTGACCCTATGTGACTCTTGCTACCTTGTGTTAATGTCACTTAGGAACCTTATCTATATGTCATTGTTCCATCTAATTTAACAAGACACATTAAAGGTACTAGACATGCTTACGCAATAACAAGCTTGTATTTATATATCAAAATGAGTTCTAAACATGCTTGTTTTTAAACTATCACCATGGTTGTCAAGATCTCAATTTAGATCTTAAAATCTTAGGATTTTATGATCTCATTCACCCCAACGATCCGGGTCTTAAGTATAATCCTATTTTGTAGTCAAATTGTGAAAAAAAATCTTAAAATCAAGTTTTCTATGTTAAAATCATAAGGAAGGGAGATAGTATCACACAATGACAAGAACACTATGTTAAAAAGTTTCTTAAGAAGTTTGGTCACTAGGATGTTAAATTTGGGAGTACCCCTTATGATTCTAACTCTCAATTGAAGAAGAATGAGTGAGATCATGTTTCTCAATCTGAGTATGCCCAAATTATTGGAAGTTTGTTATATTTAATGAACTTTTCTAGACCAGATATAGCTTATGTTGTTAGCAGATTGAGCAACTATACTCATAGCCCCAATTAGCATAATTGGAAAGCGCTTTCAAGAGTTATGAAATATTTGAGAGGTAGCATAAATTATGGTATCAAATATAGTAGATTTTCCGCTGTCCTTGAAGTGTACAATGAGGCTAATTGGATCTCGAATTCAAACGAGACAAAATCCACTAGTGGTTATATATTCACACTTGATGGTGGTGCAGTTACTTGGAAAATAGCCAAGCAAACTATTATTGCAAGATCCACAATAGAATCAGATTTTGTAGCTGGATTTGGCTGGTAGTGAAGCTAAGTGGTTGAGAAACTTCTTAGCAGACATTTCATTAGGAATAAAACCCACCCCATCAGTATCAATACAATGTGATAATAATAAGCAATTACAATTGCTAAGAACAAGACGTTCAATGGAAAGAATTGACATGTTCGATTAAGACACAATGTGGTCAAACAACTGTTGAAAGATGGAATAATTTCCATAGATTATGTGATATCAGAGGTTAATCTGGTGGACCCTCTAACTAAACCCTTGGATAAAAAAAATGATTTATAAATCATTGAAAGGAATGAGACTTGAGCCAATTTGAATATCGTAAATAATGGTAACCCAACCTTTGTGATTGAAGATCCCATGAAAAAGGTTCATATGGGTATTAAAAAGTTATTTACTGAACTGACATCATTACTGTCCATTCATACTGTAGAGTGCTGAGCTGCATTAGTAAAGGATAAGCTTAAGAGTTTTTAATGATTTCAATAGCCCTTATGGGTGGTACATGAAGTGCAACATATACTTGATGGAATCACCTATATGAGTGTCAAATGGAACATCTTGCATGAGATTTGGCAAATCTCAAGAGCACTCATGAACACTAGGCACGTGCATGGCCGAATTGGTGCATAACGACAATGGCAGCAAATTGTGGGGGAGTAACGATTGATAATACCTATAACACACACCAAAATGTATTGGTTCATAGAGCTTTCTCAACCAATAAACTTGTGTGTTAAGTATTATTAGTCTAGGATTTAGTTCATAGCCTAAAAGGCACCAGACTCAAAAAATTACATTCTCGGAAATTGCCCAGGAAATTTCTTCCATTCTTAAACCGTTTTCTTTGACTTTTGAAATATGTGGGAGATTGTTGGAAAATTAGTGTATTTCAAAGTCCAACCTCCACCAGTGGAAGTTAAGTGCGAAATCATACCAAAACACAACTGCAACTATTCTAAGAGTAACTTCCACCAGTGAAAGTTTAGTGCAAAACGTGACACAAAATTTTACATGTGTCAAATTGTTGCACCGCCCACTTTGACTAAATCAGTATGGTTTATTGTGTTGCCAACCACGTTATTAAACCTTGCCGCCCATCATTTATTTCCTTCCTCTACCTTGTTATTCACAAATTTTGTCATATAAATACTTAACTCATTTCTCATGAAGATGTACAAAAAACACACTAGAAAATTATCTTCTTCTCCTCCCTTCTTTGTTCCTGAGCAATCTATATTTGAGATTCTCGCTAGTTCTTGAGTTCTTGTTTAATGCAACCAGAAGGTGTTGTTTAGTCTTGGGGAGTGTTTAGAATAATACCTGAATAAAACTCTCAAGGACAGTGAATCTAATTCACGACTCAACTCCTTTACTTTCCCTATTTTGCTTTGTGGCTTCGTTGCTGTTGAATTTGTTGCGCTCTCTCTCTCTCTCTCTCTCAAAAAAAAAAAAAATTATATTTATATTAAAATTACAATTAGTTTTAGACAAGGAAAAAGTAGACAAATTGTGGAAAGTGAAGGGTAAAATTGTGTAGATTATATCTGAATTTGTTATCTGTATGTATACTCTCCATGCTACTGGTGCTAGATTTGCGTGATTCAGTATGGATATAAGAAGATTGATAATGATATTGACCATGCAATTTGACTTCGTATTATATGACGAAATAGTTGACCATATGTACTTTTCAAATGAAGAAAATGACTTCCTTCTCAAATGTCCTGCATGCAAATTGAACCAGAATTTGTCCTTCATATATTTCACTTTTACTAAGTATTTCGATCAATATTAATTATAAATTTTTTAAAAACTGTCTATTTGGCAATACTCGTTTTCTCATTCAGTTTTGGTTCCCAATTAACAAGTTTGATTGTTTCAACCATCAAGTTTCAAACCCATACGAATTAATACTTAGTCTAAATAAAAGAACTTGATGTAGACACTACAACAAAAAGGACTTATAACATCTCACCTTAGACAGCGCTTTATTACAAAAGCGCTGCTATAGGTCAAAAACACGGAATCTATTAATTTAATAAAGGAAAAGCGCAAAAAAATATAAGACCTTAGACAGCGCTTTAGTGAAAAGCGCTGTCTAAGGCCTTTTAAATTTTTAAAAAAATTTAATGGAAAATATTAGACAGCGCTTTCCTTAAAAGCGCTGTCTAAGGCCTTTTAAATTTAAAAAAAATATAAGACCTTAGACAGCGCTTTTAAGAAAAGCGCAGTCTAAGGTCTTAAATATTTAAAAAAATAAAAACAAAAGCGCTGTCTAAGGCCAATCTTAGAAAGCGCTTTTAAAGCGCTGTCTAAGGGCCACCTTAGAAAGCGCTTTGTTGAAAAGCGCTGACTAAGGTCTAATAAAATTAAAATATATGAATATACTCAGTTTTCATTTTCAGTTTTGCGCTCTTTCTTCTCCCTCCCCTGTTGCGAACGGATACTTGCGAACCTGAGCTAAACCCTTGCCGTCGTCCACCGCGCCGTCGTCCACCGTTCCTCCCTCATTTCGCGACTCCGACGACCTTTACTCCACCGTGACCGTCTGTTCCTCTCTCATTTCACGTTTTCGTCACTCAGTTTGGAAGTTTAAGAGTTTCAGATTATTACACATTTTATAAGGTATGCTGATAATGTTGCTGTTGATAATGTTGTTGTTGATGTTGATAATAATGTTGTTGTTGATGTATTACACATTTTACACGTTTCAGAGTATTACACATTTTACACGTTTCAGAGTTTCAGTTTGGAAGTTTCAGAGTTTCAGAGTTTCAGTTGATAATGTTGCTGATAATGTTGATAATGTTGTTGTTGATGTTGATAATAATGTTGTTGTTGATGTTGATAATAATGTTGTTTATGTTGTTGCTAATGTTGGACTGTTGCTAATGTTGATAATGTTGCTAATGTTGTTAATGTTGTTGCTAATGTTGGACTGTTGTTGGATATAAGAATAAAATATGTGCTAACTTCATTTTTGGTGATATAGGAATAGAATCAATATAATGTGTTAGTTTAGTTTGTTCTTGTTAACATTTTTCTACATTGTTAACTATTGCTATATAATGTGTTTGTTTAGTTTAGTTTAGGTTAGTGTTAGTGTTAGTGTTAGGTTAGTGTTAGTGTTAGTGTTAGTGTAGTATTCTTGTAACATGTAAAATTGAAGCTAACTATATTCTTTTTTACTTGGATTATTGTAGTGTGCCTTCTTCAGCACCTTTGATATTTTCTGTGAGTTTAATATACTATTTAAAAGACTTTAACATTATGGAAGAAGCTGGTGGAGTCGGCAAGGGAACTGCTTGGGACTTTAACGTTGATGTTAATGATAGCACCTTGCAAATCCACTTATCATGGGCAGGAAAAAGAACTAATGCAATTCCTATGAGAGGTGTATACGGACCTCTTATATCTGCTATCACCGTGACCCCAAGTAACTACTAGTTTTCATATTGTTTTGATTTCATAACCTTCTGCTAAATATACTGAGTAAGCTACATTGTATTTCATATTCTTAAAAACATTTATACTTTTCTTTAGACTTTAAAATTCCTTCAAATGGTTTATCTGCTGGAGCAATTGCTGGAATTGTGATTGGATTAATGTTTAATTCTTACTGATATGATCATATGACTTTTGAAATTGCATAGATCTAATAACTTATATTGTGTTGGTCAATTTGTGGTGTAAAAGATCGGGGGAGGATCTCTTGGCGATGTAACCATCTTGCTAACATTGATTTTAAATGATGATCAGTATAGAGGTTAGTTACTGTAATGGACACATATTTTTGTTTCTTTGACTTCGGTTTCAACTTTGACTATCCTTTTCATGAACATATTTGATATAACAAAATTCTAAATTTTTTATATTTTGTCTAGGAAAATTGGAGAGAACATCTGTTTTGAAGGCGATATGTGCTGGATTTAAGGAAACTACCGAACCTCAAGTTTGTATAAGTGGAGGTTAGTGTGCTTAATATTTCATCATATGAACCGAACTAATGATTGATTATTTTAGATTAAAATTTCTAATGTTAGAGTGAGTTCAACTTTATTCTGGTTTCGATTTATCAGATATTGAAACTAATGAGTGTCTAGGAAGAAGAAATGGAGGATGTCGGCAAGACAAAAGTGCTAATGTAACTGCGTGCAAGGTATACATAAGCAATTTCTGTTGCCAATTTTTCTTACAAAATATAAGCACTATGGACATATATAACGGTCCATAGTCTTTCTCTGATTGGCTGCAAATTAAACATTTTATTGTTTCTCAGGATACTTTCAGGGGAAGAGTTTGTGAGTGTCCTGTTGTGGAAGCTGTTCAGTATAAGGGTGATGGTTATGCAACATGTGAAGGTACTCTTTCTAGAAATATAATAAAGTTACATCTTCATTTTATTTTTCGAATATTAAAATATATGTTTTCGTCTGGGATCATGATTCACTGCAGTCACCGCTTGTTTACTACTAACCAAAATGATAAGCAATTTTCCATGTTGTTGATGATATGTTTACTCTTCTCATTTGACAGCTTTTGGACCTGCAAGATGTGCTTTCTATTGAATTAGTTTACTAGTAACCAAAACATGGCATCTAATTCTAAGGTGCTGACGTGGATCTTCTTATAATATGTGTTGTAAATAATCATTGAGATTAGTAGGAATTAGTTTGCATTAGTTGTCACAAGCTAAGTTGTCTGGCCCAATTATTATCTACCACACACTTTCTGTTTGCTGTTAAAAAAACATACACTTCCAATATAATTCAATTTATAAAATTTACCACAAATGTTTATAGGAATCAGCACAACGTAAGTGTTAAATGTCTAGTTTTGCATTATTAATATATATATTTTTTATAAATATGTTCTTATGTATTGTTAAGGATGACTTCATTGATTTTATATATCCACTGGTACACTGGGTAAACTAATGGAATCTTACAAAAAGAATCACATGCAGATAAGTAGTTTGTTATTGTATTTGCTAACGCTAAAGTTTAAGGAAATTCTAAATTGGCTTACACACTGTTTTAGTTTGATGATTGTTACATGGATTTATTTATTTTGTATTATTATCTTTTTCATTTTGTTGCTTAGGTACAAGGTATATAGTTACAGCAATGAGACCAATGCATGGTTTAGTGAAGCTGTTGGAAGACCTTGCACTTTGATATGGTATTCTGGTTCCAATCATAAGTTTGTGTTAGATAAGACCAAATATTTCTATATCCCTAAACTTAAGGTATAATATTATACTCTTACTTTAATTGATGAGAATTTTAATATGTGTAACTTTGGTTGGAGTAATGCTTTGGTTGGATGCAATTTTGGTGTATATACTTTGAATTGCAATTTTGGTGTATATACTTTGAATTACAAACTTTGAATTACAATTTTGGATGCAATTTTGGTGTATATACTTTGAATTACAATTTTGGTGTATATACTTTGAATTGCAATTTTGGTGTATATACTTTGAATTACAAACTTTGAATTACAATTTTGGTGTATATACTTTGAATTACAATTTTTGGTGTATATACTTTGAATTTTAATACTTTGAATTACAATCTTTGTGTTTTCAGGACCTATAATGTAGATTGAAGCAATGTTTTGGTTGGATACAATTTTGGTGTATATACAATTTTGGTGTATAAGTAATATGTGCATTGTAGAAAAAATGCTTTGGTTGGAAGCAATAACTTTGGTTGGAAGCAATGCTTTGGTTGGATGCAATTTTGGTGAATAAGTAAAATGTGCATTTGTAGAAAAATGTAATGATTTGTAATTATAAATAGGTGTATATACAATTTTGGTTTGTAATTTTAAATATATATATTGGTATGAAATGCCAATTTTGGATATATAATTTTGGTGTAGAAAGGCCAATGGTTTGAATTGCCAATTCTGAAAAAAAATTGCTGGTTGAAAATTACAGGTCAAATTCTGGTTGAAAAAACCTGGTAAAATTGTGGTTAAAAAAAAATTATATAAAATTTTTCGTACACCTTAGACAGCGCTTTTGGTGAAAGCGCTGTCTAAGGTCCACTTTAGACAGCGCTTATGGTGAAAGCGCTGTCTAAGGTGTACTAAAAAAGTCAAAAATGGAAGGTCTTAGACAGCGCTTATGGTGAAAGCGCTGTCTAAGGTGTACTAAAAAAGTCAAAAAAGGAAGGTCTTAGACAGCGCTTTTGGAGAAAGCGCTGTCTAAGGTGTACCAAAAAAGTCAAAAAAGGTAGGGCTTAGACAGCGCTTTTGACGAAAGCGCTGTCTAAAGTAATCCATATAATGTGAAAAAGCGCTGTCTAAAGGTACCATAGACAGCGCTTTTGATTAAATACACGCCCCTTTAGACAGCGCTTTTGGTAATACCAAAAGCGCTGTCTAAACCTATAGCGTCGCTGGTTTATACAGCGCTTTAAAGCGCTGTCTAAAGGCTAAAAAAGCGCTGTCTAAAACCGTTTTTGCGCTAGTGAGAGGACAGCTAGCAACATAGTCTCTATATATATGTATGTCTTCTTGTTACAAAACATATCATTAATTTCCACACTCAAATCTAAGCACTAATTTATAAACTTATTCGTCATAGTTAAATATATCAATAGAGGAAAAAGCAGAAGGGGCATTTTCTTATAATAAATATCTCATCCAAATTAATTACGTTAATACAAATTAAAGATATCAAATACATGGCTTTCTCTTATAACATTTGGAGGATCCTTTTTACCGTTATTGTGGTCATTTTTTCATTCTGGCCGTTTCTTCTCAACTTGGAGTCAATTGTAGACCTTTGCAAGATGAACGGATTACTCAAGAATTTGATGGGCTTTTGTTGCAGTTTCTTCGTGGTCCATCCAAACCCTCAAGTCCCGATCCAATTCAACCATAAGCAAGGAAAATGTATATACGAAAAGTTGCTCATAATATACTACCTATCTCAGCCTTACTAATACAATATCATAATCTTACTTTGTTTTTATAAATGTTTAAATTCTAACAGCTCACACATGCAGCTATTTGTTGTTTTTCCTTATAAAGATTCTTTTATTCACATTTTTTCTTATGAATGATATGTAACGAAATTTCAACCAAATACAATGATATAAATATCATCTTATCTTACAAACTATTGCATACAGTCATCTCATTAGGATATATAGTACATGACGTTGGCAGACAGACTACGGATTTTGCGTAGAAGAGAAACGATTAGGATAAATAAACTCCTGATTTGAGACTTGACGACATTGGTTGGTTTTCACTCCAATATTTAATAGTCTTCGTTTTTAGAGTAAAAATCAACTTGAGAATTTCTCTAAGTGTCTTTTAGTATGGAGTGAATATGGTTGAGAATCGTTTATAAGGTTGGGGTTGAATATGTTAGAAGGTTGGGGTTTTTTTTTATTTTTTTGTATAAGCTAAAATTTTTATATAAACAGGGGTACAAAGGGGTACCCAAACCCGTATACATCTATAGCCCTAGGAGAGTTAACCCAAGTGCAATAATTACAAAAATAAGAATTATTATAATTCTTTCCTATCCACCACCATGTGTAAAGTAAAATTCGATTCGAAATCGTATCTAAATCCCAGAATTCATCCCTAAATATGATATTGCTACGGGATGACCAAATGATCCAACAAATCGATAACTAGACCCCAACTGCAATTCTAACAGCCACCCCATATCTACAAATCCCTGAACCCAACATGTTAAATGAGTCAGCATATTCTCCACCAATATACAAGGAATCCCCGACCATTTGCAAGCAAAATTCCAAACCAAAATCGACTTACAGCAAGTGAATAAAATATGCTCAACCGACTCCGTTTCTAGGAAGCAAAATGGACAGGTCATTTCATGCCTATTAGTGATAATACCTCTACGAATCAAGTTATCCCTCGTTGGAATTCTCTTATGAAACACCCTCCATCCAAGAACTTTCACCTTGAACGGAACTTGAGTTAACCAAATTAACTTGAACGCAACTTTGGTTTCCAATCCAATCTGAACGTCGTTCTCCCCAAGTTTATCCTGCAAGAAAACATACATAGAAGAGACAAAAAAAAGTTGATCTTCCTCGAGCATCCACTTGACCGAATCCATGGCATCTTTGTCTACGGTAATGTCAGCCAGGAACAAATGAAGTTCAATGAACTGTAAAAGAGCCTGCTGTGACAAATCGGTGGCCTGCAATTTAATGACCCAAATCCAATTTTCACATTCCCAATATCCATTGTCTTTGATTGTGCTTGCATTATTTTCTGCGAAACCATACAAAACTGGGAACCGACTGCCTAAGATTTCATTCCTTACCCATTTAGCTTGCCAAAAATCCACCTTACTTCCATCTCCAATGCCATATGAAATTAAATCAGCCAGCATACCGGATCCAGCAGCATTCGAGGCATGGATCAGGTCAAGATACCATGTAGAAGGAGATACCTGCAAATTTGAACACTCTCCACTAAAAAAAACAAAGTAACTATAAGGATATCTATGGTTGATGAAATCCTTCCATATTGTGGCCTTGTTCTCTAAAATCTTCCAAGACCATTTAAGGATCAATGCCAAATTAAATAATTTAAGGTCTTTCACACCTAAACCTCCCTCCTCTCTTTTTCTGCAAACCATATTCCAACTTATCCAAGCAATCCCTCTTTTGTTCTACAAGCCATACCACAGAAACGATTTTTGAATCGATGTGAGAATTCTGACCACCTTGACCGGCATTTTATAAAAAGCCATGTAATATATTGGCAAAATGTTCAAAACAGAATTGATTAGAGTAACTCTTCCTCCCATCGACAGGAAACGGCTTCTCCAAGTATTTAATCTAGCTCGCATCTTATCTATCACCGGCTTCCAAAACGAAATTAGCCTGTGATTACCTCCTATTAAAATCCCAAGAAACGAAAACTGAGGAGGAGAGATTTTACTGGAAAGGTACAACTCTGCAGCTCTAGTCTTGTTTTCTTCCAAACCTAAGTAAATCAAGGAGCTTTTGTTAAAGTTAATATCCAACCCTGAAGTGAGATGAAAGCCTTTCAAAATGGACTTAATAGCAGTAATGTTTTTCCAAGAGCCATCACCACTTAGAACTGAGCCGTCAGCATACTATAACAAATGAAAACCAATGTATGGGTTGACTTTGAACTCTAAAAATATACCAGCTGCTATAGCACGTTTCATTATTACTGCAAGTCCCTCTGTAGCCATATAGAAAAGGAAAGGGGCAAGGGGATCTCCTTGCTTGAGACCCCTGGTCACTCTGAAATCCTGAGTTGGACTGCCATTAACTAAAACAGAGGAATAACTGTTAAAAACTCCAAGATCCATCCATCTCAACCATTTCGTACCAAATCCCATGTGTTTCATGACTTCACGAAGATAGTTCCAATCAACACAGTCGTATGCTTTGGTGAAATCCACTTTGATAAGCATAAGTTCCTTCTTAGATCTCTTGGAAAACTCCAAAATTTCATTTAAAACAAACACCCCACCTAACAGATTCCTTCCTTCTAAAAAAGCAATTTGAGTATTTGAGATAATTCCTCCAATTTTCTTTTTGAGCCTGTTGGTAAGGATTTTAGATATTACCTTATACACTGAGGTTACAAGAGAAATAGGCCTATATCCATCAAAATCTTTGGGACTTTCAACCTTCGGGATCAAAACCACAAAAGAAGATGCAAAGCTTTTATGTAGTTGTTCACCTTCAAAAAATTCTAGCTCACAGTTTGAAAACTCTGTTCCTACAATATCCCAACATTTCTTCAAGAATTCAAAACTAAAGCCATCAGGCCCAGGGCTACGATCCCCTGAGAAACCAAACACCACCTCCCTGATTTCCTGAATGTTAACAATAACCTCTAGGTCCTGACTGTCTGCAGATGAAAGAGAGTTAAAACCAGTTCCACCAATACGAGGGAATGGTCTATCCACCCTACTGAATCTACTGGCAAAATAAGATCTGGCAATTTCTTTCACAGTCTGAACATCCTACTCAAATTTACCATTAATACTGACACCATTAATGGTATTCAAGTTAATCCTCTACCTCAACGCAGTATGAAAGAACTTAGTATTCATATCACCATCAGCAATCCACTTGGATCTCGATTTTTGTTTCAGAATGCTCTCTTTTACCCTTATAGATTTCCAAAAATTGTCTTCTGCTACGTTCCTGCACAACAATTCCTCACCAGTGATAACTCCACGCCTCTGAATAATCAGGTCTTCCACTTCATTAAAAGACTCTACTTCCTTTTAAATATTAAGGTCGACCCAACCATATATATTGGTATTCCACCATCGAATTCTATCTCTAAGATGTTTCCTTTTCTTTGCCAGAATATATGAGGCCTTTCCTGTTATCATAAAATCTTCCCACTCCTTCTTAATGAAAGGTATGAAATCACTGTGATCGAACCAGCATGACATAACCTTAAACAGCTTGGGGCCCCAGTTCGTATTTTTAGCAGCAATCCAAACCGGTCTGTGATCTGATATATCACGCTCACCAATTTGTTGCGTCACCATATTCCAATCATTAAAGACAGAAGGAGAAACAAGAAACCAGGCAAGACGACTGCAGATTGTTCCTTTTGACTTTAACCAAGAGAATTTGAGGCCACTTAAAGGAAGATTAACCACTCCTAAAGTATTAATGAACTCAGAAAACTCTAACATATGCCTTCTATTAGTTCGAGTATACCCAATCTGCTCCTCCATGCTCTTAATCGAATTAAAGTCTCCCCCTAATATCCACTCTCCTGGATTCAAACTATTTTTAAGATTTATTAAGCACCTCCATAAATCCCTCCTCTCTGCAATGTTACTAGGAGAATAAATGTTAAACAGATAACACTTTCTACCCTTCCATATCACCTGCATTCCAAGATAACCTTTACCCCTGTAACTACAAATTGGGGTCAAAACTTCAGTCTTCCATATGATGACCATCCCACCAGATAACCCATTAGCATTAGATGCAGACCATTGGCAATTCCTATCTTTCCAGACACTATACACTAATTCTTCTGTTACACTAATACACTTCGTTTCCTGCAGAAAACAAATCTCTGCCCCAACTTTAATTAGAGTTTCTCTAATCTTTTTTCTCTTCAGAACCCCACCACACCCTCGAATATTGTAAGAGACAATATTCATTTAGACTTGGTAGCTTCCACCTTCTTTCCTTTAGATGATTTTTTATCCACCTCTTCTAAATTCCTCAATATATTCTCAAACACTTCATCATCTTCCTCCGCTTCAATGCCTAGGTGTTGGGTAGAATCCCACACCCTGTTAGGAATGTTCTCAAGTTTCTTCTTTATTCTTTGATTGCTCTGCACAAATCCAGAGTCAGAGATAGAATTATCATTTAAATTGGATGTCTTGTTCTCATGAATTAAAAGAGGATACTTCTTGTTATCCATCCCCTGTACTTCGTGCTTCTTATGAGAAATCATAAACGAACTATCCGCTTGAAGAAGAGTAGCATAATACGAAGGTTTGAATGGAATCTTAAACCTTTGATAAATGTCACCAATGATTTGCTTCTTACTCTTCTTTTTAGCAGCTTGTACTCCTACATTGTCATGGGTATTCAGGATGCCTAGATTTACATCTCTTATGTGTTCAGACTGAGATGGTGAGCACCTATCCAAGGGGGACCTATCATTATGAATCATATCATTGGCACCCGCTAAAACAGCTTCATCTCTATTAAGTTTAGCCAGTGAACATGTAACGTGATCAGGGGATGATCCATTCTCAATGCTCTTTAGAATATTAACCTCCAGACCACAAAGATCATCATCTCCAATAATTTTGGAACTACCACTACAAACAGGAATGGGGCTGTCTGTAACACTCCCTTTTATACCCCCAAATAATCAATTAAATCATTTAGGCACATATTAAAAATTTCGTCAGAGTATAATTATAACATGGAATAAAAGAGACCTGCCACAATTTTACATGAATTTAAAACATACAACACCTGCTCAAATAGATATGCAACAGTGGGGTAACTAATCAATTAAGGATCTAAGTCCTTTCACCCACATCTCAAATGTTTAGAATAAAAGCGGAACATCTAAACACCGATAAACATCAACCATATATATACATCATATATATATTCATATACCAAACAGCATGATTCCTCAACGTCAGTCATGTTATATATACACAAGTCATCAGCCAGACACATAAGCAAATGCATCAACAAAAAGGAATTCAAAATCATCCTAGCTACCCGACGCTACATATCAGAGCCAGACGACCAAAAAGAAGTGAAGACACGCTTCACCAAAGACCACCAGCATACCTAATCTGCAATGCCTCATAGAGCATTATAAAACAGCAGAAGGGTGAGAAATATTATCATAATAACGTTGCATATAATTATATATATCTCAACATATAATACACATATACCACATTCTCACCACGACTTATCACGATGCACGTATCTATACACATAACATCAACATATACCATAAGTCATTTACACGGCATAACAATCCGTAATTTAACACATCAAATCCCATAGGCATATCCATTCATGCTCAAATACATGTATCACTAATACATATCAATTCATTCAACATAAACACATATATTCGTGTTCATTCACCGATGCATCATTACAAACATACAATTATCATCATTTCACATAAACATACATATTATGTTTATCCTCCAATGCACACCTGCACAATTCTGTTCATTCCACATCAACATATACATATATATGTTCATTCATCAATGCACAAATACAATGATGACAAATGCAAATCATAGAGACCGACTCTCGACTCTATGCAGATGCAATGCGGTACCGACTCAATCATCACTAGTTCACTCAGGAACTCTGCTGGAACCATCGCTCGTTACCGAAGTAACTCCCCGTCGGGCCTACGATGTTCACCCATTGCTCACACCCCACATGGGCACACAATGTTTATGGATCGCTCATACCCCACATGGGCACACGACCCGATCGCTCACACCCCACACGGGCACACGATCCGATTGCTCACTCCCCACATGGGCACACAATCATTCGTAATCATCGCTCACACCTCACATAGGCACACGACGTTACGACGGATTCTCATTAGAATCGCACAACACAAGAATGCACATCATGATGTTTCACATACAACATGACTCATGACACTCTTGAAATGCATACATATTCACAATATAGTCATGCATTCATCACATACATATCACATGCATCAATTGTATAACAACATATACAATTCTTCAAATACAACCATGTGATCCATATAGTCATTTTCATGCATTGTAATTCAATTTACATCAATGCAATTATTTGCCCTAAGGCCACAAACCATCACCACAACATCTCATCACATATTCACATTTAACATGCATTATCACTTAATTCAAACAATGCATACATTCACTAAAGATCCACAATTCACAAAGCATTCTCAAATCAAGGGTTCACTCTACAAACATATCCACAACACATTCATATCATTCATAATTAACATACTTAACATTTTCTACAAAATCACTATTCACAAACAGTCGGAAAAGTCGGCCAAAAGTCGGCTAAAAATATAATTTCTTATCACCATCAAATAGTACATATCAATACCTTCAATTCGATATAAAGAACTCTCAAATCCGATAAACAACGAACAAGTTATGGATATTTCAAAATAACGCAAAAACATAAATCGGACGCCCGACACTACGAAACGGTTCGAAAAAACTGTACCGATTGGACCATTTTCAGACCTCAAAACTATTTTTCCTAAAAAGAACATCTCGTTAGCTTCCCAACGCTTCGAACGGGGGTCAAAACCGACTTACGGTTCAAGAGTTATGAATTTTTGAAGTTTTCCTACAATTACACAAAACCAGAAAAATCAGCAATGCAGCCCTGCGGGTTCTACTGGTGCAGCTGCTATTTTTCGGCGTTTTCGTCCGAAAACCCGACCGATTCACATAATTCCTTCGAAACAAACACATGGTAATATCACATAAATATATACCAACATATTAGGATCAAGAAAAATCCGATTCCACGACTTTTATTTTTCACCAAAATCTCACATTTTCCAAAACCCAAAAACATGAAATCTTCAAATATCAACCGATTCCAACGAAACGAGTTTCTATAATCTCGGCCTCACCTCACTCGACTAATCTACGCAATTTGTTTCGAATTTCATCCGTGAAAACATCTTTTACGACCGATTATGTCATTTTCAACCTAAAACTCATATTTCTCTAAACAACCAAAACAATCGGAAACAATCATACATAATCGTATACAAAGTTAGAATAATGATATTTCACACCCTTACCCGAGTTTAGAAACGATCGGAAGTCGATTCGGGTGAAAATTCCTCTTTTCCTTCTCTTTCTCTTCTCCTCCTTTTCTTTTTCTCCTATTTCCTTCCCTTTCTCTTACTATCTCTCTCTATATATAGTTTTCTCTCTTTTTCTTTCCTTTCTAATTCTATCCCTTCTATTTCTTTTCTCACAAACACAAAAATATTTACTTAACATAAATATCCCAAAATATCTATTAACTCATTAATTGAATACTATCTAATGTGAAAAGTCTAAAATACCCTCTATTCCAATTTTTCCCGCAAACTCTCAAAAACGGTAAAAATGCTTAATATGAAAACATAACATATTAAAACACCAATTTCACAAATAACATAATCATTGTCAAATTAAAGTAAAATACTCCACAAAATAATATAATTAACACCCAAAAATAGAGATAATTAAAATCGGGTCGTTACAACTCTCCCCCACTTAGACATTTTCGTCCTCGAAAATATGCTAAGTACACACAACCACGAATACTACTCTCGCATCCGACCAGCCAACTATCCTGCCAACAAAAGACACACCACGAATAACACAAACAACAAACCAACACACTAACAGCAACAACAACGACGCGACAACGACCACGACAACCACGACAAGATGCAATGCCCATACAATGCACTTGGCGACAAACTCACAACTCAAAGGATAACCAAGATTCACTCTTGAACCGGAACACAACAAGATCATTACCACTACCATAGGTAACACCCTCCTAATCCCCAAATATAGGAATTAGCCACTCGCACTCGAACCATCACAATGGAAACGAAACAACAACACGGACAAGAACATAACGTTCCACGACACAACATTACCTCAGCAACATCCGCAAAACCAGAATACCTGCATCTTTGCCTCACAATAACCAATACAACAATTCCACACTTCCGCTGCGCACTCTGATTACTCGCAACCAACAAAACCACCAATTCCCTAATCAACATTCGACTTTTTCTATTATTCTCCAGAAAATCCTAGTTCACTTGTTATATCCACCACTTCACTCTATGCTGCTTTAGCTTACACACCAGACACAAGCATCTGAACTGCTCAAACAATTCTACTTATCTGACCATCCGATCATACCCATGCAAAGGCTTCCAACTTAACTCATCAGGCAAGACATTAATCCTTCTCAAAGAATAATCCAACTCAAATTCATAACCCGTCTTGGAATTCCAACCCTCCTAGTTGTCTCATACTCTATTCTCTTACGATTACCAATCACTTCAAACTTAGATCCATAACAACAACACTTCCATACTTTCTACACAAAATCACTGCAACCAATCCCCAATCCTGAATAGTATAAATCCTTGGATGAATCCTCAATTATCGTAAAGCATAAACTACGACTTAACCATATTGCATTAACCCACCGACTAAACTCATCAAGACATAACTCAATACTCCTCAAACCGTTCATTAAGATCAGGCAAAAATCAAAACTGGAGCTGTAGACAACTCCTACTTTTAGCTCTTTGAAACTTATTCGCACTGAACATCCGCACTGGGATAACTTATCTTAAAACTTCATCTCTTTTCTAAACTTGCTACTCATACATAATGGTTTCCTTAAAATTCTTACATTGATACCTTAAGCTCAAAACTCCGTAACTCATTATAACTCTGTGTTTGCTTCCCATAGCATCCATACGAGTATACACCACATGCTGGCTATACTAATCAATCATCCATTCTCTTGGCTTTACTTTTAATATCTAGAACACTAGCACCACCAACATGCCATCTAAGCTGGAAAGACACGTCTACTCCCACCAACACAATTTTCGTCTGCTATTAACAAGAGATTAAGGGTGATCAGTTCCTCAATTTGCCAATAGACAGTCGACAATCATGATGGGGTATAAACCATCTTTACCAAGCCATAACAACCTTCCTTGCCTCTTGTGCACAAAACCACCTAAGGTACAAATCCTTAATTGACATATCCTTACTTCCGCATTCCCTTCGAAATCGGGAATAACACTGTCCAAACAACACTTACAATCGGGCAACCAACAGCACACTGAGCCAACGCTCCATACCTGGAGTCACTGGGAGAAGTACCAGTTTCTCCCCCACTTATCTCATTCTCAATCCTGAAGACAAAGACTAGAAAAACCAGAGAGCACTGATAGTGTTCCTCACACCTATCACGTACTAAGGAATCAACAACATCGACAAATACCCAAAATCTATAATGAAGACTTTATCATACATGGTCAAAAGACAACTTACACGCCAAAAACGTAGTTACCGACCCAGAAGCAGTCATAAACAAATTCAAACACTTTGCACACTCATAGGAAATAAACAAATGAGTCTCTTTCAAAACAACCTCAGCAACAAAAGGGTACTATTAATAAAACTTATACCTTTAATCAACGATCCGCACTAGTAGTGTCAGACCCTGCCAATGCAAACACCTTTCCGCTCGCTTGAGCTTGTTTCGGCTTAGCACACTTGTGACTAAGGTGTCCCGTTTCTCCACAATTATAACACTTCACCGTAGTCCTTCTACAGTCCACAGCAGAATGCCCCGTACCTCCACAGTTAGAACATTTCACCACGGCATTCTTGCACTCAATTGATCTATGTCCCACTTCCCCACATTTGTAACACTTAATGGAACTGGAACCTCCTCCGCCAGTTTTCCTATCAAAGTTTCCCTTATGCTTGCCCTTATCAGCGGGTGTCACATAAGGTCCACTCCTCGCTTGTTGCTTACTCTTACTCTCATTCACACTCTTGTAATATGTAAAACGAGCTTTGTTGTCTTCCTCGAAGATTCTGCAACATTCAGTCAAATCAGAAAACGTTCTAATCCTCTGATATCCCATAGCTTGCTTAATCTCAGGACGCAAACCATTCTCATACTTAATACACTTTGAGAACTCAGCAGTAACGGCAGCATAATGAGGATAAAACTGAACCAACTCAACAAACCTCGCAGTATATTCCACCACTGACATACTACCTTGTTTCAATTCCAGAAATTCAATCTCTTTCCTTCCTTTAACACTCTCTGGGTAATACTTCACCAAAAACTCAGTACGAAACAATTCCCAAGTTATCTCCTCATGATCCACCTCAAGAATTTGACGCCTACCGACCCACCAATCGTCGGCTTCTTCCTTCAGCATGTGAGATCCAAGCCTCACCTTATCCTCTTCAGTACAATCCATAACCCTGAAAATTCTTTCAATTTCCTTCAACCAGAGTTGAGCACCATCGGGATCGAATCTTCCTTTGAAGACCGGTGGTTGATTCTTTCTGAACTCATCGTTCGCATTCGCATTCGGTGCACCCTGCACCGCCCTAGCCATTGCTTCCATAGCAGCAGCCATAGCACCATCATTTCTACCAGCCATATTCTGATGGTTTCCAAAAACAACAACAAGGTAAACCACAATTTAACCAACACAACCACAAGACAAACACAACAGACTCAACACTGGCTCTGATACCACTATTGTAACACTCCCTTTTATACCCCCAAATAATCAATTAAATCATTTAGGCATATATTAAAAATTTCGTCAGAGTATAATTATAACATGGAATAAAAGAGACCTGCCACAATTTTACATGAATTTAAAACATACAACACCTGCTCAAATAGATATGCAACAGTGGGGTAACTAATCAATTAAGGATCTAAGTCCTTTCACCCACATCTCAAATGTTTAGAATAAAAGCGGAACATCTAAACACCGATAAACATCAACCATATATATACATCATATATATATTCATATACCAAACATCATGATTCCTCAACGTCAGTCATGTTATATATACACAAGTCATCAGCCAGACACATAAGCAAATGCATCAACAAAAAGGAATTCAAAATCATCCTAGCTACCCGACGCTACATATCAGAGCCAGACGACCAAAAAGAAGTGAAGACACGCTTCACCAAAGACCACCAGCATACCTAATCTGCAATGCCTCATAGAGCATTATAAAACAGCAGAAGGGTGAGAAATATTATCATAATAACGTTGCATATAATTATATATATCTCAACATATAATACACATATACCACATTCTCACCACGACTTATCACGATGCACGTATCTATACACATAACATCAACATATACCATAAGTCATTTACACGGCATAACAATCCGTAATTTAACACATCAAATCCCATAGGCATATCCATTCATGCTCAAATACATGTATCACTAATACATATCAATTCATTCAACATAAACACATATATTCGTGTTCATTCACCGATGCATCATTACAAACATACAATTATCATCATTTCACATAAACATACATATTATGTTTATCCTCCAATGCACACCTGCACAATTCTGTTCATTCCACATCAACATATACATATATATGTTCATTCATCAATGCACAAATACAATGATGACAAATGCAACTCATAGAGACCGACTCTCGACTCTATGCAGATGCAATGCGGTACCGACTCAATCATCACTAGTTCACTCAGGAACTCTGCTGGAACCATCGCTCGTTACCGAAGTAACTCCCCGTCGGGCCTACGATGTTCACCCATTGCTCACACCCCACATGGGCACACAATGTTTATGGATCGCTCATACCCCACATGGGCACACGACCCAATCGCTCACACCCCACACGGGCACACGATCCGATTGCTCACACCCCACATGGGCACACAATCATTCGTAATCATCGCTCACACCTCACATAGGCACACGACGTTACGACGGATTCTCATTAGAATCGCACAACACAAGAATGCACATCATGATGTTTCACATACAACATGACTCATGACACTCTTGAAATGCATACATATTCACAATATAGTCATGCATTCATCACATACATATCACATGCATCAATTGTATAACAACATATACAATTCTTCAAATACAACCATGTGATCCATATAGTCATTTTCATGCATTGTAATTCAATTTACATCAATGCAATTATTTGCCCTAAGGCCACAAACCATCACCACAACATCTCATCACATATTCACATTTAACATGCATTATCACTTAATTCAAACAATGCATACATTCACTAAAGATTCACAATTCACAAAGCATTCTCAAATCAAGGGTTCACTCTACAAACATATCCACAACACATTCATATCATTCATAATTAACATACTTAACATTTTCTACAAAATCACTATTCACAAACAGTCGGAAAAGTCGGCCAAAAGTCGGCTAAAAATATAATTTCTTATCACCATCAAATAGTACATATCAATACCTTCAATTCGATATAAAGAACTCTCAAATCCGATAAACAACGAACAAGTTATGGATATTTCAAAATAACGCAAAAACATAAATCGGACGCCCGACACTACGAAACGGTTCGAAAAAACTGTACCGATTGGACCATTTTCAGACCTCAAAACTATTTTTCCTAAAAACAACATCTCGTTAGCTTCCCAACGCTTCGAACGGGGGTCAAAACCGACTTACGGTTCAAGAGTTATGAATTTTTGAAGTTTTCCGACAATTACACAAAACCAGAAAAATCAGCAATGCAGCCCTGCGGGTTCTACTGGTGCAGCTGCTATTTTTCGGCGTTTTCGTCCGAAAACCCGACCGATTCACATAATTCCTTCGAAACAAACACATGGTAATATCACATAAATATATACCAACATATTAGGATCAAGAAAAATCCGATTCCACGACTTTTATTTTTCACCAAAATCTCACATTTTCCAAAACCCAAAAACATGAAATCTTCAAATATCAACCGATTCCAACGAAACGAGTTTCTATAATCTCGGCCTCACCTCACTCGACTAATCTACGCAATTTGTTTCGAATTTCATCCGTGAAAACATCTTTTACGACCGATTATGTCATTTTCAACCTAAAACTCATATTTCTCTAAACAACCAAAACAATCGGAAACAATCATACATAATCGTATACAAAGTTAGAATAATGATATTTCACACCCTTACCCGAGTTTAGAAACGATCGGAAGTCGATTTGGGTGAAAATTCCTCTTTTCCTTCTCTTTCTCTTCTCCTCCTTTTCTTTCTCTCCTATTTCCTTCCCTTTCTCTTACTATCTCTCTCTATATATAGTTTTCTCTCTTTTTCTTTCCTTTCTAATTCTATCCCTTCTATTTCTTTTCTCACAAACACAAAAATATTTACTTAACATAAATATCCCAAAATATCTATTAACTCATTAATTGAATACTATCTAATGTGAAAAGTCTAAAATACCCTCTATTCCAATGTTCCCCGCAAACTCTCGAAAACGGTAAAAATGCTTAATATGAAAACATAACATAATAAAACACCAATTTCACAAATAACATAATCATTGTCAAATTAAAGTAAAATACTCCACAAAATAATATAATTAACACCCAAAAATAGAGATAATTAAAATCGGGTCGTTACACTATCAGCCAAAATAGACCCTGGTTTAGTACAACTAACATCCTCAAGATCAGTAGGATGAGAAGATTCCTCAATAGAATCTCTAACTGATACCAGTCCAGGAATATGTTAGAAGTTGTGATTTGATATTTTGATTGAGAGCTAACACTCAATTATGTCAAAGTAGTTAGGATATATAGCACATGATGTTGGTAGTTAGAGTATATGGGTTTTACGTAGTAGAGAAAAGATCTGGATCAATAAACTCCAATATCTAATAGTTTATGTCTTTAAAGAAAAGACCAACTTATGTTTTTTTTTTATTATTTTTGTCGGGGGAGAATATGGGCGGAAAATATTTAGATGGTAAGACTTAAATTCATTGTTTTTAAATATAATTTTATAAAACATGTGTTACATCGATATTACGAATTGCATTGTATTCAGACGATACAGTAAAATATAAAAACATGAGAATTCTAGACAATCAATGAATCAATCAATACAAATTCAATTTTTTAATGGTCTAAATCGAATTCTATTATTCAATCCACAATTTAATATTACAAGTTACAAACATATATAATCACTAGAAAACCAAATTGAAATTTTGATCTCCGAATGCCAAGATGTCAGATTCAATGTTGTAGTAAAGTGTATGACAAGATTAGTATGTAATCAGTAAAATACTAACGATAAGTAAAAAGACATATGGAATTGTTAACCCAATTCGATGCAAAGTCACAAACGTCTGGAGGGTGTTAACTCAGGAAAGAAATTTCACTCTTAAAGGGTAAAAATACAAATTGGTCTTAATTGAACTCTTCTAGTTCAATGCCTCTTTTCCTTTTACTTCCCGTGAATTCCTATTCAAAATCCCCTGAGAATGAGATCCATCTCATTTTCTCTTAAAAATATTCTATTCCTTAACAAAGGAATATGACTTACAAATAGAGTATAACAACACAAAAAATAATAAAACAAAAGACTCAAACAAGTAAACACGTCATGGTTTGATTATCAAGGTATGAGTCCTCGCAGCGGAGAGCTCCTCCTTAAAAAGCAACAACGTCCAACTTCAAAGCCCATTAAAGTTTCAATCTTTAAGCATGGCTTAACCAATTCCGCAAGCGCGAGAAAAAAATTCTTGATTAAGTTGATTTGCAATAATTGATTTGATAAATCTTTATCATATCATATTTGTTCTTTTTAAATCTTGGTGTGAATGATCTTTTGGAAAAACTTTCATATTTCAAAAAGCACATAAATCATTTAAAGATGATTAGAAAAATATAGAAACAAATCTTCAATCAACTGCAATATTCACTCTACGCAACTGGTTAAACAACCTAAAATCAGAATCACCATAATTAACACAAATTCAATTGTACAAGATGATGAAGCAGAAAAGTAAAAACGAACACAATAATTGGTAACACATTTCAATTAAGCAACACCTCCGTCTGGAGGGTTGACTTCTAACTTAAGAAAGGAAATTCACTATTTGTAGTTTAGTAAAGTTAGTATTATCTGAACCAACAAACCATATGTTGTTCAATGCCTTTTCCTAACACTACCTAATGACTTTTTATTTAGAACTCCCTCTAAATATTAGATCTCTTCTGACTTTCTCTCAATCACAAAACCCTAGTGATCAACTTCAATTCACAATGTTGAATGGTGATTTACAACTTAACGAGAGCAACCTGTAACTATGCCAAGTCACTGAAACATAAAATAGTGTACAAACAACAATAACAAGGACTCAAATAAACCCTATCACTCTATTATCTTCAATATATTGTTTGCTTTCCAATGTAGGTTTAGAATAAGTATTCAGGGCTTTTCTCCTTGGATCTTTGATTTAATTTCGCCCAGAATTTTTGCATAATCTGTTGGATAAGATTTGTTCCATAAATATCTCCAACAAAAAGATATGATTTGGTTTGTTTCAAATTCAAATTTAAATCACATTTAAATTTGATTTGATCTTCACACATGTCCAACAAATCATATAATCATATTCCTAAATAAAAATAATAAAATCTAATTGAATCTCCAACAGAAAATTTGTCCCCAAACGCATCAATATGACATGTAGAGAAAGGCCGACATGTCGTACCCATATGTTGTGACATCGCGTTCAGCATATGTCCCTTCTGCACCAGAAAGGAACAACAATCTCTCCCTTTGAAAAATTATGGAAAAACAACTCTTCAAGATAAATATCACTCATTCAATCAAAACAAGTGGCATACAACAGAGCATTATAAGAGCATACAATTTTATCAACAACATCATTCATTAGAGTTGTAGCACAACAGCAGAAAATCGATAGCATTCATCACAGATGCCACACAAAAAAATTGTTCCAAAGTCAATCAGACAGACATGCAATCATTCACAACTTAGACATGCATGTCGCTCGATCAACTCATAGTTACTATACAATCCCACCAACTAAAAATTATTCACATGAAATCATTCACATACTTAGTCATGCATAACACAAATAGTTAGTAGTTAATATCAGAATATGCAAAATACTACTAACACAAAAGCTCACTCAAAATGGGCCAGATGTCTTGCCCGATGCTCCAGCATGTGAGCATATCATTAGTACTTACTCATATGATTAGTACTAAAGAAATACATGTTACCTTAGCAACACCATACTACTCCCCCTTTTTTCATAATTTGGCAAATGATTACTACATCAAAATAGCAAACAGAAGTCAGTCAGGCATATGTTAGTATGCTAGCACATATGACTCAGAATCACTTATTTCCATCATCTCTTCAAAAAAAACTTATATCATTCTTATCCACTCAGGATTAAAATGTGTGAATCTTAGTGCCAGATGTTCCACCATAAAGTTCAACAATGGTGATGTCATTCCTAACATCTCCAGCTTCATTGCCCTTATTTAACCAAGACTATATCATATCACCAACATCCTTAGGAACCTCAATTTTTTTGACAGGTACGCTCTCACTAGATTGCGTAGACGAATCATCTGAATTTTTATTCTTGTCGTGAGTAAAAGCTTGAATGATCTGAGAGTAGGATAAGGAAAGATGTATGTTTTTCTAGCTTTTAGCAATAACCTAGTTATACCACACTTAAGATATAAGATTTTAGCTTATTTTTTTGTTCCAATGTGGTCTTAGGGGAGATAAACGCTTTTTCTCTTTTGGCACAATTCACTATTATTGATTGTTATAGTCCCTTACATATGCAAATACCAAGGGCACACCTTAGCTTTTCAAATTGATTTGCATTCAAATCTTTAGAGAAAATACCTCAGTTCAATGTCATAACATCTTATCCCATATTATACTTCTTCAACATTTTCTTCATCCAGCGCAATTATTTACCACTACTCCCCACAGGAGTGTATTCATCTTCATCAGAAAATAAGGCTGCATTGATTTTCTTTTTGCTGACCCAAGATATTATGTTGTTGACAAGAGGGAAGCATTCATCATATGTATTCTTCATATCATCTATATTATCACTAATGTAACTTATCATGAGGTTCTTCTTGTCTATCACATAGACTTCCTCCAAAATTTATACCACTTCTTCAAATGTCAAAACTTCTTTTGATAGCTTCCGTTCAAGGCCTATCCTTCTGTGATACAACACAACCCCTTCAAGATTCTTTCCTCGTTTGTGAGAAACTATTTTCCATCCATCCTTTTCTGTATGTTGAACATAATGATCAAGGCATTTTCTTCACCATTTAACTCTGATTTTAACATTCTAGTTTCTTCAGAGTTACAAAGAATATCTTGCTCACCCTTCCTCTGATTTAGGAACTCAGTTACCATTATGTTACTCAAGATGTCTTGCGCATCTTGGAAAACATCTTCCTTATCATCTTTGATGACATCTTTGTGCATTTGGTTACTCCAAAAGAGTTGAGTGCAACTTCTTCCAGCATGCAAACCTTGGGAATCACCTGTATAGTCCTTTATTTGCTTTACTTGAGAGTCAGGAAGGTAGCTAACATCTTCTATCATGCTTAACTCAAACTCAATCAGTATTTGTTTAAGAAACTGCATTAACATCCTTCCCAACATAATGACTAGCATCATATCCTCACACTCTCTCATGTTCACACCCTCCATACTGTTGATATAAGTATTAGAATCTAAACTAACATCCAAATTTAAATCCCTATTAAGGCACTTTTCACATTTATTTGATAAAGTTTGACCTTCAAAATCCTTGACAGTGTTGGAATCAGCATGATGGCTCCAAAATGGGAAAAGGATCATAGAAACTCTATGCTATTCAATAGCAGCAACTTGCTCCATGTCAAGTTCCATGTGATCAACATTCTCCTCAATATGGGAAGACATATCCTTTACTGACTGTGTGCCTGTTGTGATTAATCTATACTTCTTGCTATTTGTAGCACATACCAGAAGAATGTTTTCATTCTTACTTATGACTCATTCACCCAATATCTGCACATATTCTAATGCATGATCATGGTTATCAATACCACCAGCATTAGCTATAATTGTAACAACTTCAAAATTTTCATGGAAATGATCAACACTCTCTTTATGCACTTGAGACTTTGTCAACGTGTCGGATAGATGTTGTGCATATCTTTATCACCATATGGACTACTTAAATTTATTTCTTGTGAATCTTCACCAGAAGACATTAGAATATCATGATGATTTCTCATAGGCCCATATCTGAGTGGAACATTCATATTTCCACCAGCAGTTGTATCAGACTTAACACTAAGAAGAATGTTGGGGAGAGAATTATCTGATTCATACATCTTGTAGTTAGATTTCAATACACCAGTTTTAGCTTTACCAACCAACATATCATGATTTTCGTAAATCATAACACCAATCATATGAGAACCATTGTAGGTTGTTCAAAATTGGGAGGACCTTCAGTTTGACCATTAACCTTCCTTTTAATGACACAATCCTCACAAGATAATTCTGAATCTTGAGTATGATGTTGAAACATCTTGTCTGACATCTTGGGTGGTATTTCTTTACCAATCTTGAGACCTTATAAGCCCCTGATTTCTTCCTCAGATATGACCTTCTTCTTAAGAACTTCCTTACCTTTGTTGGTGACACCACATTTGGATTTGTAGAAGTTCATGTTCCACCTTAGATCACTCATATGGTTTTTGCTAATCACATTGGTAGATGATTCTTTTTTAGTAAAACCTCCTTTCGATTAGGCTTGGCCAATTTCCCCAAGTCCTTGATTCTTCCATTTTCTCTATTGACAGGATTGACATGAACTATCTTTTCTTTAGACATGTCCCTGCTACGCCCAGTATTACAATATTGTCCTTTAATTGAGGAACCTCTACGTGTTGTATGATTTATAGGGATACCTGAAGTGGAATTGGATTTCCACTTCTTCTTATCGCGGACTTTCTTGCATCTTCTATTCATTAGCTTTGATGGACTATCAAGATGACGATATCCATGGAGATCGTAACAATAAGGCATTATATGTCCAAATTTACCACTGTGGTGACATTTAAGAGGAAGCTTCCTGTTACTACTGTGAAGAGGTGGCACATGTTTCACACGAAGCTGTGACATGTGGTCCGACCTTAGAACCTCAATCTGCAAGTCAGGTAGAACAAGCTTCGTTAAGGGAATCTTCATGTAATGTTCTTTCATGCTCATCCCAAAATTTATTCTCTTCATGTCTCTATACATTTCTCCAAGCTCCACCATTCCATCAAGCATATTCACATTAATTTTAGATTGAATCATGTGTCCTAGTTTGGAATTTAGAGATGAAACCTTTTTTTCTACACCTATGATGGTTGAGGAAAGCTTCTCTATATGTTTCTGAAGCACACTTATGGTTTTATTCCGATTATTTATTGTTAAGCATGCTTCTTTCCACTTGGTGCGTAGGAGCCAGTATGATGTATCAAGATCTTCTTTAGAAAATTATTTAGTACTGGAATCAGCTTCAAACTCATATATTCTATAATAAGCCATCACATTATTGGTAGTTTCTTCCTCACTTTCATGATCAGAATTAGACCAAGTGATATAAAGTCCCTTTCTCTATTTCTTTACAAAGGCAAGATATTATGCTTTAATGTGTCCAAAGCCTTCACACATAAAGCACTGATTACCTTTACCACCATTGGGTTTGTCTTCCCTCCCGCCTTTGATCTAGGGACTGATGTCGAACCTCTTGTCTTGGACCTTTTTTCTCTACTTATCGTTCAAATACTTCAAGGAATTGTTGAACTTTTTAACGTGAAGAGATATATCATCTGACAAGTTCTCTTCTTTATCACCTTGACTATATTCAGTATTGGAAATAAAGGTTATACCTTTGTTTTTCTTTTTTGACCTTTCATTGATGGAAATATCAAAGGTTTGCATGGAACCAATGAATTCATCAACCTTAATATTACTCAAGTTCGAGCTTCTTCAATAGCAATCACTTTCATATCAAACCTATTAGGTGATAATCTGAGTTTTTCTGGCAAGCTTTTCTTCAGATATCTTTTCACCTAAGGCAAATGAAGTGTTGCCAATATCACGCAACCTGATGTAGAATTCACATATAGATTTATCTTCATTCATCCTCAAATTCTAAAACAAAGTGGTAAGTAGTTACAGCCTTGACTTTCAAACTTTAGATGTGGCTTCATGTGCAATTTTGAAAATCTCTCATGCTTCTTTAGCTTCTGAACATATGTTGATAAACATTAACATGTTCTTGTCCATACCATTGAAGATAACATTCAAATCCTAGAGTTTCCAAGAGCTTTCTCGTCTTCAGCATCATTTCATTCAGCTTTTGGTTTTAAGCTAGAAGTTTCATCTTCAGAAGTAACCACTAGATGTTTCCACCCTTTTATCATATCTTTCCATGCCTAGTTTCTTATGAATTTGAGAAATACCACCATCATAGACTTCCAATAATCATAACTAATGCCATCTAAAATAGTTGGTTTGTTGATTGATCCTACAACTTTAATTGTATCCATTTGAGAAGAATTTATCTTCCCCAGAGCTCACCCAACAAGATAGGGTGCCTGCTCTGATGCCAATTGAAATTTTGTTCCTCAGGGGACAGATGTCTGACGTGATGTCCTAGATAACTAGTTCGACAAGTTAAACCAGAATCACCACAATTAACATATATTCAATTGTATAAGATGATGGAGCAGAAGAACATTAAAGAATACAATAATTGGTACCTAGTTCGATGCAACATAACCTACTTCTTAATGGTTAACTTGTAACCCAATAAAGGAAATTCAGTATTAGTAATTTAATACAATTACTCTTATATGAACTAACAAACCCTATGTAGTTCAATGTCTCTTTCTAAAACTACACGGCGATTTTCTATTTAGGACTCCCCCAAAATATGAAATCCTTGTTTAGCTGAGTTAGTTAGGTTAGTTTTGGGCCTTGCTTGAGGAGCAAACAAGTCCAAAATATATAAATAAGGAGTAACCCTTATTTGCCAAGTTTAAATCTATGGTCGAAAGACAAAGTGGTTGAAAGCTTAAAATTCTGAGGACTGGTGAGGGTGGAGAATATGTGTCGAAAGACTTTGACACATTATGTGAGAAAGAAGGGATTGTGCATGAAGTGGCATCACCCTATACTCCAAATCAAAATAGAATTGTAGAAATGAAGATTAGAACCATCATGATTATGGTGAGAAGTATGTTGAAAGGCAAGCATCTACCTAAAAAATTATGGTGAAAAGTATGTTTGAAATGTCAGACTTGGGAAATCTCTCATATTTCCTTGGCATCAAATTCTACAAGAGCAGTAGAGGCTTGATGATGCACCAAAGAAGATATGCAGGAAAAATACTCAAGAAATTTGAGATGCAAGATTGCAACCCAACTTCGACTCCAGCCGAGCCCAAAATGCAATTGTCGAAAGACTCAAATGAAGGTGATGTCGATCCAATGCAGTGTAGAAGACTCATTGGATCACTTCGATACCTTTGTCAAACAAGGCCCGATCTAGTGTACAATGTAGGTATAATAAGTAGATTCATGCATAAGCCAAAGGTATCACACCTAGCAACGACGAAGATGATACTAAGGTATCTGAAAGGAACTCTTGAGTATGTCATTTTATTTCCTACAACTGATGAAGGAAAAGAATGCAAATTAGTAGGATAAACTTACTTAAGTTGGTGTAGTGATGTTGAGGATAGAAAATCAAAAAATGGATATGTATTTATGCTAGGTGGTGCACCTGTTTCTTGGAGTTCAAGAAATGAATCAATAGTGGCATTATCATCATGTGAAGCAGAGTGCATAATTGCTTCTCTTAGTGCATATCTAGCAACGTGGATGGTAAAGTTGGTCAAGAGATTACAGGGAAGAACGATGGAGCAATTATCATGAAGATCAATAGCATATTTGCTATCAATCTGGTGAAAAATTCGATAATACATGGACGAAGCAAACGCATCGAAATGAGGTTCCATTGTTTTTTAGAGTCAGTAGCAGATGGAAAGATAGACTTAGAACACTGCAGAACTGAGAATAAAATTGCAGATATCATGACGTAGGGAGTGCAAGTCGAAGTGTTCAAGAAGTTAAGGTCAATGTTAAATATAGATAGCTTAGACACAATGAATTATGTGGTGAGTTGAAGTATATATCCTTGTATCGAATCAGGTTGCTCGACATAAGCAAGGAAGTGTCGAATCACCTAGGTGCCAAAATGTCGAAGAGTATCTCGATAGTGATGTTAGACTTAACTTTATTTGTTTGTTTAGTTGAGTTAGTTAGGTTAGTTTTTGGTCTTGCTTTAGGAGCAAGCAAGCCCAAAATCTATAAATAGGGAGTAACCCTTATTATTGTATACATTTGAACACTTGCAAATGCAAAGAATAAAATTCCAAGTTTGAAAGTAGAGAGAAGCTCTGGAGAAGATCTCTTCTCCTATTTTTCTCTAAAACCCTAAACTTTCTTTCTTCCCCAATTCAATATTTTTCTCCTTTCATTGTCATTGTGTAGATATAATCATATTGTAACCATAATTAGTTGATTCACTCGAGTGAAGAGTGAAGAACGAGAGAGAATTCGATCGACGTGATTGAATTTTTTTCATCAACATTGATTTGGAATTACTCAAAGTCTTAGATTTAATTCCAACATTAAATTATTAGAGTTGGTTATTAGTCTAAAAATGATTGAATCTTTTTATTATAAATATATAAATTTTTATATAAAATTCATGTTAAAGTTGATGGTATATATTCTTTCCATATGAGATTAAAATTTTGAGATTTGTGTGTCAGTGGTTTAGTCGTTCTACATCGATTAGAAATAGAGTTTGTTTTATTAAGGGTTGCAACATTGTGAAACAACACAACTTTGATCTATAAATTGAGCATTCTAGATTCAGAAAAATCATCAGAAAAATCTATCCTCTTAACACAAAATTCTAAATTTCATCTTCCTTACATTCAAGTTTCATCGAACTTGTGCAAACTTGAGTATAGGTTGAATTATCATTGATATTCTTGAGTACAAACTCGAGTGTGTTTGGATGAGGTAATTGAGATTTTTCAAGAAATTCAAAATCCTAAGCAATTTAAATGATTCAATTGAAATCCATTCATTTTTAAATTCTTTTGTTTGGATAGAGTATTAAAATAATTCATTGTTAATTTTAGAGTCATTTTCATAAATTTTAAAACTTTTTTGCCAAATTTAAAATATGGAAAAAAGGGATCAATTTGCAATTTTTGAAAATTTGAAGGGACTAATTTGTGAAATTTGAAAAATTTTAGGGACTTATTTGCAATTTTTAGAAATTTTTAGGGGTGAATTTGAAATTTTCATAAAATATAAGGACTATATTGCAAAATTTGAAAAATTGATAACAAACAATTTGACAATTGTATGATATAGAGTGAAAGAGTAATTTCAAATTCCTTACTTTTTGGTGCCATTTGAAATTCCTTATATTTAACTTGAATAAAATACTTCATAAATTTACATCATTTTAACAATTCTCTATATTTTTTATCCAAACAATGAATTTTGGTCAAATCATTTTAAATTCCCTCAAAAAATTACTTTCCCTCATTAAAATGCTTCATCCAAACATACTCTAAGAGTATGTTTGGATGAGGTAATTGAGAATTTTTGAGAAATTCAAAATTTTAAGCAATTTAAATGATTCTATTGAAATCCATTCATTTTTAAATTCATTTGTTTGGATGAAGTATTAAAATGATTCATTGTTAAATTTTTGAGGTCATTTTCATAAATTTTAAAACTTGAGACAAATTTAAAATATAAAAATAGGGACCAAATTGCAATTTTTGAAAATTTGAAAGGACTAATTTATAAATTTTGTAAATTATTAGGGATTTATTTGCAATTTTAAAAAAAATTTGGGGGTGAATTTGAAATTTTCAGAAAATATGAGGACCATCTTGCAAAATTTGATAAATTAATAATAAACAATTTAACATTTACATTATATAGAGTGAAGAATCAATTTAAAATTATTTACTTTTTGATGTTATTTTAAATTTCTTAAATTTAACATGAATAAAATAATCCATAAATTTACATAATTTTAACAATTCTCCATATTTTTTATCCAAACAATAGATTTTGCTCTAGTCATTTTAAATTCTCTTAAAAAATTACTTTCCCTCATTAAAATGATTCATCCAAACACACTAAGACAATTTGAGAATGCTTGAAATACTATAAACAAAATGATTCGTTTACGATTCTAGTCTCGATCTATTTAATTTACAACAAATATTTCATATATATATATTAAAGATAGGGCAGCATACTGTCGTGATATTAACTATACATTTTGACTTAGTGTCCCTTTACAAAATAGTTGACTATATGTAATATTCAAACGAAGAAAATGGTTTTGTTTTCAAATGAGAATAATACAAATTATATTTAATTTACCTTACTTCCTCCATTTATACGAATTGGTCTTGAACAACTTTTATCCTTGTGTGCACTATATGAATATCGTATGTCTTTCACATTGAACTAGAATTTATCTTTGATATTACTTGATCGTACCTGGATCAGACAGTATGACCGTGGCCAACAACGTCGTGAAATCTTCAGCTCCGGTGATGATGATACACCCGGGGGGTGTACCTGCAAGATACTCCGACGCTCAAGTCAGGAAAGGTCAGAGAAAAAGGGCAAGTACAAAAAGCAAGTGTGAGTTAGAATGTAATGTAACCTGACCCTCTCAAGAGAGAGGGTATTTATAGAGAGCCCCCAACGGTTACCTACACTGGGCTGGATTGCAAGGCCCGATCCAGGCAACTGCCAGGGCTTACGTGGCGTAGGGAAGACCAGCACATGGTCTTCGCCCTGGGGTAACGGTCCCGAGATCTCCGGAAGGTGGGAAGACCGATTCTTTCGGAGGTGGGAGTTTACAAGGTGATGTGTCCTCGCGGGGAGGAGCTCATGGATGTCGAGGAGAGACGTGTTCCGCAAGGCTTGATGCCTCTGTTCGACAGTATCTGCTGCACGTGCCCGACCTTACTGGAAGGTGGCATGGGCTCTACGCAGGGGTTAATATGGGTCTTATTGGGCCTTCCCAGATTGTTGGGTTGGGCCTTCCCGACTGGTGGACAGGTGTCGCTCCCGGGATTTTCATCCAGGTACAAACACGAAAGTGGCGCGGAAATAGAGTCGCTAGCAATGTGTATTTGTCCCAAGAGAGGGAAAGGAAACACTGCGTAAACCTGAGGGAAGGGAAAGAGCATGGTTTCGCGACCAAGAGAAACGGGTAAGGGAGTCGATTACGCGAGGGAAAGGTACTAGCACCCCCACGCGTACATCGTACTCGATGGGATCCACGCTTGCTGTCTCAATCAAAGGGTGTCGTCATCTAGAGTTCGACTGCCAACTGGAAAGGAGAAGGAATGGGAACAGAATAGAACGAAGAAACGGGGGAAAAAAGAAAAAAGAAGTGACTCGATAGGACGTCATCGGAGTCCTAGGCCTACGTATTCCCTCGTGTTATGGGAAAGTCAGAGTCAACGTAGTTCAGACACGAACTAGAGGGGAGGTTGCTTGCCAAGACATCGCTGTCTTATGCCTACGTATCCCCAATCTAACCAGAGAGAGGAAATCAGAGAAATCGTAGTTCAACCTAACCAAGTCTTAGTGTTTTTTATGAGCGACGTTAAGTTCGCGTCCGGCAGTTAGGGTCGATGTCTGTTTGCGACGAGACGGAATTAACGTGCCCTTTTCTGAAAATGATTTGAAACTGAACGATCCCGAAGGATGAAGAAGGTTTGAGTTTGCTTTGTATTCTTTAGACAGAAATGTTTTGAAGTTAATTTGTAACTTGCATTGCACCCAAGTCTACCACATAGGAACGAATACTTCGCGTATCGTCCCCAACAGGACGTACACTAAGTACCCTAGAAGAATGAAGCGAGACCCCCCATACCTCACTTCCCATATATAAGGCTCATGCACAATACACGTTAACCTTTATTAAGAGTTTTAGAAGTGTTATGAGATGAGAAGAAAAGACTCAAAGAAAAAGAAAACACTAAAGGGAATTCTCTCCTAAAGTTGTCATGCAAAAGATGGCCCTAAGGGGAGGATTAAGAACAAACTAAATCTAAAGAAGAGAGAGGGATAGTACTACCTAATGCTTATCATACCTCACTTTAATAAAAAATTAAGGATGAGTTAGGATCCCAAAGGGGTGTGAGAGAGTTGTAGACAAAGCATTATATCATGTAATCCACACATAGAAATGAAAGAGAAGTAAAAGAGGGATGAAAGAAGGAATGAACATGGATAAACATCCACATGTTTATATGTCTTACCTCTGCCCTTACACAAAAGGTTAGTACAAAATCATCACAAGTAATGAATACATGTGAAAGAATATAAATCAAACAATGCTAGTTGCTTAAAGAAGACAACTTGAGAAGCAAACAAGGCTTAAACCAAAAGGGAAGAGTCCTAAGGATTAAGGAACATCCAAAGTCAACAGGTATATGTCAAGGTATCCTACTAAGGTTAAGGTATCAAACAAAGCCAAACTAGGTTGAAACATGCACCAAAAGATCACACAAATGCAAGTTATGCACTAACTATACAAGATGAATGCAAATGAATCATGAACATGAATAAATGCATATGTAAACATCAAAGTCAGAAGTGAATGAAATTTAATAAGGCATGGAGATGTCATTAAGATAGAATGTGATTCATGAATGCAAGCATTGATTAAGTAAGAAGAAGTGAGAACAAACATCATTCAAGTTCATGCATTTGTGCATACTTGTAATGCATATAAGGAATGGAGATGCAAGATGAACATACATGTAAATGAATGCAAGTCAGTAGCATGTGACATTTGTAATGACATTTAAGATGGAAGAATGAGCATTCAAAGTCCATACAAGTCTTATGTTGAAGCATATTGAAGATTAGAAGCAAGCATGTTCAAGTTAGGTTAAACAAGTTCTCATGTGTTCATGAAGTTAAGAGACATGCAAGATGCAATTAGGGGTCATGGTTTATGGTTCAGAAGGATCACAAACAAAAGTGAATCATGTCTTGATGGATGTTTAAGATCATACAAGCATTGGTGAAAACAAATCATCAAAGATGTGCAAAGGAAGGAACTCAAGTCCACAAGCCAATTCAAGTTTGAATAAGTGCATACAAGTCATGTAAAGATGAACTATGAATGATCTATAACATGAGAAAAATGACCTTTAATGTTCACACAACATGTATCAAGAGGTCTCAACAATTGTCATAGAGGGTTGCATATCATACACATCCAAAACCCTAGCACAAGTCTTCTAACAAACACACATGCATTGATGCAATTAAAATGAAACAAAGGAGGTGTTAGAAGCTCAAGAAAATTGGGAGATACAAATCATTTGAAGTGCAAACAGTGTGCAAATATGTCTCAAAAGTATGGTTCAACATTCATTAAGAATCATGCACAAACATGATTCACAATCTCATATAAGTCACACCAACAAATGGCTCAAAGATCTCATTCAAAAGTCAATAAGAAACTATCTAAAAAAACTATGAAAAAAGCATGAGATGCCTTAATATATCATAGAAGCATGTATCAACTGATAGGAAAAAATTCACTTCACAACTAGGTCAAACAAATCAAGAATGAGGCATGTATCATGATTTAATGCTCATACAAAAGAAAATAAAAGAAACTTCACGGAAAAATATTAAAATATGCCAAAATCAGAAAATAAAATATGCAAAAATTACTTAAATGCATTATGATGCTTCATGAATTTTTCAGAATTTTATCATTCTTGGAAGTATTTTTAAAAATTAAACATCAAACAATAATGAAAAGAAAATTAAAAAAACAAAGAAATGATCAAGGAGGTGCAGCACAAGCAATTATTCAGTTCAAACACGCCTTGGGCCCTGAGAAAGCGGGTGTGGATATCAAAAGCGCAAGGCCCAAAGGCGCGTGGGTCAGAGAGGTTTATGCTATGGATGTTAGTCAATTCATTGACTCATCCTGTGCCATTGGATAGAGTCAGATCAAGATGATCAAGGAAGTAGTGCAATCAAACGAATCACAATGCACGCACGTGGTAAGCAATGGTGATGCGCACACATGGCATTAACAATTCAAAATAAAATTATAAATTGAAGGCAAGTGATGGAGAGGGTGTTTCATTAATGCGCTGGCAAGAGGATACGCGTTGGATCAAAAGAGATCAACGGACATGACTTAAACTGGGAGGAGAGCTAGGGTTCTTGCACATATGCAGTTTTAGGTGGCCGGAGAAGACTCCGGTTGTCTTCTCCGGCGAGCAGCCACCGTGCTCAGCCTCCAACCACCACAGAAATTCACAAACCATAAACCCTTCTCTTCCTCTCTCCAAGTAGAACACGAATCCACCATTAGTTTCCACAAACAAAGCACACACAAATCAAATCGAAGCCAAACATTTTGCCCTAGAATTTTCAACTAAGCACCTAAGGTGCCTATCAACTAGCCAGAGGTTCACATGGCTCCTATTGACCTCCAAAATAGCAAGAACAAGTTCAAATCAAAACAAAATTGCAGAGGGAAGATTGAAGGAGAACCTGCACTTTGAAGCTTCCTTTGCAAACAACAGAATACCAGAGAGAAGGATCCTAGCTCCTTGCACTTGAGATTGAGCCAAATAAAGGCTTAAGATGATGATATATGCTTGAAACTTCAGAGGAAGAAAAATGAGGAAAACTGAAGTGTAGTGCTGAGCTTCAATGCCTTGATTCCATGGATGCTTCTTGAAGGAGAATGGAAGAAGAACTTGCAGAGAGATTGATGAAGATGAAGTTGCATGTGAGAGAAGTTTCAGAGAGAGAGAGAGTGAAAATTTTGTGAAGTGTCAAGAATGAGTCAAATCCCCCTCCAATTCAGTTAGAGATTTGCTTTTATATGCTAAGTTAACTGTTAACCACCTTGGTTAACAGTTAGAACTCTGGTTAGTGGCGAGTTAGAGAGTGAATGAGTTCAAAATGAATTGAAATAAGAGTGAGTGAAGTGAGAGACAAGCTAGCTCGGGTTAGGCTGTTTTGTTATGGTGAGGAGGGGATCATAGAGCTTATTGAGGTCATGATGAGTGGTGATGTATTGAGTGAGCTTGCAGCAACTTATTCACCCAAACTTCTTGTGCAAGCTTCATTCTTTTTGTTTGAACATGAGAGGAAAGGATTGTACATGATCATGTAATGTGTAAGAGGCATGTTTGTCTCAAAATGGCAATGTATGGTGTGATGTATGTGAAGCATGCACATGATGTACAATAAAAACAAGGTTTTGTCTTGGTTTTGTTTACCTGGCATGGACGAAGGTCTGATAGCATGAGGGTGACTTTGGAGCATTGAATCTCCATGATCCCTGGATGGAATGACAAGTTCTTGTGCTATTTGGAAAGAGGAGATGGAGGACAACAATATTGATGTGGAAAGAAAACACAATTGAATCCCTTAAGATGCTTAAAAACATTTATGAAAATGTTGACACATAACTGAGTTGGCAGACCAACCTGACCTGGTCGTGCCTTGCCCTTATGCGCGTGACATTCAAGTGTGAGGACCTTGACTTTGATCCTCTATAACTCTCGATGAGTTGATCAGATGAAAAATCTATCAACATCAAAGTTGAAGAGGAGATCAAGAGGAACAAAAACCATGTTGAACACGTTTTAATTTGGAGCCCCCATCATGAAGATAATTGACTATGAACTTGGACAAAACATGCACACAAGGTGTTTGTTGAAATGACTGCGTGCTGACTGGTCATGACTTGCCTCACTAGCCAATTTTGTCTTGATTTGTCTCAACTTTAATCCATCATATCTCTCTCAATTTTAATCCAATGGAGATGTTCTTGGTATGGTTTTGAAGATTAGAGTATGAACTTCAATTAGGCCTCTTGAAATTCCCAAATTGGTGCTTGCATCATAGAGAAAGAATGCTTAAAAAGTGACCCCTCACCTTGCCAAAACTTACCGAATTAGAAAACCCTAATTAGAAAACCCTAATTTTGGAGCCCTCAGTCTAGGAGAAATCAGCCAATCCTCCAAATCCAAATTCCTCTGAATATGAGGTGTATCCTCTCAAACAATGATGAGATATGCCATTTGGTAGTGATAAAAGTTCAAGAATCTTGCCCATTGAGGTGCTAAACTCAAGAATTCCAAAACCCTAATTTCAACAACCATGCTAGGAGATGATGAACTGCTTCAATCCTTTGTTGAATTCCCATCTCTTGATGACTTGAGGGCTCAAATGAGATGAATTGACATATGAGGAGCCCTTGTGACTTGTTTGGAAATATTTGACTCTTGTCCCTTGGCTTTGAACTGTCCAAACCTTGAGATAACTGATCCCATGCCTTGTGCAACCAATGATGTATGTATGACTTTGTATGACCTATTATGAAATGCAAATGAATGAAGCATAAGCCAATGGTATAAGGTAATAAATAAGAGGGCAAATTTTGAGGTATTACAGCTGCCCTTATTCAATCAACTGTGGACCTGAATGGATGAAAGTAACGGCTGTCAGAAATTCAAGGTATATAGGGATTGAATTAAAAATAACCGGAAAATTTGCACTCTGCAGGTAAAAGGAAAAGATATATGACCAACAAAGAAATTGTGATGAAGAGGTATTTGTGAAAAAGAGTCTGGAACAAGTGAAATCCAAAGGATTCCTGTCGGGAACGGCTAAAGTTTATAGTGTGCTTGTCGGGACCGGTTAAGGTACGCCTGTCGGGAACGGTTAAGCTTGAACTCAAAGGTCACCCGTCGGGAACGGCTAAAGTTTAAAACCTGCGGGTTACCTATCGGGAATGGTAAATGGGCCTGTCGGGAACTGCTAGGTTTAAAACTTGAAGGGCGCCTGTTGGGAACGGCTAAAGTTGAAAATCTATGGTTACCTATCGGGAATGGTAAATGGACCTGTCGGGAACGGCTAGGTCTAAAACTTGAAGGTATCCTGTCGGGAACGGCTAAAGGCATCTTATCGGGAATGGTTCTGACTTGCCCGTCGGGAACGGCTAAAGGAATCCTACCGGGAATGGTTCCGGCATGCCCGTCGGGAACGACTACAGGAATCCTATCGGGAATGGTTCCGGCTTGCCCGTCGGGAATGGCTAAAGGAATCCTATCGGGAATGATTCCGGCTTGCCCGTCAGGAACGGCTAAAGGAATCCTATCGGGAATGGTTCCGGTAATGTACGGTTGAGAGGTACGATCAAAAGATCTGTAAACCGGGGAATAAGACTCTGGTGAGGAGAAAAGTGGTGAAACCCTTATATTACTTTGAAATGTCTGTTGAGGAATGAGCGAGGCATTCTTTCTGGCTTTGTAAATATGATAGAAGGAAAAATAGTTTTGGGCTCTCGCGCGAGGTATCAAAACTGGCTTATGCTTCACATGCATATGTTTGAATTTTTCCAAGGCGTAATGCTTCATCTTAAATGGAAATGCTATGCTTTCTGAGGATGCAATGCATACTACATATAAGATGCAAGGAGCTTCCTCAACAAAATAAATGCTAAGGAAAATGAAGTCAACTACGCTGGGGATAACAAACTGGATTGTCCTCATGATCGCAAACCGCGCTGAGGATGACAAATTAACCGTATCTCCTGATGGCCTGCTAAAAAATGTCAACTTAACAGGAGGAACATCGGACCGATCTGGGCTATGAACTCACAAACCTGTTGAGATTACTGTAGGGAATGATGACCTTGTCGGGGAGGTATCATCCGAACCAATCTGTCTGGGGAAGAACTGTAACCATATAACTCTGCTGGGGATGACAACCTCAAGGAAGAGCTTTCCTGCTGAGGGATCACTTATGCTTGGGGAGAATTATCATTTGAGTCTTGCTGGAGAAAAGACTGAAGACAAAACCTGTTATCAATGGGCTAACCGGCGAACATTAACACCTGCAAACAAAAGGATGTACACGCATGCCCCAGGGTATTATGGGTTTTGAATTCACCACCCAAGATCACCTGGCATTTAAAGCAATTTTAATTTTTTTTTTCGCGCATGTTATTGCAGAACCTCGATGTTTTCAAATGCAATGTTTATAAAAAATTCAGACGTTTTTGCAATTAAAAAACTGTAAAAGAAAACGAAAGAGATGGTTGTTCTGAATAAAGAAAATTTTATTGATTGAAAAGCCCAAAAATAGGCGTTTACATCAAGAAGCAATTCCTGGAAAGAGGTAATTTCTCAAAAGAGAAGAGAAACTATCCTAATGGCAATGTGGAAAACGGAAATCCATTGAGTCTCAACCCTGCTATGGTTCATATGTCTTCAAGACTCTCCAAGTGCTTTGCTTTCCGAGGGGAGTGATCGGACCGATTCCTATCCTTCAAAATGCCCCTTGTTGAAACGAGACGGGATATAGATTACTCAGATTGCAGCCTTTCGCTTTTAAATCCCTCTTTTGCCTGGATCGCCCTTTGCGGGATACCGATTTTTGCCTAAGTTTCCCTTTCGGGTTTTTAACTTACCGGGTGTACTCAGTTTTTTTTAATTTTATCCCTAATTTTTTCCCGAACCTTTTTCCTTTTTTATGGTTCGCAGGATGCCCTTTTTTGCCTGGACTCTCTTTTTGCTGTCCAGCGGGTCTATTTATATGCAGTATTTTTTTACTGCGTCTGAGTTCACAGGCGATGGAAAATCTTCACCATCCATAGTTGTCAGCATCAAGGCTCCGCCCGAGAAAACCTTCTTGACAACATATGGACCTTCGTAATTCGGAGTCCATTTGGCCCTGTGATCTGTATTAGGAGGAAGAATCCTTTTCAACACCAAGTCACCTGTCTGATAATTCCGAGGATGCACTTTCTGATCAAATGCCCATTTCATCCTTCTTTGATACAGTTACCCATGGCATATTGCTGCCAACCTCCTCTCTTCTATGAGACTCAACTCGTTGAACCTAGTTCGAACCCATTCTGCCTCATCAAGCTTGGCATCCATCATGACCCTCAGAGAAGGAATCTCAACTTCAACCGGCAAGACTGCTTCCATGCCGTACACAAGAGAAAATGGGGTTGCCCCAGTAGACATACGTACAGAGGTACGGTACCCATACAAAGCGAAAGGCAGCATCTCATGCCAATCCTTATATGTCACGACCATCTTTTGCACAATCCTCTTGATGTTTTTATTGGCAGCCTCGATGGCACCATTCATCTTTGGACGGTATGGAGAAGAATTGTGATGTTCAATCTTGAAGCCCTGGAACAGCTCTTGCATCATTTTATTATTGAGATTTGAACCATTATCAGTGATGATCCTCTCGGGCACCCCGTATCGATAAATAATATCTTTCTTGATAAACCGGGCAACCACCTGCTTGGTGACATTTGCAAACGAAGCAGCCTCCACCCACTTGGTGAAGTAATCAATGGCCACTAGAATAAAACGATGTCCATTAGAGGCAGTGGGCTCAATCTTCCCAATCATGTCAATGCCCCACATGGCAAAGGGCCAAGGAGAACTCATCACGTTTAAAGGATTTAGTGGCACATGCACTTTATCAGCATAAATCTGGACTTGTGGCATTTTCGAGCATATTTAAAACAACCAGCTTCCATGGTCATCCAGTAATAACCGGCTCGCAACAATTTCTTTTCCATGGCATGTCCACCAGCATGGGTACCAAAAGAACCTTCATGCACTTCTTCCATTAACATGTCTACTTCGTGTCTATTCACGCATCTGATCAGCAAGACCTATGTAAAAATTTCGTTTGTACAACACATGACCCTCATTTAAGAAGAAACTGCTCGCTAACCTCCTCAGAGTATTCTTATCATTGTTGGATGTCGCGGCCGGATACTCTTGACTTTTCAAGAAACGCTTGATATCATGATACCAAGGTTTATCATCGGTCACTGTATCGACTGCAAACAGATGAGCAGGTCTATCAAGCCGCATCACATCAATTTTAGGTATATGATTCCACCAATTCACTTAAATCATAGAAGATAACGTTGCCAAAGCGTCTGCCATCTGATTTTCATCACAAGTTACATGATACAATTTTACAGTTTTGAAGAAAGTCAATAATCTTCTCATATAATCTCTGTAAGGGATCAAGTTGGATTGATGGGTGTGCCAATCTCCGTTGACCTGATTGATCACCAGAGCAGAGTCCCCAAATACTTCAAGAGTCTTGACTCTAAAATCAATTGCCTCTTCAATACCCATGATGCAGGCTTCATATTCGTCTTCATTATTGGTGACATCAAAAGTGAGTCATGCAGTGAAAGGTATATGAGAACCCTTCGAAGTTATGAGAACTTCCCCAACACCGCTACCGTTCACATTAGCAGCCCCATCAAACATCAGTTTCCACTTGTCATCAGGATCTAGTCCTTCATCAACCGGTGGCTCTTCGCAATCTTTTATCTTCAGATACATGATGTCTTCATCAGGGAATTCAAACTTTATTGGCTGATAATCATCAATTAGCTGTTCAGCAAGATATTCAGACAAAACACTACCCTTGATGGCCTTTTGGGAGGTGTACTGTATGTCATATTCGGTCAAAACCATCTGCCAACGAGCGACTCTTCTGGTGAGAGCTGGCTTTTCAAAAATGTATTTGACTGGATCCATCTTTGATATCAATAGAGTTGTGTGAGTTAGCATATATTGTCTCAATTGCTTAGCAGCCCATGCAAGTTCACAACATGTCTTTTCAAGCATTGTGTATCTGGACTCGCAATCTGTGAACTTCTTGTTCAGGTAGTAAATGGCATGTTCTTTCCTACCTGTCTCGTCATGTTGACCAAGAACACAACCCATTGAATTTTCACGTACGGATACATGCATTATCAGTGGTCTCCCTGGAACTGGAGGCATAAGAATCGGAGGCTTTTGCAAATACTCTTTTATTTTATCAAATGCCCTTTGGCAATCATTATTCCACCGGATTGACTGATTTTTTCTCAGCAATTTGTAAATTGGCTCGCAAGTGGTGGCTTTTGCAAATACTCTTTTATTAATGATAAACTTGCATATGAAACAAATGTGGCCCTACAATGAAATCACTAAGCCTTGGGCAAGGGCATAGGATTTTACATGCAACATGAAAGAAACAAAGAAAATTACTCTTTCTTCAGAGTGACTTGGATGAGGTCTTCAGAGAACCAATTATTCTGCTTCTGCCCCGGGACACATGGGCGCACCCAATTGTCCATATCATAGTCGTTGTCCCCCTCGTCTTCATTTGTAGCATAGACTTTGCCATGATTGATGACTCCCCCACTAGAAAAAGTGACAGGTCCCTGACGCTCTTGGCCCTTTGGCAGCGAAGCTCGAGGAGGCCGATAACCGATTCCACATTTGTCTTCTTTGAAAGGAAACTCAACCAACTGACCCCAAACTTCAGCCCGACCTGATTGTACTACTTTAAGAGCCTGCTTGTAAAAAGCCATGGAAGTTCCTGTCTTTACTCCCTGGGAAGGAGAATCTTTCACAATGTTCACTGCTTCGAATGCCTGACATAGGGTTTCATGAATTTCTCCATCCATCTCCACATATTTGAACGATGACAAGTGGCTAACAAATATATCCTTCTTTCCACATACTATGACAACCTGACCATCCACGAAAAACTTTATCTTTTGGTGAAGCGTTGACGATACGGCCCCTGCAGCATGTATCCATGGGCGCCCTAGCAAGCAGCTATAAGTGGGCTGGATTTCCATCACATAGAAAACCGTATCAAACACTTGGGGTCCGATCTTCACACACAACTTTATCTCCCCGAAAGCTGATCTCTTGGATCCGTCAAAAGCGTGCACAACTAAATCACATGGTCGGAGCACAACCCCCTTAACATCCAATTTTGCCAAAGCTTTCTTCGGCAGTACATTCAAGGACGAGCCGGTATGTACCAACACATGGGACAAGACTGCCCCTTTGCACTCCATGGAGATGTGGAGAGCTTTGTTATGATTTCTTCCTTCTGGCGTTAGATCAAAATCAGTAAACCCCAACCCATTACTGGTATTGACGTTGGCGATAACACCCTCAAGCTGGTTCACCGATATTTCCTGTGGAACATACGCCATATTTAAGATCCTCAACAGGGCGTTACGATGTGCCTCGGAACATAACAGTAGTGACAGGATGGAAATCTTGGAGGGAGTTTGATGCAGGTGATCCACTATTTTATAATCGCTCTTTCGGATAATCCTCATAAACCCTTCAACATCTTTTTCAAAGGAATTACCAGGCTCCGCCCTCTGCATGGGCTCTTCGTTTACTACCTACTTTCCTTTGGCTTTCGCCAAAGCTTCAGCAACATCATTTCGGAGCGTTTGTGGAGCAAAAAGCCTTCCAGTACGGGTAAAACCACTCATTCCTCCTATATTCCCCATACTCGAACCAACTTCCTTAGGAGTCTCTACTTCCTGCTTCTGCCCTTGGTAATAAACATCAGCTCCGTAATGCCACAGGATCGCTTTTGTACTATTGTATGGCATAGGAATCAGAATAGTTATAGCCACAGGGGCTAGCTGTTCAGGCACGGGAATTTGTATTGGTGCAGGCACAGGAATCTCTGCTGGAGTAAAGTATATGGTAATTGTTGAGACCGTATCGTCCTTCTTTCTCATTTGATCAAACTGTAAACAACCCTCGTCTATCAACTTCTGAAGGCCCTTCCTCAATTTATCACAACCATTCATCACAGTCAAACATTCTAAACAATTTTCCAGACAACCAGGGAACTTGCCCCCTTTCAGCAAATGCCCTTTCACGGCCGCCAAAGGTGTTCTGACATTACTGACATCTGCCACCAGATTCAAGCCTCTGTCCTCTTCTATTGAATTGACCTTTGGTTCGCCATGCGGGGGCATGGGGTTTTGAATCACATTGGGATTAGGAACGAAGTTGATTGCTTTCAAATTAACCAGGTCTTGAACTACGTGCTTAAAAGCTTTGCAATTCTCTATATGGTGGCCGGGCGCACCCGAATGGAATTCACACTTCACATTTGCATCATAGCCATAAGGCAATTTGTCGGCTGGTGGTGCCAGAGTTCTCAATTGTACCAGCATTAAGCGGAGCAAATTCTGCAACATCTGGGCATATGTCATTGGTAAAGTGTCAAACTGGCGATCACTCATTCTCTGTCTTGGTTGGTATTGTCTCTGAGATTGTGGCTGAGATTCGGCAACTAGAACTGGAATAGTTACAGTTGCTGCTTGATGGTATGAGCCCTGACGTCCTTTACCCTTACCCCCCTTGTCCATAGGCAGCGCTCGTCTCACCTTCACATTTCCTCAAGCCATTACCGAAAAGCCTCTTTGCATTGGAAGAGCCTGCTCCACTTCCATCTTGAATTTTCCCTGATTTCAACAGATTTTCAATTCTCTCTCCTGCTATCACAATGTCAGAGAACCCAGTGGATGGGCATCGAGCTAAGCGATCTAAATATGGGCCCTGTAATGCATTCATAAACATATCAGCCATTTCTCTTTCCATCAGCGAGGGTTGTACTCGAGCTGCTAGCTCACGCCACCTCTGGGTGTACTGTTTGAAACCTTCTTTCGGATCCTGTGTCATATTCTGCAGTTGGGTACGATTGGGGGCCATATCAGTATTATACTGATACTGTTTCAAGAAAGCATCACCCAAGTCCTTCCAGTTTCTGATATATGCTCTTTCTAGCTTCATATAACATTCTAACGAGGCTCCTGACAGACTATCCTGAAAGAAGTACATCCACAACTTTTCATTGTCAGAATAGGCGGAAATCTTCCTAAAATATGTCTGAATGTGAGTCTTGGGACAGGTACTGCCATTATACTTATCGAAGGTCGAAGGCTTAAACTTTGGAGGGATCCTCTCCCCTTGCACCAGCCCCATGTCAGCAACATCAATTCCCATGGAGTTTTGACATTCCATGGCTCTTACCTTCTCAGTCAGTTCCTCATACCTTCTGTCATTACCTTCATTATGAACCTCCATGTCAGTATTCAGCACAGAGAACTGATCATCCTGATGGTCCTCAACATGTTGATGATTAATATGGCCAAAACCACCAGGAGCTCCGCCGGGAGGCTTATTCGCATTACCCACAGGAGGATTATTTGCCACTCCGCCAGGAGGATTGCTATGATTATCCCCAAAAGGGATTTCCACTTCCAACCTTTGAACTGCAGCGCTCCACTCTTGCTGCCCCTGGGCTACACCCTACATGAGGTTCATGAATTGCTCCATGCGGGTCCTCAGTTCAGTGAGTTCTGTGTGACACCCCCAATCTATACCCCAAAGCTATTAAAGCGATAAATAAAAATTCAAAATTTTATCAGAGTATAATTAAGACATGCACGGCATAGACCGGAGACGCACAACAATTTTAAACAAACATACAACACCTGCTCATACCGATATGCAACAATTCAGGTAGTATTATACCCACAATTCAGAAACAGAATATAAGCAGAAAATCTGTAACTGAATATCAACATATATATATATATATATATATATATATATATATATATATATATATATATATATATATATATCTCATGAAAGTTTGTTTGTCATATACAACATCATACATGTACAATCCAAAAGATACATATACATAATTCAAAATAATCACAAACGGTCACCCTAACTACCCGGTGTCACATATCAGAGTCGACCGACAAAATAATGAAGACGCAAAGCTTCACAAAAAGACCTCCAGCAACTCTAATATGCAATGCCTCATAGAACATTATAAAACAGCAGAAGGGTGAGAAAAACAATCATATTACAGTTGCATATAATTATATATTCACACAGAAATACACAAATAAAACATTCTCACCACAAATACACCACAACCCAATACAATCCAACACAGTACAATTCTCAAGTATCAAATAGCATTACACATCAATCATACACAATACACTCATCATCAATATAATTACACATATTCCATCTCATCAATCACATTAACAATTCCATGCACAATTAATCCATGATTTATGCAAATGCGCAGAGACCGACACAACGACTCTATGCACACGCCATGCGGTACCGACTTCCAATATTTCTCATCACTAGTTAACTCAGGAACTCTGCGGGAATCATCGCTCGTTACTGAGGATCACTCAAGTAACACCCCTTCGGGCCTACGATGTTCCCCGTCGCTTTAGGCCCTCTTGGTATAAGGCGCACGACGTTTATGGATTGCTTTAGGTCCTCTCGGTATAAGGCGCACAATCTGATCGCTCAAACCCCACATGGGCACACGATCGTCTATAACCATCGCTTTAGGTCCTCTTAATTTTAAGGCGCACGATATATCAAATCGCTTTAGGTCCTCTTATTTTTAAGGCGCACGATGTTATAGTAGATCCCCTCTAGAATCAATCTGTCACTCAGGACGTCACAACAATGCATATCATGATGCTTGGCATACAATGACTCATGACAGTTAATATGCACACATATTGTAACGCCTGAATTTAATTAATTAGTTAATTAAATTATTGAAGGATTTAATTATTGGATTTAGACGAAGTTGAGAATTAATCGGAGTAGTTGGATTTGTCGGTATTATTTTAAGAGGCGTATTGGGATTATTAAGTTAAAGTCAGATTTTAGTCGGTTAAATCGGAGGAATAATATTAAGAATAATATTATTTATTTATTGGACTATCTTATTTAATTAACTAAGTTGAATTGTTGGACCATTTGGTTGATAATTGGAATTAATCTATTAAGCCGGGAGTAAGTAGTTGGTCGCGAATTATTATTTCGGTTAATTTTGTGTTTCGAAGAATTAAGTCGTTAAGTCGGAATATTAGTCGGAAAGTCGAAGAAATAATATTATAAGTGATATTATGGATTATTGGAGCATGTTGGGTAATGGGTTTGGATTTCGTCGGGATTAACAATTAAGGGGTGTATGACTTAGTACCATTAGTTGTTATATTGGATTATTATTATTATTATTATTTTAATAATAAGAAAAAGAGAAGAAGAATTAGTCAAGGGGAGAAGTATTAGTCAAGAGGAGAAAGAGGAACAGAACGTGGGAGAATGGGAGAATGGGAGAACGAGGAAATTGGAGAAAACGGTTACGAGAAGTTGTCGTCGGAAAGCCGATCGGAGATTCGAGCGGCCACCGATTTTAAGGTAAGGGTGGAGTTCGAATTTTATAACCGGGTATATGATAATTGATACGTGGGATTGGGATTTATATAATTTTTTACTGAATGTGTTGAAGTGTATTGATGAATTGGTTTTGTTTTTGTGGAATTTGATGTTTGCTAGATTGTTTGGTTATTGTCCTATAGTGTTAAACTTAGGATGAAATTTGGTTAAATCGATAGAAACCGATGTTTTCGCGGACGAAAGTCGAAAAACATTGCGTAGTTGTGTTGAGAAATGTTAGGTCGTGATCGAGTATGTTTGGTTTATCGAATTTGGTTGATTTTGTAAGTTTTTGCATTTTTGGAGATTTGAGGGTTTAAGATTCGGATTGAAATCGAAAGTCGTAGAATTCACGTTTGATGGTTCTAAATCATCACTATATGTTAGGTATGAATGAGTATGTGTTTGTTTCGAAAAAAATAATTGAATCGGTCGGATTTTCGGACGAAATTGCTCAAACCCGTAGCAGCCCGCAGGGAATTTTCTGGTTTCCGGTAAAACTTCGAAAATTCATATCTCTTGAACTGTAAGTCGGTTTTGACCCCCGTTCGAAGCGTTGGAAAGCTAACGAGATGTTCTTTCTAGGAAAAATGGCTTTGAGGTCTGTATCTAGTTCAATTATAGCAGACAATTGAAACCGTATCATTGTGTTGATTTTTACCGTCGTGAATGTGTGCGATTGAGGTGTTATCGTGCAATATGCCTCAACTATGTTAACCGATTAATAATGCAGAGGAATAGCAATAATGTGGGGACTTAGAAATAACAGTAGCTGATTTTGTATCAGAGTTGAATTTAATGACAGTAACATGATTTAGTAGCATTCGAGATTTCATATCAGGGAATCAAATAAATAGAAACAGTGGAAATTAGTAGCAATAATGGAGGTTGATGAAAATAGTACCGAATAGTGATATTAGTAGTTTTAACCAATATAATTGTTTAACCGAAATTAGTTGAAATTTTGCAGAAGTAATTCGTAAGTGATTGTAGTTATTTTTGGTTGGTTGATGTATGGAGTTAGTCGAATAAGTAGAATTAAGCGGTAAGATTAGTTGTCCGGTATTAGTTGGAAATTTACGAGGTAGTTCGTGTATACGAGTAGATACGTGAATTGTGTTTATTTTGTTAAAATAGGTTGAATTGTCCCGGTTTATGGGCACTGTTAAGTTGTAGGTCTTATGACCAATGTTTTATGTTGATGTTGAATACGTTGTTGATGTGGTGATGTTGGTGATGTGATGTTGAATATGTTGTTGATTAAGTTGTAGGTCGAACGACCAATGTTGGATTAAGTTGATGCAAGTGGTGCATGTTTAAGTAGTTGTTCTCGTTGTTGTTATTGCGTTGTTGTTGTTGTGACGTTGTGGTTATTGTTGCATGCATACATTTGCATTGTTTAAGTTGGCCTTGATGGCACCTGTTTAAGTTGGCCTTGATGGCACCACGTTGAAGGATTATGCCTTGTTGAAATGCCTCGATAACCTGGCATATGTTTAAGTTGGGAGTTTACTCCAAATGGTACCACATGCATTTGCATAGTTGAGTCGCATTTGAGTTGCATGTTGAAGTTGGTAATATTATTACGTTGTTGTTGATTGTTGGTGTTGTTGATATAAGTTGTTATTGTTGTTATAAATTGTTATTGCTGTAAGTTGTCGCTTGATACAGGTTGTTGTTATAAGTTATTGTTTGTTATAAGTCGTGGTTGCTCTTAAGTTGTTTACTAATAGTTGTTGTATGACTGTTGTATGAAGCGGTGAAATTGTATGATTCTAGTCTAATATATTAATTATCATGATTTTGATTATATTATTCGATATTTCACCCCTTCTGTAATGATGTTACCTATTATGGGTAATTGAGCAGGTACTGAAGAATAGCTGTGGAAGTGAAGTAATTTTATGAAGTCCTTTAGTTGCTGTTAGTTCGAGTTGGTCTTGCTCTGATACGTAGCACTCGGGGGGAATGTTTATGTTGTTGTTTCTAAGTTGTTGTTATTACTAATTGTTGAATAATTATAAATTGAACGAAGTTTTGATCTAGTTGAACAAAGTTGTTAGCTGATTTATAAGTTGTGAATGCTGAATGCTATGTATCAAATGATAAGTGAAATATAAGTAGTTTGTTGTTTTTAAGTTGAAAAATGTGACATCCTGATTTTGTTGGAAATTTTAAAGTACTCTGATTTTTATTAATATTCGATGGGTAGAATTGGGGTGTTACACATATACATATCCATGATCATGCATATATCAACAATCACCATACATCGCATTTTCTTGCCGTAAGACCACTAACCATCATCACAATATGTATTTCATGCAATTTCATCACTCAACAGTACGCAAGTCATACAATATCCATACCGACAGCATATTGCACGTACAAATCATGTTCACACAATTAAACGGCAAAAGTCGGCAACAAAAACTACACATTTTCTAATTCCCGACATAATTTAATCGGTCAACAATTCTCAAAACCATCATCATAATAAAGTACATTTCACAAGCTTTCTAACGCATCAAACGACGCCTCAAACCGAACCACAGATCAAAAGTTGTAAAGAAAACAAATTAGGAAAAACTACTACATTCGCAGTGCGAAGCTCCTAGCGAGTACTTCGCTACTTCATTCGCAGTGCGAATGTCCCAGCGAACCAAGGCAGAAACAAAAATAGCCTAGAAAATTCCCACTGTTCGCAGCGCGAACGTCCCAGCAAATGCTCGCTACCCTATTCGCTGTGCGAACCCTCCAGCGAACAGTGGCAGAAACAAAATTGATACAATGTTCGCAATGCGAACATCACGCGAACGCTCGCCACCCATTCGCTGGCCATTCGCAGTGTGAACCTGCGATTTCAGCAAAACCCAGCAGCGCACCAGTTCATCCAAAAATGACATTTTCTCCAACCAATCATTTCCAAACCAACATATGACAATCAGAACCTATTCTAATCATGATAACAAGTATTCTACTACGTGTACACCGATTTTCAGCCGCAAAACCATCGATTTTTCATCATATCTCTCATTTCAACCTAGAACTCAAAGCTATGGAAAAGCAAGAAAACATCCAAGCAAACACATACATAATCATACACAAACGTAGTATAATCGAGTTTCGCACCCTTACCCGATTTAATCGTGTTCTAGAAAGTCAGTTGATTGATTTCCAAGTTTTCTCAAATTCTCTCTTTTCTTCTCTTCTCCTCTCTTCTCTTCTTTTCTTTCTCTTACTATTTTCTCTCTTTTTCTTTCTATTATATTCTAACTTAACAAAATAAATCAAAATGCCCAAATTACCCCTACACTCAAATATCTCGCAATTGTTCCCAAAACGCGATAAAATATATTCACGACGAAAAATAACATATTTTTACATAAAAGTCAGAAATAAAAGAATATAATAATAAAATACTCAAAACGACTCAAATAGATAAAACGGCAAAACTGACAAAACTGACCGGGAGTTACAACTCTCCCCCACTTAGAAATTTTCGTCCTCGAAAATATACCTGAGACGAACAACTCTGGATACGACTCCCGCATCCGACTCTCCAACTCCCAAGTCAAATTTCCCTCAGCAGCGCCTCCCCACGCCACTTTCACAAGTGCAATATCCTTGCCCCGCAACCTCTTCAACTCGCGATCCAAAATACTCACCGGCAAAGCCTCAACCGTAAGGTTCTCCCTTACCTCAACCTCGTCCATCGGAATCACATGCGACAGATCCGAAACATACTTCCGAAGCTGTGAAACATGGAACACATCATGCAAATTCGACAGGCTTGGCGGTAACGCCACCCTATAAGCCACCGCACCCACTCTCGCAGATATCTAGTAATGACCAATAAACCGAGAAGTAAGTTTCTTCGATTTCAATGCACGACCAACACCCGTTACCGGCGTAACCCTTAGAAATACATGATGCCCTCTTGGAACTCAAGATCTTTCCGTCTCCGATCATGATAACTCTTTTGTCTGCTCTGAGAAGCCTTCATTTTCTCACGAATAAACTTCACTTTTTCCGTAGTCTGCTGTACCAACTCTGGTCCAACCACCGTTCTCTCACCAGATTCGTGCTAACACAACGGTGTTCGACATCTTCGTCCATATAATGCTTCAAACGGTGCCATTCCAATACTCGAATGAAAACTGTTATTATACGTGAATTCAATCAACGCAAGATAACTATCCCACGCACCACCTTGTTCAAGAACACACGCTCGCAACAAATCTTCCAAAGACTGAATCGTTCTCTCGGTCTGCCCATCCGTCTGCGGATGATAAGCCGAACTCAATCTCAATTTAGAACCCAACGCCTTCTGTAAACTTTCCCAAAATCTCGAGGTAAATCTACGATCTCGATCTGAAACAATACTTAACGGAACTCCATGCAACTTCACAATCACACTGATGTAAATCTCAGCTTACCGCTCCAAAGAAAATCTGATGTCAATCGGAATGAAATGAGCCGATTTAGTCAGCCTATCAACAACCACCCAAATAGCATTATGCCCTCGCAGAGTATTCGGCAACCCCGTTACAAAATCCATAGAAATGCTATCCCATTTCCATTCCGGAATATCCAACGGTTGCAACAACCCACTCGGCCTCTGATGTTCCACTTTCGACTTCTGGCACGTCAAACAAGCATACACAAACTGAGCTACATCTCTTTTTAATCCAAACCACTAGAAAATCTTCTTCAAATCTTGGTACATCTTGTTTGCTCCCGGATGTATACTCAAATTACTCCGGTGTCCTTCTTCCAAAATCATCCATTTCAACTCCGAATCATTCGGAATACAAATTCGCCCATGGAACCTCAACACACCATTAACATCCACTTGAAAATCACTACTCGCATCTTTTCCGCCAACCAACATCAAATCCACTAATTTCACGTCCAACTTCTGCTTCTCGCTTACCGTCATCAGAAAATCATTCGTAACCTTCAACATACCCAGCCTCACACTATCCGACAACACTTCACAAACCAAACTCAAATCTCTAAACGATTCCAAAAGCTCCCACTCCTTAACCATTAAAGTGGACATATGCAATGATTTCCGGCTCAATGCATCGGCTACCACCTTAGCTTTACCAGGATGGTAATTCAAGCCAAAGTCGTAGTCTTTCAAAAATTCCAACCATCTTCGTTGCCTCATATTCAATTCCTTCTGATCAAACAGATATTTCAAACTCTTGTGATCACTAAAGACTTCAAACCTCGCACCGAAAAGATAATGCCACCAAATATTCAACACAAAAACCACATCCGCTAATTCCAAGTCATGCGTAGGGTAATTTTTCTCATGCACTCTCAACTGCCTTGAGGCATACGCCACAACCTTACCGTCTTGCATCAGAACACCACCTAGCCCAATCAAAGACGCATCACAATAAACCACAAATGGTTCATTAGGATTCGGCAAAATCAAAATCGGAGCTGTCTTCAATCTTCTCTTCTGCTCATTAAAACTTTCCTCACACCGAATATCCCAAATGAACGCTTGCCCTTTACAAGTCAACTGGGTCAAAGGAAGTGCTAGTTTAGAAAAACCTTCAATAAACCTTCGATAATAACCGGCCAAACCCAAAAAGCTTCGAATTTCAGTAACAGATCTCGGAGCCTCCCATTGTAGAACTGCTTCTACTTTAGATGGATCCACAGAAATACCATTACCCGAAATTACGTGTCCAAGAAAACTCACTTCCGACAACCAAAATTCACACTTAGACAATTTGGCAAAAAGCTTCTTTTCCTTCAAAACCTGCAAACAATACGCAAATGCTCCGCGTGCTCCTCCCGAGACTTAGAATAAATCAATATGTCGTCAATAAACACAACAACAAATCGATCCAAATGCTCTTGAAAAATACGATTCATGTACTCCATGAACACACCTGGCGCATTAGAAACCCCGAATGGCATCACAGGATATTCATAATGACCGTAATGTGTCCTAAAATCCGTATTCTGAATATCTTCCTCTTTCACCCTAATCTGATGATACCCTGATCTCAAATCAATCTTACTGAACACACAAGCACCAACCAACTGATCCATCAGATCATCAATTCTCGGAAGAGGATACTTATTCTTAATCGTCACCTTATTCAACTGGCGATAATCAATACACAACCGCATACTTCCGTCTTTCTTTTTCAGCAATAAAACTGGAGCACCCCAAGGAGAAACACTTGGCCTCACAAACCTCTTCTCCAACAATTCATTTAATTGCTTCTTTAACTCAACCAACTCAGATGTCGACTTACGATAAGGTGCCATAGAAACAGGTCTAGTACCAGGAACTAGTTCTATAGAAAACTCCACCTCTCTCTCCACATCATGTTCACACAATTAAACGGCAAAAGTCGGCAACAAAAACTACACATTTTCTAATTCCCGACATAATTTAATCGGTTAACAATTCTCAAAACCATCATCATAATAAAGTACATTTCACAATCTTTCTAACGCATCAAACCACGCCTCAAACCGAACCACAGATCAAAAGTTGTAAAGAAAATAAATTGGGAAAAACTGCTACATTCGCAGTGCGAAGCTCCTAGCGAGTACTTCGCTACTTCATTCGCAGTGCGAATGTCCCAGCGAACCAAGGCAGAAACAAAAATAGCCTAGAAAATTCCCACCGTTCGCAGCGTGAACATCCTAGCGAATGCTCGCTACCCTATTCGCTGTGCGAACCCTCCAGCGAACAGTGGCAGAAGCAAAATTGATACAATGTTCGTAGTGCGAACATCACGCGAACGTTCGCCACCCATTCGCTGGCCATTCGCAGTGTGAACCTGCGATTTCAGCAAAACCCAGCAGCGCACCAGTTCATCCAAAAATGACATTTTCTCCAACCAATCATTTCCAAACCAACATATGACAATCAGAACCTATTCTAATCATGATTACAAGTATTCTACTACGTTTACACCTATTTTCAACCGCAAAACCATCGATTTTTCATCATATTTCTCATTTCAACCTAGAACTCAAAGCTATGGAAAAGCAAACAAACATCCAAGCAAACACATACATAATCATACACAAACGTAGTATAATCGAGTTTCGCACCCTTACCCGATTTAATCGTGTTCTAGAAAGTCGGTTGATTGATTTCCAAGTTTTCTCAAATTCTCTCTTTTCTTCTCTTCTCCTCTCTTCTCTTCTTTTCTTTCTCTTACTATTTTCTCTCTTTTTCTTTCTATTATATTCTAACTTAACAAATAAATCAAAATGCCCAAATTACCCCTACACTCAAATATCTCGCAATTGTTCCCAAAACGCGATAAAATATATTCACGACGAAAAATAACATATTTTCACATAAAAGTCAGAAATAAAAGAATATAATAATAAAATACTCAAAACGACTCAAATAGATAAACTGACATAACTGACCGGGCGTTACATTCTACCTACATCTGTTCCATGATTCTGGCCTGATTTTGTTGAGTCGCGTAACGATGAACGTTGAGAACAACTATTCTTCCTGCAACCAAATAAAGGTTAGAAAATCCCTGGGATGAGTACCTGTTATGCAAAAATGATATGTTATGCAAATGCAAAATGCAAACATTATATTATCTATTTCCAGGGCGTATCTACTTTGATTCCAGTCTTGAAACCGGCCAAGGGATTAGACACATCATCAGAAAATAAATCCGACCACAGAAATATTGCAGAATCATAATCATGGAAACAAACCCCTTTGAAAACAAGAATTGCCGAGGCACAAATGGTTGAACCAAATATTTCAATATCATAATGCGAGAGTTCATACAAACAAGTTTGACATTATCAAAAGTGATTCCATCAACAATCCTGATGGTAATCATGATAAACAATAAGATCACTACAACTTAATTCCAAACAAACTAGCTTTAACTTCCTCAAAAAGATTCACAGCGTCTGGAGGTGTAGGTTGCTCTATCAGGCCTTTGATCAGTCTGTTTCTCTTCTCAACGTCTTGCTTCAACCTATCAATTTGCTCTTCAACATTGTTGCCTTCGCGCCTTTATTTCTTAACCTCGGCTTGCAACTTGAGCTCTTCAATTTCTTTCCGAGCTTCTTTCCACTTGTCGAAGAAATGCTTTCCCCTTTCTTTCACTCATTGCAGCTCTTCTTTCAGCTCTCCATTTTCAATCTTGGTCTCCTCCCATATCTTCTGGTACGTGGCAAGTTTGTCTTCTGTCTCACTCAGGGTCTTCTTGGTTTTCCTGTGAGCTTTTCCTGATGATTCTGCCGTCATGCTGACTTTTCTAAAGTGCTGAGCTCTGTTAGTGAGATCCCTCTCTTTTTCTTCAAGGCGCCTTGTCAGATCTTGAACTCTCCACTTCAATTCCCTGTTGTCATGTAAAGCGTCTTGCAATTGACTACTCATTCCAGCATTCTCTACCCTCAATTCATATACCAACTCCCGTTGCTTGTTGAATTCTTCGATGGGTACAGTAAGTCTTTCCTCCAGAATTTCAGGATACAAGGGAGGCGCCCGATCAAAAGGCAGGTAGAACTCTTCGACCCTCTGCTTTACCCATTCTACATATGGGGAGAAAGCTTGATTGTTGGGCTTACCCAAGACGGTTTTTCCTTTCTTCTGTCTACTGAGCCATGCTTCGGAAACTTTCTGTGCAATAGCTAAACCATCAGCTACATGAAAATACAAAGCATACCCAAACTGCCTGATAGCCAAAGAAGGATTGTAATTAATACCCCCTTTTTTCCAGATCAAAGGTACATTAGGGTAATCACCACAACTGTGCAAGATGTCTTTGCCCAACAATCCCCGCTCCACCCAAATAATATCCTTAGCAGCTAGACCCATCAGACGCTTACTCCAATCCAAGGAAGTCTTAGTATCCACAAAATCACCTGACCGAGGTAGACGATTTGCAAACCACTTGTAGAAAAGAGATGCACAACAATTAACTACCCCACCTCGTCTCCTCTCATTCCTGTTGTATAAGGCATAATGAAGATCTCCTAACAAGGTTGGCACCGGATTCCAAGCTGTAAATATCTGGATAGCATCCGCAACAACAAAATCAGATTCATTTGGAAATAGCACAATGCCATATATACAGAGAGACAATATTGCATTGAAGGTTGTCCACCTCTTCTCCTTAGCTGCTTCTTGAGCCTTCTTTACCAAGTACGCCAAGTGATAGCCATGGGACTTTCCCTTGTTGGTAATGTTAGCTTCCAAAGTTGATTTTCTCAAATAAAGAGCCTCAGCCACAACTTTGAAATCGAGGTCTGCTTTGGAACCACAGAAAGAAGCACCTTCTTTAATGGGAATTCTCAGGATGTGTGAATACTCTTCTAGGGGAGGAACCAATACATAATCAGGAAACACGAAGCATCTCATAGAAGGATCATAGAACTGCATCAAGGTGTGCAACCCTTTATACTCATACTCACTGATGTTATGAACCAGAGATATGATCCAACCTTACTTCTCTTTGAAGACTCCCAACACTTCTGGACCAGCCATATCTTGTAAACTGCCCAACTGACCAAGGGTGAGCTTCGGGAACTTATAGATAATGATATTCTTCTTACACCTCTTAGTGTCTATCCCTATGACTGCCCTTTGACTGGAATCAAAAGTTCTGATACTACCTGGGAATGAAAAATATGAATGTTAGAACAATGATGATGCAATGCAAAGCATTGGATCAAGACTGCCACATAAACTGGACAACTGCTGCACTGTACTGACTGAACAATTTCAAGGCTCTGTTCAAACACCCAGAATAACAGAGTAACCACACTGATAAATCTGTACTAATAATGAATCCAAAGTATCGGATAAGTAGAAGGTCAAGGTTACCTGCAAACCTATAAATAACCCGCCCCTCTCATATGTGGGTACTAGAAAACGAAAGGTCCTTAGCTTCTAGCCCTGAGGTCGAGAAGCAATAGTACATTCATCCCTCGGGGTACAGTACTATCGCCAATCGAGGAGTTCCTCCACTGATTCGCTTTCAAAAAGGATATCCTATAGCAAGTTCCCAGTATTGGGTCCTCAGATCGAGAATGTGTAATGGGTTTGCCATTTCTGGTCTGCCATTATCACATCTCGGGTGGAGTGTCGTTACTGAGTCCTCGGGAATGGTCACCAAAGTCGACAATTCCTCAGGAGAATAACTACTGGCCTATATCAACATTCAGTAGCAGATATCTCCTGATAGAACCTTGTCTGGTTGTGGGTCTCGTGAACACCCGCACGTGGCCAACACCACGGGAGCGTCATGCCTGCCCACGCTAATACTTATGTGTATGCTCAAGCCTGGGTAGTGGGCTTATCTCTCAGAACATCCCAACCTGCCAAACAGAAAACCAGTACAGCATAGCATAGTCCAGCATAAAAATGAAATGCAAATGCAATAAATGCGGTAAAAAAATAATACAGTAAACAGAAATACAGTAATACAGTAAAACAGCAAAATAAAGCACCATAGTGAACACCCAATGAAACAAAAACAGACAAGCGCTAGGATTGACTCGCTTAGGGAACCAACGATATCCCCAGCTGAGTCGCCAGCTGTCGCTCCCGAGATTTTCATCCAAGTACAAACGTGAAAGTGGCGCGGAAACAGAGTCACCAGCAATGTGTATTTATCCCAAGAGAGGGAAAGGAAACAATTCGTAAACCTGAGGGAAGGGAAAGAGCATGGTCTCACGACCAAGAGAAACGGGTAAGGGAGTCAGTTATGTGAGGGGAAGGTACTAGCACCCCCACGCGTCCATCGTACTCGATGGGATCCACGCTTGCTGTCTCGATAAAAGGGTGTCGTCATCTTGAGCTCGACTGCCAACTGGAAAGGAGAAGGAACGGGAACAGAATAGAACGAAGAAACGGGGGAAAAATGAAAAAGAAGTGACTCGATAGGACGTCATCGGAGTCCTAGGCCTACGTATTCCCTCATGCAATGGGAAAGTCAAAGTCAACGTAGTTCATACACGAACTAGGGGGGAGGTTGCTCGCCAAGACATCGCCGTCTTGTGCCTACGTATCCTCAATCTAACCAGAGAGAGGAAATCAGAGCAATCGTAGTTCGACCTAACCAAGTCTTAGTGTTTTTTATGTGCGTCGTTAAGTTCGCGTCCGGCAGTTAGGGTCGATGCCTGTTTGCGACGAGACGGAATTAACATGCCCTTTTCTGAAAATGAATTGAAACTGAATGATCCCGAAGGATGAAAAAGGTTTGAGTTTGCTTTGTATTTTTTAGACATAAATGTTTTAAAGTTAATTTGTAACTTGCATTGTACCCAAGTCTACCACATATGAACGAATACTTCGCGTATCGTCCCCAACAGGACGTACACTAAGTACCCTAGAAGAATGAAGGGAGACCCCCCATACCTCACTTCCCATATTTAAGGCTCATGAACAATACACGTTAACCTTTATTAAGAGTTTTAGAAGTGTTATGAGATGAGAAGAGAAGAGAAGACTCAAAGAAAAAGAAAACACTAAAGGGAATTCTCTCCTAAAGTTGTCATGCAAAAGATGGCCCTAAAGGGAGGTTTAAGAACAACCTAAATCTAAAGAAGAGAGAGGGATAGTATTACCTAATGCTTATCATACCTCACCTTAATAAAAAATTAAGGATGAGCTAGGATCCCAAAGGGGTGTGAGAGAGTTGTACACAAAGCATTATATCATGTAATCCACACATAGAAATGAAAGAGAAGTAAAAGAGGGATGAAAGAAGGAATGAACATCGATAAACATCCACATGTTCATATGTCTTACCTCTTCCCTTACACAAAAAGTTAGTACAAAATCATCACAAGTAAAGAATACATGTGAAAGAAGATAAATCAAACAATGCTAGTTGCTTAAAGAAGACAACTTGAGAAGCAAACAAGGCTTAAACCAAAAGGGAAGAATCCTAAGGGTTAAGGAACATCCAAAGTCAGTAGGTACATGTCAAGGTATCCTACTAAGGTTAAGGTATCAAACAAAGTTAAACTATGTTGAAACATGCAACAAAAGATCACACAAATGCAAGTTATGCACTAACTATGCAAGATGAATGCAAATGAATCATGAACATGAATAAATGTATATGTAAACATCAAAGTCAGAAGTGAATGACATTTAATAAGGCATGGATATGTCATTAAGATAGCATGTGATTCATGAATGCAAGCATTTATTAAGTAAGAAGAAGTGAGAACAAACATCATTCAAGTTCATGCATTTGTGCATACTTGTAATGCAAGTAAGGAATGGAGATGCAAGATGAACATACATGTAAATGAATGCAAGTCAGTAGCATGTGACATTTGTAATGACATTTAAGATGCAATAATGAGCATTCAAAGTCCATACAAGTCTTATGTTGAAGCATATTGAAGATTAGAAGCAAGCATGTTCAAGTTAGGTCAAACAAGTTCTCATGTGTTCATGAAGTTAAGAGACATGCAAGATGCAATTAGGGGTCATGGTTTATGGTTGAGAAGGATTATAAACAGAAGTGAATCAGGTCTTGATGGATGTTTAAGATCATACAAGCATTGGTGAAAACAAATCATCAAAGATGTGCAAAGGAAGGAACTCAAGTCCACAAGCCAATTCAAGTTTGAATAAGTGCATACAAGTCATGTAAAGATGAACTATGAAAGACCTATAACATGAGAAAAAGGACCTTTAATGTTCACACAACATGTATCAAGAGGTCTCAACAATTGTCAAAGAGGGCTGCATATCATACACATCCAAAACCCTAGCACAAGTCTTCTAACAAACATACATGCATTGATGCAATTAAAATGAAACAAATGAGGTGTTAGAAGCTCAATAAAATTGGGAGATGCAAATAATTTGAAGTGCAATCAGTGTCGAAACATGTCTCAAAAGGATGGTTCAACATTCATTAAGAATCATGCACAAACATGCTTCACAATCTCATACAAGTCACACCAACAAATGGCTCAAAGATCTCATTCATAAGTCAATAATAAATGACCTAAAAAAACTATGAAAAATGCATGATATGCCTTAATATATCATAGAAGCATGTATCAACTGATAGGAAAAAATTCACTTCACAACTAGGTCAAACAAATCAAGAATGAGGCATGTATCATGATTTAATGCTCATACAAAAGAAAATAAAAGAAACTTCATGGAAAAATATTAAAATATGCCAAAATCAGAAAATAAAATATGAAAAAATTACTTAAATGCATTATGATGTTTCATGAATTTTTCAGAATTTTATCATGCTTGGAAGTATTTTTAAAAATTAAACATCAAACAATTATGGAAAGAAAATTAAAAAATCAAAGAAATGATCAGGGAGGTGCAGCACAAGCAATTATTCAGTTCAAACACGCCTTGGGCCCTGAGAAAGGTGGTGTGGATATCAAAAGCACAAGGCCCAAAGGTGCGTGGGTCAGAGAGGTTTATGCTATGGATGTTAGTCAATTCATTGACTCATCCTGTGCCATTGGATAGAGTCAGATCAAGATTACCAAGGAAGTAGTGCAATCAAACAAATCATAATGCACGCACGTGGTAAGCAATGGTGATGCACACACATGGCATTAATAATTCAAAATATAATCAGAAATTAAAGGCACGTGATGGAGAGGGTGTATCATTAATGCGCTGGCAGAGGATACGCGTTGGATCAAAAGAGATCAACGGACAGGACTTAAACTGGGAGGAGAGCTAGGGTTCTTGCACATATGCAGTTTCAGGTGGCCGGAGAAGACTTTGGTCGTCTTCTCCGGCGAGCAGCCACCATGCTCAACCTCCAACCACCACAGAAATTCACAAACCATACACCATTCTCTTCCTCTCTCCAAGTAGAACATGAATCCACCATTAGTTTCCACAAACAAAGCACACACAGATCAAATCGAAGCCAAACATTTTGCCCTAGAATTTTCAACTAAGCACCTAAGGAGCATATCAACTAGCCAGAGGTTCACATGGCTCCTATTGAGCTCCAAAACAGCAAGAACAAGTTCAAATCAAAACAAAATTGTAGAGGGAAGATTGAAGGAGAACCTGCACTTTGAAGCTTCCTTTGCAATCAACAGAATACCAGAGAGGAGGATCCTAGCTCCTTGCACTTGAGAATGAGCCAAATAAAGGCTTAAGATGATGCTATATGCTTGAAACTTCAGAGGAAGAAAAATGAGGAAAACTGCAGTGTAGTGCTGAGCTTCAATGCCTTGATTCCACGAATGCTTCTTGAAGGAGAATGGAAGAAGAACTTGAGAGAGATTGATAAAGATGAAGCTGTGTGTGAGAGAAGTTTCAGAGAGAGAGAGAGAGAGAGAGTGAAAATTTTGTGAAGTGTGAAGAATGAATCAAATACCCCTCCAATTTAGTTAGAGATTTGCTTTTATATGCTGAGTTAATTGTTAACCAAGGTGGTTAACAGTTAGAACTCTGGTTAGTGGCGAGTTAGAGAGTGAATGAGTTCAAAATGAATTGAAATGAGAGTGAGTGAAGTGAGAGATAAGCCAGCCCGGGATAGGCTATTTTGTTATGGTGAGGAGAGGATCATGGAGCTTATGGTGAGGTCATGATGAGTGGTGATGTATTGAGTGAGCTTGCAGCAACTTATTCACCCAAACTTCTTGTGCAAGCTTGATTCTTTTTGTTTGAACATATGAGGAAAGGATGGTATATGATCATGTAATGTGTAAGAGGCATGTTTGTCTCAAAATGGAAATGTATGTTGTGATGTATGTGAAGCATGCGCATGATGTACAATAAAAATAAGGTTTTGTCTTAGTTTTGTTTACTTGGCATGGAAGAAGGTTTGACAGCATGAGGGTGACTTTGGAGCATTGAATCTCCATGATCCATGGATGGAATGACAAGTTCTTGTGCTATTTGGAAAGAGGAGATGGAGGACAACAATATTGATGTGGAAAGAAAACACAATTGAATCCTTTTAGATGCTTCAAAACATTCATGAAAGTGTTGACACATAACTGAGTTGGCAGACCAACCTGACCTGGTCGTGCCTTGCTCTTATGCGCGTGACATTCAAGTGTGAGGACCTTGACTTTGATCCTCTATAACTCTCAATGAGTTTATCAGATGAAAAATCCTTCAACATCAAAGTTGAAGAGGAGATCAAGGGGAACAAAAACCATGTTGAACACTTTTTAATTTGGAGCCCCCATCATGGAGATAATTGACTATGAACTTGGTCAAAACATGTACACAAGGTGTTTGTTGAAATGACTGCGTGCTGACTGGTCATGACTTGCCTGACTAGCCAATTTTGCCTTTATTAGTCTCAACTTTAATCCATAATATCTCTCTCAATTTTAATCCAATGGAGATGTTCTTGGTATGGTTTTGAAGCTTAGAGTATGAATTTCAATTAGGCCTCTTGAAATTCTCAAATTGGTGCTTGCATCATAGAGAAAAATGCTTCAAAAGTGACCCCTCACCTTGCCAAAACTTACCGAATTAGGAAACCCTAATTTCTGTTTATGGAAACTTTCCACATCTTTTTATTTTTGGTGAATCCCTTGATATTTCTTGATCCAATCTTCATCAATGATCAACTCTTGACTTTTTCCTCTGCACAGTTGACTTTTCCCCAATTCTCCTGATTTTGAATCAATTGATCAATTGAAACCCTTCCAAACCAAATTGATGGACAATTCTTGAATCTTAGACACTTAAGGACATGAGGAATACCATAGAATCAAGTCTTGTCCTAAAAATCAGAAATAACTGATTTTATGGCAAACCCTAATTTTGGTGCCCTCAGTCTAGGAGAAATCAGCGCATCCTCCAAATCTAAATTCCTCTGAATATGACTTGTATCCTCTCAAACAATGATGAGATATGCCATTTGGTAGTGATAAAAGCTCAAGAATCTTGCCCATTGGGGTGATAAACTCAAGAATTCCAAAACTCTAATTTGAACAACCATGCTAGGAGATGATGAACTGCTTCAATCCTTTATTGAATTCCCATCTCTTGATGACTTGAGGGCTCAAATGAGATGAATTGAGATACGAGGAGCCCTTGTCACTTGTTTGGAGAAGTTTGACTCTTGTCCTTTCGCTTTGAACTGTGCATACCTTGAGATAACTGGTCTCATGCCTTGTGCAACCAATGATGTATGTATGACTTTGTATAACCTATTATGAAATGCAAATGAATGAAGCATAAGCCAATGGTATAAGGTAATAAATAAGAGGGCAAATTTTGAAGTATTATAGCAGGCGCCTGCCCAGTCCAGAACAGAAGCCCCCTAAGTCGTTGCTTTGAGGCGTCGGAGTAATGACTTAAGGGTCAGTAACCATGTCGAGGACGTACTGAACGTGCTCATGCTACCACCGTGATCCTTGTAGTCAGATACCCGCGGTTGCCCTTTTGTCAGGAAACGTGCCAAACCGGGGAACTTTCCGGCACTGACGGGCTTACCACTACGAGCGAGGAATGTTGGACGGGCATAAATCTTAAAGTCTGCTCGAGTTCGATAGGCCGTTGCTGGGCGACGCCGCGGGGATACGAGAAGTTGTGGATTCTAGCATCAAAGCATATGGAAGGACGCGCGTGGGAGAACGAAAAGACATACGTGGGAAAGCGCGTGCCACGTGTCACGCGTCATTATTACCTAGCGTGGCTAGGCTAGGAGTAATACACTTGAGTGCCTAGGGGCGCTTCGAGTCCCGTGAGGGCCTTATAAATAGAGGCCAGCCCGCGTCATTTGCACGTTTCCTTTCTCTCTGCTCAGATTCTCTCCCATCTTCTCTTTGCTTTGGCCACCATTTCGCCGCCGCACGCCGCCGTACCGGACCTCATCAACACCTGTTTTCAAGTAAGTTTCTTGATCATTTCCCTTTTTAAATGTGTTTCCTGCAGTGGTACTTCGGTGAACTGATGAAGTTCCCAGAGAAAACAATGAAATTTCCGGAGAAAACGGCGGAGTTTCTCTATGTTCTTGTTGAATCTCGCGGGGAGATGGGATGCGTGCCACGAGGATGAGAAGAATGTCCCGAGGACACGAGATGAAAAGCTTGGGGACCTCAACCGTATCCCTAGCTGTGAGATGAATCCCCTTGGGCGATGTACCGGTGACCTGAGGATGGTCACGGGGACGCTCGTCGGATGTTCCGAGGACTTCGCGTGAGCATGACTGCCTCCTGATCCCGACGCCCCTCTTCGCCCTTTCACTTAATTAGCGGTGGTTGGGTGAATTTGATATGGACCATCGAATTCACCGTTTTCTTCTGCTTTTCAGGTAAATTGAGGCCTTGGCCGTGGGATCTATAGACATTGACGATCAACCTAACTCCCCGATGACGCCGATCACCAGCGTCGAGGGACGGCCGCCCGAGGAGTGGTTTAGCGAAGAGCCTTTGAATATGGTCTCCCAGTTCATAGATGGTGATGAGGACGACATCTTCTGTACCGTCGAGCGTCGCCTGGAGGGCATCATGAATACCGGAAGGTGTTAGGACCTCAGGCGCACCATCGCATCTGCTCAACGTACTGAGGGATGAGGTTTCCTCTGTACGAGTTTATGTTCGACGAGGCGAGGTGGCGCCTGCCCTTCACTAATTTTCAGCAATTGGCGTTTGTTTGGCTGCGCCTGGCGCCCTTACAACTCCATCCCAACTCTCTCGTTTTTCTCCGTGCCTTCGAGCTGGTCTGCAAGTACCCCAAGATCGGAGCGACTGTCCCCCTGTTCTTCCATATTTTTTACTTACAGAGACAGGCGACTGATGGCAGACACGGCTGGGTGTCCTTCAAACAGATGAGCAGACTGTTCTGGACCTACATGGACTCTGTTCACACCTTCAAATACCGATACTACATCGTGAGGCCGGTCAAGTTCGAGGTCGTGGAGTCGGTGTACAGACGGGTCATCCAAGAAGAAGACGGGCAGCAGAAAGAAGTCCTCGAGCCGAGGTTCCCCCTATTTTGGATGGAAGAGCACTTCAAAAGGGGCATAGACAGTTACATCGTCAGTCCTGGTCGACTGTGCGAAGAGGACCGTCTGGCCTACGAGGAAATAGTCAAATTTGTCGCTAGATTTTCCCTAGCCAAGCTCGTGACACCGGTCGGGAAATTTATCCGGGGTGATGATGGGCAAATTTCAACGAAACACCGGTTGATCAATACGAGGGCCCTCCTAGAGACATTTTTCGATGAGGATGCCCTTGCATTGTTAGGTGGTGGAACCTTCCTCGACTTACCCTTTCCTTGCGTTATAGGTTTCGATTCACTGACGCGTTTCTTTCTCCTTGCAGGTAAAATGTCAAGTGCGGAGGAGCGCATCAAGAAGCTGGCGGCCACCCGAACGTCGAAAAAGGGTGGAAAGGGCCGGGTCGAGCAGATTCGGTCGCAGGGCTCCGGCCCCACTCCGGCAATCGGGGATTCTTCTGGCTCTCCCCAGAGCAGCCAATCTCCCAACACTTAGGGGTCACCGAAGAGTCAATGAATCGCCGAGCATGTGGACGTCGATCTCACTGAGAACGAGAGCCCTCCCGCTATGAAGTTTGTGCTCCCGCCTTGTCACTCGAGGCCGAATTTCTTTACGGGGAACAACTCCCTGTGCTTTGGTGCACCCGAAGTTCAGACCATCTTGGGTGTTGACAGGGTTTCTCGACGAAGGGCATTGGTAGAGGACGTGTCCGCGGTGATGCGGGTTTGCACTGCTGCTTTGGTCCTGAACGACGAGACATGCCCGACGACCGAGCTGAACAGGTTGCAAGAGAGCTTCAAGTCTATCTCAGTTGAGATGGAGATGGTGGGCAGGGAGCTCACTGACTGCAAAAATCAGAACAAGGCCCAGGTCGAGCATCAAGGGAAGTTGGAGGAGAGGTTGAAGAAAGTCGACGAAGAGAGGAAGGGCCTCTTGGCGAGGGTCGCCGAGCTAGAGAAAGTTGTTCGCCCTGCTGAGGAGGAGACCGAAGAAGACAGACTGTTGACGTCTCAGGCGGCACTGATAGCGAAGCTCAGGCAGGCTGAGGAGGATATCCTTGCGGCTGTGGACGTGGGCTTCAACAATGCCATGCAGCAGCTTCGGATTGTGAACCCTGATCTCGTCACTGAAGGGACTGTCCCCGACTATAAGGTGATCGATGGTCAGATCATGTAGCCGATGCAGAAGGATGACGTCGACGGAGGGGCTACCGGGAACGGGCTGCCAGAGGAGGACGTAGTCGACTAGGTGTTTACCTGTTCGTTATGCTTGGCCTGCGAGCCACTTTCTTTTGATCTCGTTTTGTCTGGCCTGCGCGCCACCTTTTGTAATGACTTTTGCCCGGCCTGCGTGCCAGGGGCTTTTTTGACATGTTTGTAATATCTACACAATGGGTTTTACCTGATTTTAATACTTTCTTGTTGTACTTGTATGTGTGTATGATGCTTGTGTATTTGATATACTTTACTTGTTTTTACCTAAGTAATTTGGTGATTTTGGGAGTTTGCTCGACTTTGATGATTCTCGACCATGTGGGTAAACTGGTCGAGTGGCCGAAGGTGTATCCCGCACTTCAATGAGGCTTCGAGCTCGGTCGAGGTCTTAGCTTCGTGGCGTGAACTTCCCATCACGAGTTGGGTGTTCTGCCTAATTGGTACGACGACGACGGAGCTCGGTCGAGGCGTCCTCGTCGGATCAAAAGTTCTAGCGCACACATACCGCTGCCTATGATTGTCGTGTTTCGTATAGAGGTGTCGCGCTTGTACCCTAGTGCCCCCCTAATCGCGACGTTGCCGCGTCGCGGGTAGTGTCTTACTGTAGTATTGCTTAAGTTTCTCAGCGTTCCATGGTCGAGCAAGTTCCTCCCCGTGTAGATTTTCGAGGTAGTAGGCCCCTGTCCCCGTTTTTGCGCGGACGCGGTACGGGCCCTCCCAATTTGCAGCGAGCTTTCCTTCTCGTGAATCTTTCTGGTTCCTTTGCAGGACGAGGGTGCCTAATTTAAAATCTTGTTTAATAACTTTGTTATTATAGCGTAGAGTTATTTTCTGCTTGAGTGAGGCTTCTTGGAGGGAGGCGCCCGTCCTTATCTCCTCGACAAAGTCGAGCTCCTCTCTCAGGGCCTCGTTGCTTGCGCCCTCGTCGAGGGGGGCCTCCGTCCTCCTCGAGGGTTCCCTGATCTCCACGGGGATCACAACTTCTATTCCATACGTCAGACGAAAGGGGGTTTCCCCGGTCGTGGAGTGTGGGGTTGTTCGGTAGGCCTAGAGGACGTTGTGTAGTTCCTCGACCCATCGTTCCTTGGCGTCGCCTAGTCGGCGTTTCAATCCTCGAAGGATCACCTTGTTCGCTGCTTTGGCCTGCCTGTTCGTCTGAGGATGTTCGACCGACGTGAAGTGTTGCTTCGTGCCCAGTTTGGTGACGAAGTCTTGGAAGTTCCTGTCGGTGAACTGCGTCCCATTGTCGGTGACAATCGCTTGGGGCATGCCGAATCGGGCAAGGATGTTCCTTTTGTAGAAACGGAGTATGTTGAAGGCTGTGATTTTGGCCAGGGCTTCTGCCTCGATCCACTTCGTGAAATAATCTACACCGACGATGAGGTACTTGTTTTGGTATGACCCCACGATGAAGGGTCCGAGGATATCCATTCCCCACCATGCAAACGACCACGGGGATGACAATGTTTTGAGCTCATTGAAATCATTTCTTGACGTGCTCCTTGGCGTCTTGTTGCATGGTGCATGTCCCCATGTCGTTGGCATCGATATCATTTCTTGACGTGCTCCTTGGCGTCTTGTTGCATGGTGGGCCAGTAATACCCTGCTCGAAGCGCTTTACGGGGTCATCCAACAGTTGTTGTCCCTGATGTCGTTCACGTCCGACGTAGGAGCGGGGTTATCGATGCTCGGGCGAGAAAGTACTTCTTGTATGACAGACTTGTTTTCGCTTTTCTTCTTTGTGCTTGCCAATTTGGACAAGACATCTGCTCGGGTATTGTGCTCGCGCGGGATGTGGGTTACTTCCGCGGAGGTGAAGTTCTTCATGTTTTCTTTCACCAAGGTCAAGTATTCAATGAGGTTGTCGTTCTTGCCTTGGTACTCTCCTCGGACTTGTGAGGCTACGAGCTGAGAGTCGGTGAAGATTTTGACCTCCGTAGCCCGGCGAGGAAAACCTCATACTCTGCCTGGTTGTTCGACATTGGGAAGGACAATTCGAGAAAGACCTCGATCAGGATGCCTTCCTCGTTCTAGAGGATAATTCCCGCCCTGCTCCCTTTCATGTTGGATGCCCCGTCGACGTAGATTGTCCACCTTTGGGATCCATTGGTCGAAGGTTCCGAGAAGCTCATTTCTGCCACGAAGTCGGCCAATACCTGAGACTTCAGTGTTTTCCTTCCTTCGTACTGGATGTCAAACTCGGCGAGTTTGAGCGACCATCAGAGCATCCTCCCCGCCATGTCTTGTTGGTCGAGGAGTTGCCTTATTGGCTGCTCGGTTCGTACAACGACCGTGTGGGCTAAGAAGTAATGGCACAACCTCCTGGCCACAGTGACGAGGGCGAGGGCGAATTTCTCAATCAACTGGTACCTGAGCTCGGGGCCTTGGAGGGCCTTGCTCGTGAAGTAAATCGGCTTCTGCCTGTCCGGGGTTTCCCAGATGAGGACAGCGCTGACCGCTTCGCTCGCGATGGCGAGATATGAGAACAATGTCTCCCCGTTTACTGGCCCTGAGAGGACTGAGGGTTGCGACAGGACTTGTTTGAGGTGGAGGAGCGCCTGCTCGCACTCCTCGCTCCATTCGAACACCGCTTTTTGTCGAGAAGCTTGAAAATGAGAGTGCGTATTGTGCGGATTTGGCGATGAAGCGGGACAGGGCGGACAGCATCCCGTTCAGTGATTGTATTGACTTCTTCGAGTTCGGGGTTGGGATCTCGGAGAAGGCCCTACACTTGTCGGGGTTGGCCTCAATTCCTCGCTCTGTGAGGTAGAAACCGAGCAACTTGCCCGCCCGAACGCCGAAGGTGCATTTGTCAGGATTGAACCTCATGCGACATCTCCTCGCCGTGTCGAATACCTTTTTGACATGAGCAGCGTGGTCAACTTCCTCTGCGGATTTAACGATCATGTTGTCCATATAGACCTCGAGCATATCATCGATCTCTCCCCAGAAGACTTTGTTCATCATCTATTGGTAGGTCGCGCCGGCGTTCTTCAGGCCAAAAGGAATTACGTTGTAGTAGTAATTGCCCGACTCGGTCATGAAGGTTGTATGCTGCTTGTCAACCTTATCCATGGGGATTTGGTAGGTCGCGCCGGCGTTCTTCAGGCCGAAAGGAATTACATTGTAGTAGTAACTACCTACGCCTACGTTGAACTATGGTCCTAGTGGCCGGATCTACGGCGAGCTGATGGCAGGCCACCTCGGGGTCAAGGCCAGGCATCTCGGAGGCGCTCCATGCAAACAGATCAGCATTCTCCAAGAGACATGCCTTCAGCTGCTTCTTCACCAGGTCGGGAATTCCGGTGCCAATCTTTACACTTCGGCCTGGGTTGTCTCCGAGGGTGACGAGCTCGAAGTCTCCATCCGGTACGGGGGGCACTGGGTGGAGAGGCTGCTTGTTGCTTTCCGCCTAGAGGTCAAGGTCTGCTGCTCCACCCTCTTCATGCTCGCCAAGGAACCTGCTGTCGAGATCGACCGCGTTGACGTGCGGGAGTGGCTTTTGCGTAGTGTCTGGGGATGACTTCGCTCCGGTCTTGGGCTTGGTGCTGATGGAACTCATGCCTTTGATAGCAGCGTCGAAGCATCTCCTGGCCGCGTCTATGTCCCCGTGCATCGTAACGACCCCGCCCCTGGCCGTGTAGTACTGCATCTTGATATGGACCGTTAATGGTACTTCTGTGAGTTTGGCCAGGGTGGTTCTCCTGAGGATGCAGTTGTGGAGGGACGGACATTCGACCACTAGGAAGCAGGTCTTGACTTGATGGGCAGTGTCTTCGGCCCCGAATGTGACCATCAGTTCAACGTAGCCCCATGGTCTGGTGGTGGTGTCGTTGAACCCCTGCAGATTTGAACCCACGTACGGGGTCAGATGCCTCTCGTCGAGCTGGAGAGTCCCGAACAAGTGAGCGTACATGATGTCGACCGAACTTCTCTGGTGGACAAGGATCCTGCAAACGTCAAAATTTTCCATTTGTGCTCTGACCAAGAGGGGTATAGTTGCGTTGGGCGCTCCGCCTTACAGCTCTTCAAGATAGAAGGTGACGGGGTTTGATTTCCCTTGCACCTTCTCGAGAATGGTGGTCTTCGTTGAGGTTGCGGACTCCAGTTCGTCCAATTTCCGCTTGATCGACCCGATGGACACCTTCTCGTAACCACCTCCGAATATGACCATCGTCTGGGGGAAGCCTTCCCACGTGCTATGGGTAGTAACAGGGTCTTCGTAGGGGAAGTTTTCCCACATGCTGCGAAATGCCTCTTGGCCCTCGATACCCTCGGGGAGAATACAGTCCTCGGGTCGAGTGACGGTGTTGGCGCACTCGGAGAGAATTCGCGTGCGGGGAGTGTTGAGCGGCGTGTATTATGTGAACCGGCCTGCAGGACCTCTCGGTTCGCGAGAGTCCCGGGGGCTGCCTTCCTTCCTTCTTTCTCCTCTACGCTGGGGGGGGGGGAGAAAGTCTTCATCCCTGTGGCCGCGGGGGCCGTCTCGTCATCGTGAGTCGAGGGCTATTTGAGCGGCCTGCGTCTCCTTGAACTCGATGTACGATTGAGCTCGGAAGAGCAGGTCTTCCAGGTTGCGAGGCTTATGGATGCCCACAGCCTTGGCGAAGTCGGTTCCAATGCATAGTCCCCGTGCGATCAGGAACTTCTTCATGTCGTCGGTTGCGTGGACCTTGACGGCTTCTTTGTTGAATCTCTCGATGTAGTCTCTGAGGGATTTGTTCTGCCCTTGGAAGATTGCCTCCAGGGAGGCCACCGTCTTCGGGTGTCGATGGGAGGCGATATAATGCCTGGAGAACTGCTTTTTCAGTTGTTTCCAAGAAGTGATGGATTCCAGAGCAAGCCTCGTGTACCACGTCATGGCTCTTTTCTGGAGGGTAGTCGGGAAGAGCATGCACTTAATAGCTCCCCGGACGTTTCTATAGTCGAGCATGGCTTCAAAACTCTCGATGTGATCACCGGGGTCGGCTGTGCCGTCATAAGTCCCTAGCTGCAGGGCTTCTCCATGCCCGCGAGTATAGGTGTGTCCATAATTTCCCTGGACAAGGAAGTTCTCTGGTCGTTCTCGTCACTTCTGACCGGCAACTGTGATGGGGAGCGATGGTTCCGACCCGGTCCGTGTCGACGAGGAGAGCTCCTGGAATGGTTCTTCGGCTCCTCGCCGTCATCCTTGTTCCTTTTCCTAGTCGGGGAGAGCCTCGGTTCATTCTGAGGAGGGGCCAGCCCGCGTCATTTGCACGTTTCCTTTCTCTCTGCTCAGATTCTCTCCCATCTTCTCTTTGCTTTGGCCACCATTTCGCCGCCGCACGCCGCCGTACCGGACCTCATCAACACCTGTTTTCAAGTAAGTTTCTTGATCATTTCCCTTTTTAAATGTGTTTCCTGCAGTGGTACTTCGGTGAACTGATGAAGTTCCCAGAGAAAATAATGAAATTTCCGGAGAAAACGGCGGAGTTTCTCTATGTTCTTGTTGAATCTCGCGGGGAGATGGGATGCGTGCCACGAGGATGAGAAGAATGTCCCGAGGACACGAGATGAAAAGCTTGGGGACCTCAACCGTATCCCTAGCTGTGAGATGAATCCCCTTGGGCGATGTACCGGTGACCTGAGGATGGTCACGGGGACGCTCGTCGGATGTTCCGAGGACTTCGCGTGAGCATGACTGCCTCTTGATCCCGACGCCCCTCTTCGCCCTTTCACTTAATTAGCGGTGGTTGGGTGAATTTGATATGGACCATCGAATTCACCGTTTTCTTCTGCTTTTCAGGTAAATTGAGGCCTTGGCCGTGGGATCTATAGACATTGACGATCAACCTAACTCCCCGATGACGCCGATCACCAGCGTCGAGGGACGGCCGCCCGAGGAGTGGGTTAGCGAAGAGCCTTTGAATATGGTCTCCCAGTTCATAGATGGTGATGAGGACGACATCTTCTGTACCGTCGAGCGTCGCCTGGAGGGCATCATGAATACCGGAAGGTGTTAGGACCTCAGGCGCACCATCGCATCTGCTCAACGTACTGAGGGATGAGGTTTCCTCTGTACGAGTTTATGTTCGACGAGGCGAGGTGGCGCCTGCCCTTCACTAATTTTCAGCAATTGGCGTTTGTTTGGCTGCGCCTGGCGCCCTTACAACTCCATCCCAACTCTCTCGTTTTTCTCCGTGCCTTCGAGCTGGTCTGCAAGTACCCCAAGATCGGAGCGACTGTCCCCCTGTTCTTCCATATTTTTTACTTACAGAGACAGGCGACTGATGGCAGACACGGCTGGGTGTCCTTCAAACAGATGAGCAGACTGTTCTGGACCTACATGGACTCTGTTCACACCTTCAAATACCGATACTACATCGTGAGGCCGGTCAAGTTCGAGGTCGTGGAGTCGGTGTACAGACGGGTCATCCAAGAAGAAGACGGGCAGCAGAAAGAAGTCCTCGAGCCGAGGTTCCCCCTATTTTGGATGGAAGAGCACTTCAAAAGGGGCATAGACAGTTACATCGTCAGTCCTGGTCGACTGTGCGAAGAGGACCGTCTGGCCTACGAGGAAATAGTCAACTTTGTCGCTAGATTTTCCCTAGCCAAGCTCGTGACACCGGTCGGGAAATTTATCCGGGGTGATGATGGGCAAATTTCAACGAAACACCGGTTGATCAATACGAGGGCCCTCCTAGAGACATTTTTCGATGAGGATGCCCTTGCATTGTTAGGTGGTGGAACCTTCCTCGACTTACCCTTTCCTTGCGTTATAGGTTTCGATTCACTGACGCGTTTCTTTCTCCTTGCAGGTAAAATGTCAAGTGCGGAGGAGCGCATCAAGAAGCTGGCGGCCACCCGAACGTCGAAGAAGGGTGGAAAGGGCCGGGTCGAGCAGATTCGGTCGCAGGGCTCCGGCCCCACTCCGGCAATCGGGGATTCTTCTGGCTCTCCCCAGAGCAGCCAATCTCCCAACACTTAGGGGTCACCGAAGAGTCAATGAATCGCCGAGCATGTGGACGTCGATCTCACTGAGAACGAGAGCCCTCCCGCTATGAAGTTTGTGCTCCCGCCTTGTCACTCGAGGCCGAATTTCTTTACGGGGAACAACTCCCTGTGCTTTGGTGCACCCGAAGTTCAGACCATCTTGGGTGTTGACAGGGTTTCTCGACGAAGGGCATTGGTAGAGGACGTGTCCGCGGTGATGCGGGTTTGCACTGCTGCTTTGGTCCTGAACGACGAGACATGCCCGACGACCGAGCTGAACAGGTTGCAAGAGAGCTTCAAGTCTATCTCAGTTGAGATGGAGATGGTGGGCAGGGAGCTCACTGACTGCAAAAATCAGAACAAGGCCCAGGTCGAGCATCAAGGGAAGTTGGAGGAGAGGTTGAAGAAAGTCGACGAAGAGAGGAAGGGCCTCTTGGCGAGGGTCGCCGAGCTAGAGAAAGTTGTTCGCCCTGCTGAGGAGGAGACCGAAGAAGACAGACTGTTGACGTCTCAGGCGGCACTAATAGCGAAGCTCAGGCAGGCTGAGGAGGATATCCTTGCGGCTGTGGACGTGGGCTTCAACAATGCCATGCAGCAGCTTCGGATTGTGAACCCTGATCTCGTCACTGAAGGGACTGTCCCCGACTATAAGGTGATCGATGGTCAGATCATGTAGCCGATGCAGAAGGATGACGTCGACGGAGGGGCTACCGGGAACGGGCTGCCAGAGGAGGACGTAGTCGACTAGGTGTTTACCTGTTCGTTATGCTTGGCCTGCGAGCCACTTTCTTTTGATCTCGTTTTGTCTGGCCTGCGCGCCACCTTTTGTAATGACTTTTGCCCGGCCTGCGTGCCAGGGGCTTTTTTGACATGTTTGTAATATCTACACAATGGGTTTTACCTGATTTTAATACTTTTCTTGTTGTACTTGTATGTGTGTATGATGCTTGTGTATTTGATATACTTTACTTGTTTTTACCTAAGTAATTTGGTGATTTTGGGAGTTTGCTCGACTTTGATGATTCTCGACCATGTGGGTAAACTGGTCGAGTGGCCGAAGGTGTATCCCGCACTTCAATGAGGCTTCGAGCTCGGTCGAGGTCTTAGCTTCGTGGCGTGAACTTCCCATCACGAGTTGGGTGTTCTGCCTAATTGGTACGACGACGACGGAGCTCGGTCGAGGCGTCCTCGTCGGATCAAAAGTTCTAGCGCACACATACCGCTGCCTATGATTGTCGTGTTTCGTATAGAGGTGTTGCGCTTGTACCCTAGTGCCCCCCTAATCGCGACGTTGCCGCGTCGCGGGTAGTGTCTTACTGTAGTATTGCTTAAGTTTCTCAGCGTTCCATGGTCGAGCAAGTTCCTCCCCGTGTAGATTTTCGAGGTAGTAGGCCCCTGTCCCCGTTTTTGCGCGGACGCGGTACGGGCCCTCCCAATTTGCAGCGAGCTTTCCTTCTCGTGAATCTTTCTGGTTCCTTTGCAGGACGAGGGTGCCTAATTTAAAATCTTGTTTAATAACTTTGTTATTATAGCGTAGAGTTATTTTCTGCTTGAGTGAGGCTTCTTGGAGGGAGGCGCCCGTCCTTATCTCCTCGACAAAGTCGAGCTCCTCTCTCAGGGCCTCGTTGCTTGCGCCCTCGTCGAGGGGGGCCTCCGTCCTCCTCGAGGGTTCCCTGATCTCCACGGGGATCACAACTTCTATTCCATACGTCAGACGAAAGGGGGTTTCCCCGGTCGTGGAGTGTGGGGTTGTTCGGTAGGCCTAGAGGACGTTGTGTAGTTCCTCGACCCATCGTTCCTTGGCGTCGCCTAGTCGGCGTTTCAATCCTCGAAGGATCACCTTGTTCGATGCTTTGGCCTGCCCGTTCGTCTGAGGATGTTCGACCGACGTGAAGTGTTGCTTCGTGCCCAGTTTGGTGACGAAGTCTTGGAAGTTCCTGTCGGTGAACTGCGTCCCATTGTCGGTGACAATCGCTTCTTGGCGACTATCGGCGGCCCTCACGTTGTGGGGAGGGGCTGCGAGAGCTCGCCGGGGGATTCCTTCGCGGGGAAGGAGAACGGTGAGGGGATGGTGGATAATGATGTCTTCGCGGGGAAGAGCGTCGTGGTCTCCCTCTCTCGAGCGCTTCGATCCTGAGATTCTGCTGGGCAATCAATTGGTTGGTCTGGTTGACCAAGGTGAACAGGGCCACCATGCCCGGATCAGGTTTGGTGGTGGGGCGACTGGCTGGTAGACAACCGACGGGATTTTCTGTTGGGCGGCGTCAAATGCCGCGTCTTCGGATGAAGGGGAGGCGATCTGCCCGTCCCTCGCGTCGCCTTCTTCGATGTGGACGGCAGCGTTGTCCTCACGGTGGTTTCCTTTGTCGAGCTGCGTGAAGGCAGTGCCCGGAGCGTTGTTCCCAGGTTGGGTGCTGCCCATGGTAGTTATGAGCAGAGAGATTACTTTGGTTTAACGATGAAGGAAAAATGGGGAAGCAATTGTTTCCCACAGACGGCACCACTGATCGTACCTTGATCAGACAGTATGACCGTGGCCAACAACGTCGTGAAATCTTCAGCTCCGGTGATGATGATACGACGAGGGTATGTACCTGCAAGGTACTCCAACGGTCAAGTCAGGAAAGGTCATAGAAACAGGGCAAGTACAGAAAACAGGTGTGAGTTAGAATGTAATGTAACCTAACCCTCTCAAGAGAGAGGGTATTTAAAGAGAGCCCCCAGCGCGGGGCCAACGGTTACCTGAAATGGGCTGGATTGCAAGGCCTGATCCAGGCAACTGCCAGGGCTTACATGGCGTAGGGAAGACCAGCACGTGGTCTTCGCCCTGGGGTAACGGTCCCGAGATCTCCGGAAGGTGGGCAGACCGATTCCTTCGGAGGTGGGAGGTTACAAGGTGATGTGTCCACGCAGGGAGGAGCTCATGGATGTCGAGGAGAGACGTGTTCCGCAAGGCTTGATGCCTCTGCTCTACAGTATCTGTTGCACGTGCCTGACCTTACTGGAGGGTGGAACGTGCTCGACGCAGGGGTAAATATGGGTCTTGTTGGGCCTTTCCAGATTATTGAGTTGGGTCTGCCCGACTGGTGGGCAGGCGCCGACCTAGTCCAGAACATTACTTTTACTCGGTATTTCAATAAATATTAATTGTAATTGACTAAAATAAATTATTTTTAATAGCAAATTATATCTATACCTATATATAAAAAGAATATAAGAAAATGGACTGACCTTTTTTCCCTTCCATTTTTACCCTTTGTAAGTTGTTTGAATTTTTCTTAATTATTAAAATTGAAAAAATACAAAAAGAAAAACACATACTAAATAATACACTCGTAAGAGTAAGAGTAACTTAGTGACTTCTACCACTACAACAACTAGCGTCCAAACAGGCACTCCCGTGCCCGTTTGTCCGCTTTTTTTAATGCGCACAGCAGAAAAAAATAAACATGTGTATATTATATATGAGGTGTTTATCGTTCTTTACATTAAAAATAATATATTTTAGACAACATATACGTGTGTATATTAATGTACTTATTGAATACAAATACATTTATTATTGGTGTCATATACATATTAAGTTTTGTTTGCAATATGTAATATTCACGCATTAAATTTTGCCTGAGTTCAGAAAATCGCATTGTGACGTGACTTTATTCAACCAGTTTTTTCAAGCAAATCAATACTGTGAATGGAATAATTTCGTGGTTAGGATTACCGTATTTTGAAAAAAGAAAATAGGTTACACCAAAATTAAGTTTTGTATTTATATATTGTTATAGATTGTTCAAAACCATAAGAAGATTTAGATAGAATAAGAACAAAATTCTTTCTTACATATTTTTAAGTAAATAAACATAAACATTAACAGAGATATTAAGTTACATTTTTTGCTTAATAGGAAGGTCAACCATTGCATCAAAATCAGAAATATCTCTCGTTTCACTGCAAAACAAATGAAGTAAATTTTAGTAGTCAACGATATAGTGTAATCTAGTAAGTACACGCCTAGTGTGACATTGCAAAAGTAAAGTTGAATGATTTAGTATAATAGATAAATACCTGAGTTTGTGTCAACAAAATTTCTTTAAAAACTATATTATTGGTAAACTCCCCTTCTTTTCCCTCTACTCTTCCGTCTCTAATTAGCACTTTTGTTGCAGCCCGCGAAACACCTCTTGATAAAACAACATACAATTGCCTATGATTGAAAACATGTGACTGAAAACATACCATTGCTTTTCAAGATAGTAATTCAATAAAATTCCTCAATTATCTCTTAATTAATTGGGGATAATAATTATGTTTTATCCCTATATAAAAATTACTTGGTCAAACCAAATGAAATCGAAAATTATTGGTATTATTGATAAAAAAAATATATCTAAAAATTATTAACGGTTACCATTTTTTTATGAACAACTCTAAACCAAAAAAACTCAATCATTTTTCAACCCTAAACCAAAAATTAAATTTTAAATTCCTCTTTAATCATTATAATCAATGCATTAAAACTAAACAAACAAAATCAATTACATCAATGCTAAAAAAATGATAATTAATAATTAATCTCATCAATGCTAATAAAATAAAAACAATACTAACAAAATAAAAAGTGACAACAATAGAATTTTTCTACGAAGAAATATACCATTTCTTGCCAAAAATGTGGTTTAACTTAATTACCCATCATCACTCATTCTAAGCCTTGCAAATCCGTCATAAAAATGAAAGGTTACCCCCTTTTTCAGTTATGTTGTTTCCTGTAAAAATGATAATACAAAATTATCAATAAAAGAATAATCAAAGAGACTCAATATTCATAGGAAAATTAGACTAATAAGAAAATATCACTTGTGAGTTAAACCTGACATTGCAATATTTTATTTCTTAGTAATATAAAAACAACTCTGCAAATTAAAAAACATTAAATACTTAGAAATTATGAGATTTTTAAAAACAATAAGTAGTTAGTGACTTCATTACATTAAAACAACAACTGATTTCACAATTTCTAACCCATTTTCTTTTTCTTGTCATATTCATTTTTTTTCTTTTTCCTTTCATTATCTTTAAAAAATAACAAAAAGTAATTAACAAATTAATAAAAATTAATAAAATAAATGATAAACATGAATTTTCAAGACCCACAATGATGATAATGGTTGATGCATATACAATATACAATATATTCATCATAATAACTCATTTTGAAAGATTTTTAAAGGTCTACAATTACAAAAATACATGGTAAAAATAACCTCTTTTTCTCTAGAGATTAAACTTCATAATGATTCAATCAAGTCTATATCTTTAACAAATTCAAAACAAACAATAAAATAATGTTAATATTATTGAGATGAAATGAGTATAACAAAAAGAAAGAAGAATATAAATGAAATAAATTCTGATGCAAAAACAGAATAAAATGCAGTTCATTAGAATTAAAATTAAACAAAGTAATACAATACATTTTGTACAACAGTGTCATAATCGTAATGACTACCACCATCACATGATAGTTGTTTCTTATATTGGTTCTTACATTCATCACATTTATTTGCAGTGAACCATAAACAATTTGGTATGGATAGTTTTGTGTTATTGTAAAAGGACCAATCACAAATACTTTTATATTATGGAGAGAGAGGTGCAGTTACATTTTTTCTCTTAACTTCTAAGTAGTTATTGAAATGGTAAATTACTAAATTGTATGCGGTTACATAATAAATTTTAAAATAGTAAAGGATAATTTCGGAATAGAAAAAAGGCTACACCAAAAAAATGTTTTGCCTTTATATATTGTTATAGATTCTAAGCCTTGCAAATCCGTCATAAAAATGAAAGGTTACCCCCTTTTTCAGTTATGTTGTTTCCTGTAAAAACGATAATACAAAATTATCAATAAAAGAATAATCAAAGAGACTCAATACTCATAGGAAAATTAGACTAATAAGAAAATATCACTTGTGAGTTAAACCTGACATTGCAATATTTTATTTCTTAGTAATATAAAAACAACTCTGCAAATTAAAAAACATTAAATACTTAGAAATTATGAGATTTTTAAAAACAATAAGTAGTTAGTGACTTCATTACATTAAAACAACAACTGATTTCACAATTTCTAACCCATTTTCCTTTTCTTGTCATATTCATTTTTTTTCTTTTTCCTTTCATTATCTTTAAAAAATAACAAAAAGTAATTAACAAATTAATAAAAATTAATAAAATAAATGATAAACATGAATTTTCAAGACCCACAATGATGATAATGGTTGATGCATATACAATATACAATATATTCATCATAATAACTCATTTTGAAAGATTTTTAAAGGTCTACAATTACAAAAATACATGGTAGAAATAGCCTCTTTTTCTCTAGAGATTAAACTTCATAATGATTCAATCAAGTCTATATCTTTAACAAATTCAAAACAAACAATAAAATAATGTTAATATTATTGAGATGAAATGAGTATAACAAAAAGAAAGAAGAATATAAATGAAATAAATTCTGATGCAAAAACAGAATAAAATGCAGTTCATTAGAATTAAAATTAAACAAAGTAATACAATACATTTTGTACAACAGTGTCATAATCGTAATGACTACCACCACCACATGATAGTTGTTTCTTATATTGGTTCTTACATTCATCACATTTATTTGCAGTGAACCATAAACAATTTGGTATGGATAGTTTTGTGTTATTGTAAAAGGACTAATCACAAATACTTTTATATTATGGAGAGAGAGGTGCAGTTACATTTTTTCTCTTAACTTCTAAGTAGTTATTGAAATGGTAAATTACTAAATTGTATGTGGTTACATAATAAATTTTAAAATAGTAAAGGATAATTTCGGAATAGAAAAAAGGCTACACCAAAAAAATGTTTTGCCTTTATATATTGTTATAGATTATAGATTATTTATTTATTTATTTATTTATTTATAAGGAAAAACGTAAGTTAAAAATTTATTTATTAGGAAAAACGTAAGTTACAAATAATAATGAGAGGTTAAACGGTTACAATAATATTCCTCTATGCCTATATATAGGGAAAAGAAAGATGGGAATGAAGAGTAAAACCAATGAATCGGAACAAATATCCATGGGGGCTAAAGAAAGGAATGGGTTTGGTTTTATACATTTGCAGTACACAAAAAAATCTTCTATTCTTTTCTTTTGCACTCTCTCATTTCCTTATCTCTATGTATTCTTTTATTTATTAGTTATGTATTTATTATTTTAATTGATAGTTTTATGAGTTATGTATTTATTATTTCAATTGATAGTAAGGAGGTTTAGAGAAATTTAAACGCCATAGATAAACAGTAAACTTTTTTTTTTAATGTCTAACATGATATTAATCAATCACTTTTACTGTTTTTTCAACACATTAGAAATTGAAGCACAATTTGTCATTCAAAATATACCAATCAGTTAATATTGTAAAAATAACATGTACTTGTGTTCCAGTCTGAGCGTGTGAAAGAGAAACAGTAATAAAGAATATGTTCTTTGGTTGTGTATGGTATTTTAAATTTTTCCATGAAATTAGAATTTATGTATAACTGAATTTTCCCTTTTACCAAATTCTTAAGAAAGACATACCAATATTTTTTTAACTAAATTGAATTTTTTTTGTTTGTACTCTTTATTTCAATTTTGATTTCAATACACATTCATAAATTTATTTTTAATGTCTCTCTCATCAAATAAAAATTGATTCAATTTTGTTTTTAATACTCATTTAATTAACTTTGGTTTTTAAGACTCATTTATTTTCTCTCATTTTCTTTGAAAGATCACTAAACTCATATTGGTTCATTCTTAGAGATTGTTCTGGAAATGGTTGCGCTATACTTCAATTAATAGATATGTCAACTATACTAATTTCTAAATATCACTTTCTTTTAATATTGTGTCTATGTCAATAAATTGTGTCCGATCAAACTTCTCATTTACCATTCATTTGAAATCCTATTTGGTCACTTGAACTTTTAAAATAGTAATTGCATATGCTTCAAGTTAAATTACCATTGGTTCAATTGCGTAATATTTTATAATATTTTTCGAAATTGAACGTAATTTTTTCACTTTTACTCTTTCCTAAATTGAAATTGCACTATGTCAATTGGACTTAATATTTTGTTCAATTAAATTCTTTTCAAATTAAATGTAATTTTGGGTAGTCCAACAAATATCATTGTGTGTACTACTTTTTTTCAAATTTCTTTATAAAACTCTCAATAGTTTAACCGTATGACATAAGTGCAATGATAACAATTAATTCATTCACTATAATTCAAAATACTTGATTAAAGAGTTGTATATATATATATATATATATATATATATATATATATATATATATATATATATATATATATATATATATATATATATATATTGTTCTGGACTGGGCCGAGGCTGCCCAACAGTCGAGCAGACCCAACCCATACAGCCGGGGGAGGCTCAATAAGGTCCTTCTGCAAGACACGCGACTGCCACGTGTTAGCCACAGTTTCGTCGGGCACTTAGGCAGTGTCGGGCACTTGGGACAATAGGGAAGGGGGACATCACACCCTACTGAGATGTGTCTCCCCGACAGACTAGCTTCTCCCCCGCGAGAATGCTACACGTCACTCCTCGACGAACGTGGCTCTTCCCCGCGAGGCCATGTCCGTTCTACGGGCATCGTCTCTCCTCGATGCATATGGCTCCTCCCCGCGAGGCCATGTCCGTTCTACGGGCATCGTCTCTCCTCGACGCATATGGCTCCTCCCCGCGAGGAGTATGCATGATTCACATCTCCTCGACCAGACAAGGCTCCTCCCCCGCGAGGAGCACCCAACGGTCCACCGAGCGTGGACACGTTCCAAGTAACCTCCCACTTCCGAAAGATTTGGTCTGCCCTACTTCCGGAAATCTAGGAGCAGTTACTCTAGGGCGAAGACCACGTGCTGGTCTTCACTACTACACGTAAGCCCTAACAGTTACTTGGAGTGGGCCTAGTTGATCCAGCCCATTGCAGGTAACCGTTGGCCCCGCGCTGGGGGCTCTCTATAAATACCCTCTCATTTGAGAGGGTCAGGTTAGACACTTTTCTTCCTACCATTCACACCTTCTGTATTTGCTGATATTATGTACACTCTCTCACTTGAGCGTCGAAGTACCTTGCAGGTACACCCCCCCCGGCTGTCTCTCATCACCATCGGAGCTGCCGTTCCAGACGCCGTTGGCCACTATCACTGTCTGATCCAGGTACGATCAGTGGCGCCGTCTGTGGGAACTATAAGCTTCCCCGTTTTTCTGTTCGATAAACCAAAGCTTTCTCCGTTCAACAACCATCATGGCCAACCCGTCGGCGAATCAAGCTCTAGACAACGTTATTGCGCAGCTTAGCACCGGCAACCACGTCGACAAGAACTCTGCCCGACCTGTCGCGGAGAACGACGTCAGAGACGGACTCACCGCTTCTCCATCTTTCGAAGAAGTGGAGTACGAGACAGCTCACCAGGACGGACAGGAAACCGTCCTCCAGCCCGTTTTCCAGCCCGTGGACCCGCCGTCAAATGCGGATCCGAGCACTGCTGCCCTGTTTGCGTTGGTCAATCAGGTCAACCAGATGATCTTCAACCAGAACATCCGGATCGAGGCGCTGGAGAAAAGTCGTGGTCGGTCTTCCCCGCGAAGGCACCGACCACCACCATTTCCAAGACGTTCACTGTCCCCGGAGGCATCTCGCAGCCCCTCCCCGGTTCCCAGGGGTCGCAGACCACGCTTGGAGCGTGCTCAGCCGGAGCATCCTCAGAAACGCCACCGCTCCCCGCCACCAAAGGGACCAGTTCGCTCCTCAAAAAATAAAAGGAGCAAGCCGGACGCCGAGGAGCCCAGAGGCCGCCCGAAGGACCATTCCCCGAGACATCGCTATGTTCATGGACAACTCTCCCCCTCCGTGTCCCTGGGAGCCAGCGAGGATGACGATTACCGGACCCCTCTGGGCAGGCACATCATGGACGCCCCTATTCCTAAGGGCCTGGAGAGGCCCCCATCCTTGGGGACATATGACGGGACATCTGATCCTGATGACCATGTCGAGAGTTTTGAAGCTCTGCTCGATTTCAGGAATGTCTCTGGCGCTATCAAATGCTGATTGTTCCCTACGACTCTTCGGAAAGGGGCCATGGCTTGGTAAAAAAACCTAGCATCTGAGTCAATCACGTCGTGGAGAGTCTTGAGGGAGCGTTTCAGAAAACATTTTACGGCTTCTCATCGACATCCGAAGATGATAGCCTCTCTGGAAGCCTTCTTTCAGGGGAAGGACGAACCTCTCCGGAGCTACATAGAGAGGTTCAACAAAGAGGCGGTCGAAATCCACGTGACCGATCACATCAAAATGTATCTCATCATCAAGGGTTTGAGGATAGGATCTAAGTTCGCAGAATCCGTCGGGCTGCACCGTCCCCGCAGCTTTGAAGGTCTCTTCGAGAGGGCTCAGTCGCATATTGAGTTCGAGGAAGCTGAGGCTGCACAAATTGCCCTCGATTCGAGGTGCAGAGAAGGCCCCCGCGGCAACAAGGAAGAAGACTCCCCTCCACCCAGGCGAGGTGGAGACAGGAGAAGAGAAGACTCCCCTCCACCCAGGTGAGGCGGGGAAAGAAAGAAAGAAACTCGGACCAAAGAGCCCCACGAATCACGGGGACCGTCTGGCCTTTTCAAAGATTACACACCGCTGAACGTGTCCCGCTCGCACATTTTCAGCGATTGTGCCAATTCGGAGTTCATCAAAGGGGGAATCCGCTTCCCGAAACCGGCGGATTCCAAACCAAATGCTGACAAGTCCAAGTATTGTTGGTTCCATCGCAGTCACGGGCACGTTACTGAAGATTGCGTCCACCTTAAGGACGCAATCGAGACGCTGATTAAAGAAGGGTACCTGAAGAAGTACGCCAAGCAGCAAGAGGCCCCCCGCCCCAGCGGCCAGGAGGCTCAGAATGTCGAGGAGTCAACTCCTTCTCCCAACAACGGATCACTGCAAGTCGCGTTGAGCATCACGCGACCTGAAGACTTCAGTTTTTTAGGAGAACTCGACAGCCCTGAAGCTGTCCGAGACATGTGGAAGAACTTCCCGGCAGAAGACTCGATAAGTGCCCGAAGCACCTGGGAGTCTTTCCCCCATGCCCTGGTCATATCGGGCGGAGCCCCTGACCGTTTGACCGTGGGGTCAATAAAGAGGAAGTTTGACGAGCTGAAAGCAACAACTCCTCGATCCTCTACCCTCGAGAGAGTTAAAGGAAGATCAAATCCGATTACCTTCTACCTCGAGGAACTTCCCGGCGGGGCACCGAATGCCAACATCCCCCTCCTGATCCGGGCACAGATGGCCAACTTTGACGTCCACAGAATTTTGGTCGACCAGGGGAGCTCGGTGGACATCATGTACATCCACCTTTTCGAGACCCTCCAGCTGACCAAGCAACACTTGTCCCCGTACGTAGGATCAGACCTACAAGGCTTCAACGGCGCGACCACCAGACCGTGGGGGTTTCATGGAATTGATGGTCACCTTCGGGATTGAGGAAACTGCCCGACAGGTGAAGACGCGTTTCTTGGTGGTGGACTGCCCATCCCTCTACAACTGTATAATGGGGAGGACCACGTTGGCGGAACTGACGGCCGTACCATCAATGGTCCACCTGAAGATGAAATACTACACGAAGCGCGGACGTGTGGTCACTGTCTACGGAGACATCAACGCGGCTAGAAGATGTTTCAACGCAGCCATCAGAGGTCTGAGTTTCGTTGGCGGCATCAAGTCTAAGACTCAGGCCGAGACACCCCCAGACGTCGTGCAGGCTCCACTCCCGCCGGTCAGCGCGGTCGGCCTTGACAGCAGATTTCCCGGGGAACAGGAAGAAGCTGCAGGCGAGGACCTCCCAGTCGAAGTCAACGGGCAACCTCTCCACCCAACGCGCCCCGTCCCAGATGGATATTTCGAGCTGGTTCCTCTCGGCGATAGCCCCGACCGAAGCGTGAAGATTGGCTCTGGACTCCCCGACCTGGCGAAGAGGCAACTGAAAGCATGCCTCCGAGAAAATGCAGATCTGTTCACCTGGAGTGCTGCAGAGATGCCCGGACTAGACCTTGAAGTAGCTTGTCATCAGCTGACTATAGATCCGGCCACTAGGGCTGTAGCTCAACGTAGGTGTAGGCAGTCTCTGGTAAAAATGGAGGCTGCTGAAAAAGCTGTAAAAGACCTCCTAGAGGCAAACTTTATTTCTGAGGCCAAGTACACAACTTGGCTTTCAAATGTTGTACTCGTTAAGAAAAATAATGGAAAATGGAGGATGTGCGTTGACTACACGAATCTTAACCGGGCATGCCCGAAAGACTCTTATCCCTTACCTAATATCGACCAACTAGTCGATAATTCTGCAGGATTTAAATTATTATCCTTTATGGATGCCTATTCGGGGTACAACCAAATCCCCATGGACGAGGCCGACAAGCAGCATACCGCTTTCATGACCGAGTCGGGCAACTACTACTATAACGTAATGCCTTTCGGCTTGAAAAATGCTGGCGCCACCTACCAACGGATGATGAACAAGGTCTTCCGGGCAGACATCGGCGACGTACTCGAAGTTTACATGGACGACATGATCGTCAAATCTGCGGAAGAAGTCGACCATGTCGCTCACCTCCAGAAAGTGCTCGACACGGCGAGGAAATGTCGCATGAGGTTCAACCCCGACAAGTGCACCTTCGGTGTTCGCGCGGGGAAGTTCCTCGGCTTCTACCTCACAGAGAGGGGCATCGAGGCGAACCCCGACAAATGTAGGGCATTCTCCGAAATCCCTACCCCAAACTCAAAGAAGTCGATCCAGTCACTCAACGGAATGCTGACTGCTCTCTCCCGTTTCGTGGGCAAATCTGCTCAGTACGCACTCCCCTTTTTCAAGCTTCTCCGGCAGAAGGCGACTTTTGAATGGAGTGAAGAATGCGAACAAGCCCTCCTCCATCTAAAACAAGTCTTATCACAACCCCCGGTCTTGTCCCGACCAGATACCGGGGAAACACTTTTCTTATACCTAGCCGTCACCGGCGAAGCGGTGAGTGCTGTCCTTATATGGGAAACTCCCGACGGACAGAAACCGATTTATTTCATGAGCAGAGCCCTCCAGGGCCCCGAGCTCAGATACCAACAGATTGAAAAGGTCGCCTTGGCCCTAGCATCTGCGGCCAGAAGATTACGTCATTACTTCCTAGCCCACACGATCGTGGTAAGGACAGAGCAGCCCATCAGACAGCTCCTCAGTCGGCCAGATATGGCAGGGAGAATGCTACGGTGGTCTCTCGAGCTATCCGAGTTCGACCTTCGATACGAAGGAAGAAAAGCCTTGAAAGCCCAAGTACTGGCCGAATTCGTTGCGGAAATGACCGTCCCTGAATCCTCGACCAGTGGCTCCCAGAAATGGACGATTTACGTCGACGGGGCCTCCAGTGCAAAAGGTAGCGGAGCGGGCATTATCCTCGAAAACGAGCAGGGCATCCTGATAGAGGTCTCCCTCGAACTGTCCTTCAAGACATCGAATAGCCAAGCAGAATACGAGGCCTTCCTCGCGGGACTTTGACTTGCGGAAAACGTTGGCACAAAAGAAGTCAAAATCTTTACAGACTCCTAGCTCGTGGCATCGCAGGTTCGGGGAGAATTCCAGGCCAAAAACGATAGTCTCATCGAGTACCTAACCTTGGTGCAAGAAAAGTTGAAGAAATTTGTCTCTGCGGAGGTGGTTCACATCCCGCGTGAGCACAACACTCGAGCAAACGTGCTCTCCAAGCTTGCGAGCACTAAGAAAAAAGGAGGGAACAAATCAGTTATCCAGGAGATACTGACCCAGCTGAGCATAAACAAAACCGCACCGACCACAGAGGTCAACGCAATCGGGGATGCAAACTGTTGGATGACCCAGGTTTACGAATACTTGACGATGGGAAAACTGCCCGACGATCCTAAAGAAGCAGGGATAGTCAAAAGGCGGGCATGTGTGTATACCGTCGTCGAGGGTAAGCTATACTGTGTAGGATTCTCCATTCCCTTACTCCGATGTATCGAAGAAGGCAAAGTTTCGAGGATCCTCCAAGAAGTCCATGAAGGGATCAACGCCCAGCACCTCGCCGGAAGGTCCCTAGCCCGAAAAGCACTCCGAGCAGGGTATTATTGGCCCACTATGCAACATGATGCAAAGGAGCACGTTAAGAAATGTGACCGCTGCCAAAGACACGGAGACATGTACCTCGCTCCTCCAAACGAGCTTAAGTCATTGTCATCCCCGTGGCCATTTGCGTGGTGGGGAATGGATATCCTCGGACCTTTCGTCATAGGGTCGTACCAAAACAAGTACCTCATCGTCGGGGTGGATTACTTCACGAAGTGGATTGAGGCCGAGGCGCTGGCCAAGATCACTACTTTCAACATACTCTGTTTCTACAAAAGAAACATCCTCGCCCGATTCGGGGTGCCCTAAGCCATTCTCACGGACAACGGGACACAATTCACCAACAGGAACTTCCAAGACTTCGTCGCCAAACTGGGCACAAAACAGCACTTCACGTCGGTCGAACACCCTCAAACCAACGGGCAGGCCGAAGCAGCGAACAGAGTGATACTCCGGGGACTGAAGCAACGACTCGGCGAAGGCAAACAACGGTCGATCGAGGAGTTGCACAGCGTCCTCTGGGCGTATCGAACAACCCCACACTCCACGACCGGGGAGACCCCGTTTCGCCTAACATATGGGACCGAAGCGGTTATCCCCGTGGAGATCAGGGAACCCTCGAGGAGGACGGAAGCTCCCCTCGACGACGAAACAAACAACGAAGCCCTGCGAGAGGAACTCGACCTTGTCGAAGAGATAAGGACCGACGCTTCCCTCAGAGAAGCCTCTTTAAAACAGAAAATAACTCTGCGTTATAACGACAAAGTTATCAAACGAGACTTCCAAGTAGGCAGTCTTGTCTTACGGAGGAATAAAAAAGATTCACGCGAAGGAAAGCTGGCCGCAAACTGGGAGGGCCCATACCGCGTCACCGCAAAGACGGGAATGGGTGCCTATTACCTTGAGAACCTCCACTGTGAACAACTTGCTCAACCATAGAATGCCGAGAAACTCAAGCAATACTACAGTTAGACATTGTCCACGATAGTACAACATCGCGACCACGAGGGCATGCAACGGTACATGTGCGACACCTCTATATAACACACGACGGCCAAAAACCACGAAGTGTGTGCGTGAGACTTTTTGGCCTGACGAGGAGGCCTCAATCGAGCTCCGTCGTCGACGTACTAATTAGGCAGAACACCCAGCTCGCGATGGGGCATTCGCGCCACGAAGCTAAGACCTCGACCGACATCTTGGCCTCGTTGAAGGTCGGGGTACAACCCTCGACCAATCGACTAGCTCTCTCCGCAGTCGAGGATCATCAAAATAGAGCAAACTCCCAAGGCGCCAGTGATCTCAACTACTTAGGCAAAAATAAGTAACGTATAAAATATCATACACAAACAAATCAATAAAGAGGCATAGCGAAGTATGAAAATCGGGCAAAGCCCTTAGTACGAATGTTACATATATAAGCCCACAAGCCGGGCAAAAATAACCATTGTGCAAATATTACATCAAGTAAGCCCACAAGCCGGGCAAAAACAACAAAATGGCACGCAGGCCAAGCAAACTATATTCCTACTCTGCGGCAGTCTCAGCGGTGTCTGGCCCACCTCCCTCGTTGGCATTTCCTCCTTGCCCGGGCGGTACTATCCGGCCGTCGACCACCTCGAAGTCAGCATCTGCCCCATCGGTCACCAGGTCGGGGTTTAGGACCCGAAGCTGCGCCACCGCATTCCGAAACCCTATGCCCGCAGTTTCAAGAGCATCATCCTCGGCTAGCCGGAGATCCTGCTCGAGTTTCCTGAGTTGGGCCACCAGCGCTGCTCGAGTGGTTAGGAGCCTATCCTCTTCGGTTTCGCCTTCAGCTAGCAGCACAGCATCCTCTAACTCAGCAACCCTCTCCTTGAGCCGCTTCTCCTCTGCCTCCAGCTCGGTGATTCGGGCAAGGTGACCTCTCTCCGCTTCCTCGACTTCCATTAGCTTGGTCTCAGCCCGCTGCTGCTGCTCGCTCTGTTCTTTGTTCAGGTCCCTGCATTCCTTCAACTCTTTGAGCAGGTCGAGCAGCTCAGCATCCAATTTTTCGAGCTTTTCTTGCAGTCGAGAAAGTTCAGCGGCGGGGCAAGTCTCATCGTTCAGGACAATGGCAGTCGAGCAAAGCCGCATGACCGCGGACAGGTCCTCAAAGATCGTTTTCCTCCTCGCTTCCGCGGCGACCCCCAGCACAACTTGGATTTCAGAGGGAGGGACGCGAGGATAGATGACTTCGGAGAAGAAGCGGGGCTTTTGATGGCATGGTGGGAGATCAAAGTTGGAAGGAGGCGGGGGACTATCTTCGTTGCCCAGGTCGACGATCTCTGCGTTCGAAACCCGTTGTCGTTTCGGCGTCCCTTGAGCACCCGGAGACTGGCTCCCAGCAGGAGGTGTCCGCCTGTACGAAATCCCCGACACGGTCGCAGCCAGCTGAGATTGGCTGGAACCCTCGGGCATCGCGGCGGAGGAAACACCCTCAGGCACGACCCCAAAAGGAGCAACATCTTGACCCTTTGAACGAGATGCATCTCCTCGGGCCTGCTCTTCCCGAGCCCTCTTCGCCTTCAACTTTTTGAGTCTCTCCTCGGCTCCGACCATTTTTCCTGCAAAAAGAAAAGAAAACATTAGTAACGCAAGGTATACATACGCGAGGAAGGATAAGATCGTGGATGTTTTCACCACCTAATAACTCGACTGCTTCCTCATCGGAGAAGGTTTCGAGCAGGACACGGGTATTGATCAAACGACGTTGTTTCTTCACCTGCCCGTCTGCACGCATTATAGTCTCGCCGCCCAGCGTTTTATGTCGGGCTTCATTGAAGCTTTCGACGAAAGCGACGATTTTATCGTAAGCTGCCCGGTCGTCTACATCCAACTGATTATGCTTCACCTTGTATTTGTCGACTCCCTTCTTGAAGTGTTCCTCCGTCCAGTACAGGGGGAACCTCGGCTCCAGAACCTCCTCGGAGCGACCGTCGACCTCGCGGGTGACTTTCCGGTACAGCGAGTTGATAGCTTCAAGGGTGACTGGCCTCACGAAATAGTAGCGGAATTTGAAGTCCCGAACGGAATCTAAATACGTATGGAACAAAGCTTTGCTTTGTTTGAAGGACACTCATCCGTGTCGTCCACCAGCCAACGACCTTTGGAGATGGAATATCTGGAAGAATAGGGACACTGTCGAAACGATCTTTAAGTGCTTACATACGAGCTCGAAGGCCCGGATGAAGGCCAGCGAGTTCGGGTGAATCTGCGAAGGGGCCAACTTCAACCAGGCGAAGATCCCCTCTTGTAAGTCCGTGAAGGGCAACCTCCACCCCGCCTTGTCGAACATGAATTCATATAACGGGATGCGCATTCCCCGGTAAGGCGAACATATCCGATGATGCTCCTTTGGGCGGAAAACCTTCCAGGATTTGTCGGACCCGATGAGCCTGTGCTCGACGGTGCAGAACGCGTCGTCCACGTCTTTGTAGACGAAGATAGACGACATCTCTAGGGCTTCTTCGCAGACCCACTCCTCGAGCGGGCGCTCCCGTACGAAAGCCATGTGAGCCATAGGGGATTCAGGTTGGTCGTCTTCTTCGAAAGATCCTACGGCCACCTTCGCAGCTAAATCGTCCATTTACCTAAAAAAGCAGAAGGAAACGGTGAATTCGATGGGTCATATCAAATTCACCCCTCCACCGCTGTTCAAACGAATGGGCGAGGAAGGGGCAAGGCTCTCTCGGTTCCCCGACATAACCGGCCAAGGATCAATATGTTCACCGGGGAACTCATCGCCTCCCCGGAAAATTCTGCCCCCGTGTTCCCTTAACGCTAACGAAAAGAGTAATTGTTGGGGACCCCGGGACATTCAACGCGTCCCCGAGATGTTCATCCCTGGTCCCCGAGATATTCAACGAAAGCGGGTGAAATTCTTAGCACCCCCTCTCTCAGCAACTAAAGAGCCCCGCCGTATTCGCCAGGAATCCCTTCGTTTCTCGTGGGAACTTAATCAGTTCACCAAGGAAATGCTATACAATGGTTAAAATTAAAAAGAAAGGCAAGAAAAAGATCAGTTTTGGAGCAAATACCTTATAAACAGCGGTTTAGGGTTCCGGTACGGAGTTTCCGGCGGTTGACGGCGGCGAACAGCTACTGAAGAGGGTAGAGAGAGAAGGAGAAGGAGAAGGAGTGTTGAGAAAGAAACAGAAAAGTGACAAGTGAGTAAGGGGAGGAGCTTTTATAAGGGTTCTCACGGAACTCGAGGGACATAGGGCACTTGAGTGCACTACCCTAGCCAGCCGCCCTAGCCTCCCTAGGTAATGATGGCAGGCGACACGTGGCTCGCATGCAGCCGCTCATCTTCCCACGCGTGTCGTTTCAGTTTTCCCCAACATTTCGAATCAGAAACCCCTCATCTCCCCGGCGTTACGACCAGACACAGCTGTCCGATGCCCGACTTATGTGCGACTGCAGGGACGTCGAGCACGAGAATGGCCTCCTCGGTACCCCTCTTGGCGTATCCCCAACATGCCAATAACCCTTAAGCCATTACTCTGACATCTCAGAGCAACGACTTGGGGGGCTCCTATTCTGGACTGGGCCTAGGCTGCCCAACAGTCGAGCAGGCCCAACCCATACAGCAGGGGGAGGCCCAATAAGGTTCTTCTACAAGACACGCGACTGCCACCTGTTAGCCACAGTTTCGCCGGGCACTTAGGTAGTGTCGGGCACTTGGGACAATAGGGAAGGGGGACATCACACCCTGCTGAGATGTGTCTCCCCGATAGACTAGCTTCTCTCCTGCGAGAATGCTACACGTCACTCCTCGACGAACATGGCTCCTCCCCGCGAGCCATGTCCGTTCTACGGGCATCGTCTCTCCTCGACGCATATGGCTTCTCCCCGCGAGGCCATGTCCATTCTACGGGCATCGTCTCTCCTCGACGCATATGGCTCCTCCCTGCGAGGAGTATGCAGGATTCACATCTCCTCGACCACACAAGGCTCCTCCCCCGCGAGGAGCACCCAACGGTCCACCCCGCGTGGACACGTTCCAAGTAACCTCCCACTTCCGAAAGATTCGATCTGCCCTACTTTTGGAAATCTATGAGCAGTTACTCTAGGGCGAAGACCACGTGCTGGTCTTCACTACTACACGTAAGCCCTAGCAGTTACTTGGAGTGGGCCTAGTTGATCCAGCCCATTGCAGGTAACAGTTGGCCCCGCGCTGGGGGCTCTCTATAAATACCCTCTCATTTGAGAGGGTCAGGTTAGACACTTTTCTTCCTACCATTCACACCTTCTGTATTTGCTGATATTCTGTACACTCTCTCACATGAGCGTCGGAGTACCTTGCAGGTACACCCCCCCTCCCCCGCCGTCTCTCATCACCATCGGAGCTGCCGTTCCAGACGCCGTTGGCCACTATCACTGTCTGATCCAGGTACGATCATATATATATATGGGGGCATATCAAGTGAGAGAGATTTTAAAATGAGAGATGAGAGGAACAAACAATAACCATTAGATTAGTCAAAAAATTATGATTAAACGTATTCATTAATGTGGCTGTTAATTTCACTCTCTTACGTTCTCTCTTATTTATTTGATCTAATGGTTGTTATTTGTTCCTCTCATCTCTCATTTAAAATCACTTATATTTTAATTTGCTCCCATATATATATATATATTTTTTTTTTATATATATGTGTGTGTGTAAAATGCTAGAGAAATTTTCATGATGACGATCATTTTCATTGTAAACCATTTTTATTTATGGTTCTTTTGGGAGGTTAGAAAATTAAAAAAAATTTATTTCATTATTAGAGAAATTTTGATGATGATGACCCTTTTCATTGTAAACCATTTTTATTTTTGGTTTTTGGGAGGTTAGAAAATTAAAAAAATTTCAAATCATCTATCTTCTTATCACCCTCTTTAATTCCATATCTCTCACTAAAAAAAGTCAATTTTTCTAAATCTCTTTAGTCTCACAAAGTTTTATAAATTCTTAAGCGTACGCAGAGCCGTCTCAATCTTTTAAGAGACTCTGTGTAAGAAGTTGCAGTTAGCTCTAATTATGTTGTGAAATTTTTTAGAGGCACTATTTAAACATAAATTAACTGTAAAATATTTGCAAAGAGACCCTTTTTTCTATAGTTTAATTATGAAAAAGTGTGAGGCTCTGTGTTGTAGGCCGCCTTGCACACCTTCAAAGACGGCCTTGACGTACATACTAAAAAACAGACAATGCTTATCACAAAGTTTGTCCAAAAAATATTCATTTCTATATTAATCTGTGCGCGTACTACAAAAAGCGGATAAATGGGGCACGAGATTGAATATCCTAAAGTTTATACAAAGAATATCCGTTTATATTTTGACGTCTGTGCGTATATTAAAAAAGCAGACAAACGAGCACGATGCTAGTTTATATAAAAAGGAAGGGAATAGTAGAAGGTACATTGTAAAGAAATGAACGGCACAATAAATGCACTAAAAACTCACACAAGAACTAAAAGTGAGAGGAAAACAAAACAAGACAAACACTGCTTTTAAAACCAATGTTAACATTAGAGTAATCAGTCTAGGAAAAACGAGCCACCAAACTAAGAAAATACCCAATGACACACTTAAACTGTTGTTGGTGCAGACAAAAGATAAAGTCTATTAGTCAATTATATTAAGGTGAATTCTTATCTACCCACTTCAAAAAGTTGGGTAGAGTTATCCATAGAGTAAATTAGGCTACATTGCATTAGAAATCTACAAAATTTAAATCATTAAATAAATAATTAGGTATAATAAAATGATATGGCATTAGTGGATTGGTTGAAGGTAGACTACCAAACTTTTTGTGATGGGTAACGAAGTTGTCCCCTTATATTAATCAATTAGAGAAAGATCAAGAACAATCAGACGACTTAACAAGAAATCATGAAACGCTTTTTTAACACTTTTGAAAGATTTCTTGATCATCTTTAATTTAACATATATTTTACATTTTTTAAAATCATAATTATTGCATGAAATTTATCTAGATTTAATTAGTCTTTTCATAATACTAATATTAATATGTATTAATCTAAAATACCATAAAGAAATAGATTTAAGCATATAAGTAGAATTAGAAATTTTATTAATAATATTATCAATAATACATAGTTTGAACATTCCCTCAACAGAATATCATTTTCCTATAAATACAGCATTACGAGTCAATATAAGTTTTCCCAATTCATATTCAGATTTGATTCCCGATTTACCCAATAGATCCCCACTAACAAGATTTGTAGTCATGTTGGGGACATGAAGCACATTAACAAGAGTGACTTTCTTTCTAGAAGTGAAGTTGAGTTCGACGGATCCGGTTCCAACAACTTTAGATCGTACTTCATTTTCCATTTGTACTTTCTGTCCATTAATTGCTTCTGAATAGGTTTTGAAAGTAGCCTTGTCATAACAGACATGTATAGTAGCCCATGTGTCATACCACCATCCTTGCACTTTGCCTTTGATTGTCATTACTTCGCACACCGTAGCGATTATGTCATCATTTGCATGAACTGCGTTAATCTCATTTTTTGACTTGTTGTGCCTACAATCTCGAGCATAGTGTCCAGGTTTTCCACATACAAAATAGCCGCTTTTCAGAACTTTCGTACCACTAGAAATTTTAAATTTGTTATGTTCCTTTTTAAGTCCAAGATGACTCTTCATGTCATCATGTTTTTCTATTCGTTTGGTAGTCACAGTATTGGCTTTGGAAAGACTAGCAAATTCTAATTTCTCACTTTCCTTCGATTCCTCCTCGATTCGAAGATGTTTCTTGATTTTTTTCTAAAGAGAAGTCCTCAGAACTGTGCAACAATTTCTTTCTATAGCCTTTTCATCAAGGTGGTAATTTTGCAATGATTGCACTAATTTAAAAGGTCTCAGGAATGTCTATTTTCACAGCCTTTATTTTATTCACGAGAACCTGTAACTTGTGCACTTGGGGAAGAATGAGCTTGGAATCTATGTATTTAAAATCAAAGTATTTAGAAATTAAAAACTTCTTCATATCTTCCTCTTCGTCCTTGAATATAAATTTGAGTGCTTTCCAGATTTCTGTTACAGACTGGGTACCAGTATAGAGGTCGTAGAGACGACCAAATACTGTATTCAGGATATGTCCAAGGCATATAAATTTGTCCTTTTTACGCTTCTTACGCTCCTTCTTGAGTTCATCAGAGTCATCATCTGTTGGTTCATGAATTGGTGGTAAGTCAGGATCTAAGACATAATAAACTTTCAGAGCGCTTAGTACACTACTACAAAACGCGCAAACAACAACGCCCAAGTCACCACGGTTCTTCCAAAAACCTTGGTGATATCTCTAAACTCATGCGATAACTTTATATTATATTTTTTAATTAAAAATTTATAGGGTTAAGGTGCTCGTTTTTATTTTTAAATAAGGGATATCACTACGGTTATTATGACTAACCATTGTGATATACTTTGCTATTATTTTAAAATATAAAATATAATTACGGTTGTAGTTTTAAACCGTAACGAAAACTGATAGTTTTTAATATATAAACGAAACTATCTGTGACCCACTTCATAACTGTCGTTTCTCTCTAAATTAAACCCTAACATAGCCATCTCCTCTCATGAATCTTAACCAATATTGTTACAAGTGAATGGAGAAAAGAAGCTTAAAGGATATCTGACGAAAGCAACGTCCGACGCAAACTCCTACGGCGGAGAAGATGGTATGTTCTCCTGCTATCATCTTTCTAGTATTATTGTTTTAGGGGTTGGTTTTAGGATGCTGTGGAAAACATTATGTCATTGATGTTTTAGGGTTAAGTTTGATTTTTGTTGTGTTTACTTGTAGATACATGGTGATGATGGTGGTAGCAAGCGTATACTATGGTGAAGTTTCATATGGTTTTTGAAGCAATAAAGAAAAATATAAGAAGTTTGAAGTTATTGTATCAACTTCATCCACCTTATATTTATTCTTCATTGCTTCACAAACTAGATGAACTTGATATATCTTGATTTACTAGAGTTCCACGATTATTTTCAACAAGAGGTGCATTATTGACTCAATGTATCTTGATTTGTTACAATCCCACTTGGGGTTTTGTTGCTTAAATAATGTATGTTTTTTTATTGTGTTTCATGTTGTTTTGCTGTATGTTGTTGTTGACAAATGTTCTCAAAACAAGAACAAAACATTGCTAGGTCACAAGATAGAGGCTTCTTGTGACTTAGCAATGTTTAGTTCTTTAATTTCTTATACAGGTTGATAAGTTTAGTTTATTATATACTATGTATATTGTTTGTTTCACTTACCTTTTAATGAAAATGCAATCATTTATATTGACATAGAAACTTATATTCTGAAAATTAAGATGTATTTGAAAACCAACCTATATCAATTAATGTTTTTCGAATCACATCCATCTCATTCAGCACATTTTATGTTCCTTAACACATAATATATGGTTTAATGCTCTGTTTGCTTTAATTCATCGATATAATTTACAATCCCGTTGATAAGCGACGATGATGAGGTAAACTATAATAAAAGATATCGATCCATTGAAGGAATCTGACCATTGAATCGTATATTATGTGTTAAAGAACATAAATTGTGTTGAAAGAGACGGATTTAATTCAAAAAAAAATGATGTGTTAAAGTTGGTTTTCAAGAATAGTATAATTTTCAGATTATATATTTCTTTGCCAATTTGAATGGTTATATTTCTTTAAATAGGTGTATGGCAAAAAAAGCAATATACATTTCTATATAATAAACTCTGTGTACTTTTCACGACGGTTGTCTAGATTAACCTTCATCTAATTAATTAATTACGTTATCTATCACAACGGTTGTTAAGCATAACCGTTGTGATATAACGTGCACTTTCCAAAATACCACAACGGTCCTAGGATCTTGATTATAAGTAGCGCATTTACCACAACACTCTACGTAACAACGCCTTGATCTGCGTTATTATATATATTTTTCAACCGTTATTAAAGGGGTTTTACGTAGAAGTGGTAGAAATGTCATCTTATCTTGCCATAGGGTGTATTTGGCTACATCAAAGCAATGCAACTTAACAAGGTCCTGGTTCATAACTTTAATGCTTGAAACTGCATCGTCGGAAGCCATTTGAATACTTTTAAGACTATTAGAAATATCAGTAAAGTTGAATGGATCCAAGACTGAATCGTGAATGATGTCACTTTCCTTAAAAGTATTTCAAGCACTCTCTTGTATTTCTTAGAGACGGAACGCAGTAATACTCGGGATAATTCATCCTTATATCGAATTTGCTCAAGACCGACGAAAACTCAATTATGTAGCGAAGAGTGTATGAAATTTTGTATAAGAGGATATTCGGCTTGTAATGTGTTTTCCGAATTCCAGAATGATGTATTTATAGGCCATATATGTGTTGTTTCATAAGGTTGCGACCCTTGATGAAACAACACCTTTAAACTAAAGGTTACATTGTTTCCAAGCATTGTAATTTTTCATTCCGCAACTACACTTCACGAAGTGTTGCTTCTCTTCGAATTCAAAAATTCAAACGCATGCATCGACCAAAACGAGAACAATAATAAGCTTGGGGGCCACCATTAGCGCCTCTACACCCACGTCTTCGGACCCAGTCCCTGAGCCAATGAGGGTTTGTATGGAGGAGACAAGTGGCATAATGCTTGGGACCACCACCCTTGTCCATGTGGCACTTTATTCTCTTTTGTCATTCTGTTGAGTTAATGCTCATAACTCTTTATAAAGGCTTTTAAAGTGAGTGAAACTTTCTATGTGAGACTATTTCCCAATCATTTATTGGCATTTACTCAGTTCCACTTTTTTGCCATTTTGGAACACACCCATGAACACTTATTGTTCATAAATTACAACATTTATTAGTCAATTATACTAGTCAATTACGGCGCCAATTTGATCAGTGTATTTTAATGCACATTCACTTATGTTTGTACTTAAACATTTCTTCAGTTTGTTTTGTTTATTTTACTGTTTTATTATGTTTGAGAATTAAATCTTTGTTTGTCTTCGTATGTTGTTTTCACTTAACAAGAAACCATATTTTCTAACAAGTGAGATGCAGTTATGTTTCAAAATATCCTTGTTAAAAGGGGATTCAATAAAGATAAAATTATTTCTGATTGTTTCTAACTAGTAAAATGTATAATGATTAAGAAAATATAAACATGGCTTAATATTAATTATGAGGCAATACTCGTTTTAATGTTTAGGTTTGATGCCCAATTAACAAGTTTGATTGTTTCAACCTTCAAGGTTCAAAACATTCGAACCAATACCTAGTCTCTATATATATATATAAACATTCGAACCAATACCTAGTCTATATATATATATATATATATATATATATATATATATATATATATATATATATATTGTTTTGGACTGGGCCGCGGTCTGCTCCTCAGTCGAGCAGGCCCAACCCACACGTCCTGGGATGGTCCAACAAGGGCCTTTTAGCGTGACCAATGCCGGGCATTTGCCCCTTCTCCACGTTGTTGGGTACACGCATGGCATGGAGCGCGGGCAAGGCGCTAGACCTCCCCGGGCTCGTTCCTCCTCGACACTCAGGTGCTCCTCCCTGCGAGGAGCCACCTCCTTCTCACACAAGAGTCCTCCCCGCGAGGACACGTCTCTCCCCGACTCGCAAGACTCCTCCCCGCGAGGACACGTTCTCATGAAACCGCCCACTTCCGATGGAATCGGTCTGCCCTAATTCCGGAGATCTAGGAACGGTTACCCCAGGGCGAAGACCACGTGCTGGTCTTCACTACGCCACGTAAGCCTTGGCAGTTACTTGGATTGGGCCTGACAATCCAGCCCAATGCAAGTAACCGTTGGCCCCGCGCTGGGGGATCTCTATAAATACCCTCTCACTTGAGAGGGTCAGGTTACTCACATCTTTACACTTTAACCTTCTTATCTTGTACTTGTTTTTTCTCTGACCGTTACCTTACTTGAGCGTCGGAGTACCTTGCAGGTACACCCCCCTCCCCGCCGTCTTTCAACCTCACCGGAGTCGAAGCCCAGACGACGTTGTTGGCCACCAGATACTGTCTGATCCAGGTACGATCAGCGGCGCCGTCTGTGGGAACTCTTTGCTTCCCCGTTTTTCCTCCGATAAACCAAAACAACTCTCATTCATCACCATCATGGCCGACAATCCGTTCGCTAACAAAGCTCTAGACACCGTCCTCGCGCAACTCGAGAACGGGAACCTCCGCGAAGACGATGCTGCCCTCCACGTCGAAGAAGGCGACGTGAGAGACGGGCAGACCGCCTCCCCAGACTCCCAAGACGTGGCTTACAACGCCGCCCACCAAGACGACCAGCAAGTCATTTTTCAGCCAGTTGCTCCTCCTCCCAATGCAGACGCGAGCACCGTGGCCCTGTTTACCTTGATCAATCAGACCAATCAGCTGATCGTGTACCAAAGTACCAGGATTGAAGCGCTGGAGGAAGGGTGGGTACGACGATCTTCCCAGCGAAGACATCGCCGTCCACCGTCGCCTCGCTGTTCCCCTTCCCCTCGAAGGACTCCTTCAGACGAGTCTCGGACATCCTCGCCGGTGCGCGAGGGACGTCGACCACATCTTGAGCATCCCCAGCCGAAGATCTCCCAGAAACGCCCTCATTACCTGCCTCGGAAGGAACCTAGGGCCTCCACCACCACCAAGAAGTCCAAGAACACCGAGGAGAGGCCGAGGCACCGTTCGAGGAATTCCCCTCTACGGCATCAGCGATCCCCTTCGATGTCCCCGACAGGAAGTGACGACGACGACCAGAGGACCCCTCTGTCGTGGGAGATCATGAATGCCCCAATTCTTGCGGGCATGGAGAAACCTCCGCAACTGGGGAACTATGATGGCCTGTCCGACCTCGACGACCACGTCGAAAGCTTTGAAGCCGTGCTCGACTTCAAAACGGGCGCAGTCGTACATCGAGCTCGAGGAGTCGGAGGCGGCACAAATCGCCCTTGAGTTGAGGCGCAAAGAAGGCCCCCGCGGCCACAAAGAAGAAGACTCCCCTCCCCGACGAGGAGGAGAAAGAAAAAGAGATAACCGCCCCCGGGAACCTCGTGAACCACGCAGACCAGCTGGCTGGTTCACCGAGTACACCCCACTCATCGCTCCCCGCGCGCGTATCCTCTCCGAGTGCCAGAACTCAGAATTTGTGAAAGGAGGAGTCCGTTTTCCGAAGCACACTGCCCCCAAATCAAACTTTGACAAGTCAAAATACTATAGGTTCCACCGGAGTAATAGACATGTGACAGAAGACTGCATCCATCTCAAAGATGCGATTGAAATTCTGATCAAGGAGGGGCACCTAAAGAAATACGCCCAGAAGAATGACACTCCTCGTCCCAGCTCCCGGGAAGCCCAGAACGTCGAGGAGATGATGCCTCCCCCCGATGAGAGTCGCCTTCAGGTCGCCCTCAGTGTCACCCGACCCGAAGATTTCTTTGTCCCCCCCAATCATTGAGGGCCAAGAAGCAATTCGCAACATGTGGGCGACTTTCCCCCACGAGGACCCCGTCACTGCCCGTAGCACCTGGGAAAGGTTCCCCCGGGCGATGGTCATCTCTGGGGGTGGTCCCGAGAAGTTGTCCGTCGGATCGATCAAGCGGAAATTTGACGAGTTGGAATCTGCAACGTCGGCGAAGACAACCACTCTCGAGAAAGTGCGGGGAAACTCCAACCCTATCACTTTCTACCTCGAGGAACTCCCCGGGGGAGCGCCAAACACCACTATTCCCCTCCTGGTCAGGGCACAAATGGAGAAATTTGACGTTCGAAGGATCCTAGTTGACCAGGGAAGTTCGGTCGACATCATGTACGTCCATCTGTTCGGAACCCTTCAGCTCGACGAAAGGCATCTGACCCCGTACGTCGGTTCAGATCTACAGGGGTTCAACGGAACCACCACCAGACCATGGGGTTACGTGGAGCTGATGGTTACATTCGGGGCCGAAGACACTACCCGACAGGTGAAGATCCGTTTCCTGGTGGTCGAATGCCCGTCCTTTTACAACTGAATCCTCGGGAGGACCACCCTGGCTGAACTTACGGCGGTACCATCAACGGTCTGCCTCAAAATGAAGTACTACACGACCAGGGGACGAGTAGTGACGATGCACGGGGACATCGACGCGGCTAGAAGATGCTTCGACGCCGCCATCAAAGGCATGAGTTCCATTGGTGCCAAACCCAAGACCGTGGCCAAGCCACCCCAGGACGCCGAACAAGTACCTCTCCCACACGTCAACGCGGTCGAGCTCGACAGCAAGTTCCCGGACGAACCCGATGAAGACGGGGCAGAAGACCTCGAACTCCAGGCGGAAAAAAACGGGCGGCCTCTACCCAACGCGCCCCATCCCAGACAGGGACTTTGAGCTCGTAGTCCTCGGGGATGATCCAGATCGTAACGTGAATATTGGCACCGGGATCCCCGACCTGGCGAAGGAGCAGCTGAAGGCATGTCTAAGGGAGAACGCTGATCTCTTCACGTGGAGCACATCCGAGATGCCTGGCCTCGACCCCGAGGTGGCTTGCCATCAGCTCGCAGTAGATCCGGCCGCTAGGGCCATAACACAACGTAGGCATAAGCAGTCTCCCAAAAAAGCGGAGGCTGTTAAAAAAGCTATAAAAGACCTCCTAGAGGTAAATTTTATTTCGGAGGCCAGATACACGACCTGGCTGTCCAACGTTGTACTTGTTAAAAATAATAATGGAAAATGGAGGATGTGCATTGATTATACTGATCTTAACCGGGCTTACCCGAAAGACTGTTATCCCTTGCCTAACATCGACCAGCTAGTCGACAATTCTGCAGGTTACAAACTAATATCCTTCATGGACGCTTACTCGGGATACAACCAAATTCCCATGGACAAGGTTGACAAACAACACACGTCTTTCATGACCGCGTCGGGCACCTACTATTACAACGTGATGCCCTTCGGTCTGAAGAACGCTGGTGCGACCTACCAACGGATGATGAATAAGGTTTTCCGGGCTGAAATCGGCGACATGCTCGAGGTCTACATGGATGACATGATCGTCAAATCCGCAGAAGAAGTCGACCACGCCGCGCACCTCAAGAAGGTGTTCGACATGGCGAGGAGATGCAGCATGAGGTTTAACCCCAACAAATGTACCTTCGACGTTCGGGCAGGTAAGTTCCTCGGATTTTACCTCACAGAACGAGGAATCGAGGTCAACCCCGACAAATGTAGGGCTTTTTCCGAGCTCCCTACTCCGGACTCAACGAAGTCGATACAATCATTGAACGGGATGCTCACCGCTCTCTCCCGCTTCGTCGCCAAATCTGCACAGTACGCACTCCCATTTTTCAAACTTCTTGGACAAAAAGCGGAGTTTGAGTGGAGCGAAGAATGCGAACATGCGCTCCTCCACCTAAAACAAGTCCTATCGCAGCCCCTAGCCCTCTCACGGCCTGAGAGCGAGGAGACACTCTTCTTGTATCTTGCGATCACGAGTGAAGCAGTCAGCGTCGTCCTCATTCGGGAAACCCCGGACGGGCAGAGGCCAATTTACTTCACGAGCAAAGCCCTCCAAGGCCCCGAGCTTAGGTATCAGCAGATAGAGAAAGTCACCATGGCCCTCGTCACGGCGGCCAGGAGGCTACTCCACTACTTCGTCGCCCACACTATCGTCGTAAGAACCGAACAGCCTATAAGGCAGCTCCTCGGACGACCGAACATGGCGGGGAGGATGCTGAGGTGGTCGCTCGAGCTCGCTGAGTTTGACATCCAATACGAAGGGAGGAAAGCCCTGAAGGCTCAGGTATTGGCCGACTTTGTAGCGGAGATGACAATCCCAGAACCTTCGACCAACGGATCCCAGAAATGGACGATCTATGTCGACGGAGCATCCAGCCCGAAGGGAAGCGGGGCGGGCATCATCCTCGAAAACAAGGAAGGCATCCTGATTGAGGTATCCCTCGAACTATCATTCCCGATGTCGAAAAACAAAGCCGAATACGAGGCCTTCCTCGCAGGACTTCGGCTGGCCGAGGACCTCGGCGCCAAGGAGGTCAAACTCTTCACCTACTCCTAGCTCGTGGCCTCGCAAGTCCAAGGAGAGTACCAAGCCAAGAACGACAACCTCATAGAATACTTGGACTTGGTGAAAGAAAAGATGAAAAAGTTCACCTCCGCGGAAGTAACTCACATCCCCCGCGAGCACAATGCCTGAGCAGATGTCTTGTCCAAATTGGCGAGCAGAAAGAAGAAAGGCGGAAACAAATCCGTCATACAAGAAGTGATTTTCCGCCCGAGCATCGACAAACCGGCCACAGTTTGGGACATCAATTGCTAGATGACCCCGGTATACGAATACCTCATGACGGGCAAACTGCCCGAAGATCCCAAAGAAGCAGGAATGGTCAAGAGGCGGGTGTGCTCGTACACTATAGTCGAGGATAAGCTATACCGGCGAGGGTTCTCTATTCCCCTCCTCAGATGTGTCGAGGAGACCAAGGTCCCCGACATACTCCAGGAGACCCATGAGGGAATCAATGCTTAGCACCTCGGCGGACGATCGTTAGCCCGTAAGGCGTTTCGAGAAGGGTATTACTGGCCCACCATGCAACAGGACGCCAAGGAACACGTCGAGAAGTGCGACAGATGCCAGTGACACAGGGACATGCACCTTGCTCCTCCCAACGAGCTCAGTCCAATGTCCTCCCCATGGCCGTTTGCGTGGTGGGGAATGGATATCCTCGGACCCTTCGTCCGGGGGTCGTATCAAAACGAATACCTCATCATCGGGGTGGACTACTTCACGAAGTGGATTGAGGCAGAAGCGTTGGCCAAAATCACGGCCTTTAACAAACTACGTTTTTACAAAAGAAATATCCTCGCCCGATTCGGCGTGCCTCAAGCTATCGTCACCGACAACGGAACACAGTTCACCGACAGGAACTTCCAAGACTTCGTCACAAAACTTGGCACGAAGCAACACTTCATGTCAGTCGAGCACCCTAAAACTAACGGACAGGCTGAGGCGGCGAACAGGGTGATCCTCCTAGGATTAAGACGTCGGCTAGGCGACGCCAAACAACGGTGGGTCGAGGAACTACACAGCGTCCTCTGGGCCTACCGGACGACCCCACACTCCACAACCGGGGAAAACCCCTTCCGTCTAACCTACGGAACCAAAGCGGTGATCCCCGTGGAGATCAAGGAACCTTCGAGGAGGACAGAAGCCCCCCTCGAAGGGGACGCGAACGACAAAATCTTGAGGGAAGAACTCGATTCTGTCGAGGAGATACGTTTGAGCGCTTCTCTCCGAGAAGCTTCACTTAAGCAGAAAATAACACCAAGTTAAAATGACAAAGTTATTAAATGTGATTTTTAGGTGGGCACCCTCGTCCTACGAAGGAACCAGAAAGACTCACGAGAAGGCAAACTCGTCGCGAACTAGGAGGGCCCGTACCGCGTCCGAGTGAAAATGGGGACAGGAGCCTATTTCCTCGAAAATCTGCACGGGGAAAAACTTGCTCGACCATGGAACGCTGAAAAGATAAAACAATATTACAGTTAAGCACTGCCCACAACACACTAGCACCGCGATTACGGGGACGCACTAAGGTACGAGCGCGGCACCCCTAGACAGAACACGATGATCGAAGACCGCGTTGTGTGTGCGCGAGGACTTTGATCCGACGGGGATACCTCGATCGAGCTCCACCGTCATTGTACCAATCAGACAGAACACCCAGCTCACGATGGGAAGTTCACGCCACGAAGCTAAGACCTCGACCGAGCTCTTAGCCTCGTTGAGGGTCGGAATACGTCTCCGACCACCCGGCCAGCTCTCCACGCGGTCAGGGACTATCAAGGTCGAGCAAATCCCAAAGTCTTTATTACTTAGACAGAAAAACAAAGTATAGAAGTCTATCACTTAGACAAAAGCAAAGCACAGCAAAGACAATAACATCACACATAATTAAAACCATACAAACAGCACGCTAACAGGTAAACGAAAATGCATAAAAGCGGACAGAAATCCATTGTACAAATATTACAATCAGATGTCAAAAAAGCCCCTGGCACGCAGGCTAGGTAGAAATATCCCAATAAATAAAAATGGCTCACAGGCCGAACAGAACGGGGAAGAAAATCCTACTCAGCGGCGGTCCCTTCAGGCTGATCGGGATCAGGGACCTCGTCGACTCTCATCGGCTGCATGATCTGCCCGTCGACCACCTCGTAGTTGGGGTCGATCCCCTCGGTCGAAAGGTCAGGGTTGAGGACCCGAAGCTGCTCCACCGCGTTCTTGAAACCTATGCCCGCTACCGCAAGATTGTCTTCCTCGGCTTCCTAGAGCTTCGCTATCAGCGCTGCCCGCGAAGTCAACAACCTGTCCTCCTCAGTTTCCTCCTCAGCGGGGCGGACAGCCTCCTCCAATTCAGCATTCCTCGCCAAGAGACGATCCCTCTCCTCCTCGACACCGGCGAGACATCTCCGCTCCTCCTCGACACTCTTCAGCTTTTCCTCCAATTTCTGTTGAAGCTCGACCTGGGCCTGGTTCTGGCTTTTGCAGTCCGCCAACTCCTTACCCACCTTCTCCATTTCGACCGAGATGGACTGGAAACTTTCTCGCAACTTGCTCAGCTCACTTGCGGGGCACGCCTCATCATTCAGAACCAATGCAGCCGCACAGACCCGCATCACGGCGGACACATCATCCACCAGCGCCCTCCTCCGAGAGACCTTGTCGATGCCCAAGATGGCCTGAGCTTCGGGGTACCCACGCACAAGCAGTTGTTCCCCGTGAAAAAGTTAGGCCTCGAGTGACAAGGCGGAAGCACAAATTTTACTGCAGGAGGACTCTCGTTCTCTGTAAGATCGAAGTCCACTGTATCCGAAACCCGCCACCTCTTCGGGGAATCCTGAGAGCTGGGAGAGTCACTGTCCTGGTGAGAGCCAGAGGAACCCTCGACAGTTTGAGAGAGAACGGGGATCTGTACTCAAAGCTGCTTGACGCGACTCTGGCCTCCTTTGTTCACAGCACGGGCAGCCTTTAGCTTTTTGAAGCGCTCCTAAGCACTCGACATCTTTCCTGCAAAAAGAAAATAAACATGTCAGTAATCTGGAGGACGAAGAAAAAGTAAGTCGAAGAGAATGGCACCACCAGCAGCTCGAGAGCATCCTCATCGGAGAATGTCTCGAGGAGGGCCCTCGTATTGATCAGACGACGTTTCGTCAACACCTGCCCGTCGTCCCCCCGGACGAATTCCCCGTCCATCGTCACGAACTTGCTCCTATTAAAACTGTTGATGAACACTACTATCTGCTCGTAGGCCAAGCGATCCCCCTCATCGAGACGGCTAGTTCTGACTTTGTAGCTGTCTGTTCCGTACTTGAAGTGTTCTTCGGTCCAGAACAACGGAAACCTGGGCACGAGGGCCTCCTTCCGCCACCCATCTACCTCCTCGACCTCCCGACGGTACACTGTGTTTACGGCCTCAAGTGTGAGTGGCCTCACGAGGTAGTACCGGTACTTGAAGTCTCGCACGGAGTCCAGGTAAGTGTGAAACAGGTTGTTCACCTGCTTGAAGGACACCCAACCGTGCCTACCGTTGACGGCCTGTCGCTGAAGATGGAAAATGCGGAAAAACAAGGGCACGGTCGCCCCAATCTGCAGATATTTACACACTAGATCGAAGGCCCTAATGAAAGCAAGAGAGTTGGGGTGGAGCTCGGAAGGGGCCAAGCGCAGCCAGGTAAATATGGCCTGCTGGAAATCAGTGAAAGGTAGACGCCACCCCGCCTCGTCGAACATAAACTCATAGACGGGAAACCGCATCCCGTTGTACGTCGAGCAGATCTGATAATGTGCCTTCTGCCTGAATACGTTCCATGACTTCGACGAGCCCACCAGATGGTACTCGACGGTGCAGAATATGTCGTCCTCATCCCCGTCGATGAATAGAGACATCATGTTTAAGGCCTCCTCGAAGGCCTATTCGTCGGGCGATCTCTCCCCGCCGCTGGTTGTCTCTGCCATAGGGGAGTCAGGCCCGTCGTAACTATCCAAAGATCCCTCGGCCACAGGCAACACGTCCATTTACCTGAAAAGCAGAAGGAAATGGTGAATTCGACGACCCGTATCAAATCCACCCCTCCACCGTTGATCAAGTGAAAGGGCGAGGAGGGAATGTCGGGGAACACGAACCCGCGACCATCCTCGATCCTGTGGGGAGCGAGGTTGGGCGGGACCCCGAGATATTCGACCCATGTCCCCAAGACAAACTTCGGTTCCCCGGGGATCCCGTCCTTATTCCACAGGACATTCAACAAACGAACTAAGAAACGTTCATCTCAGGACCCCGGGATATTCTTCATGTCCTCTGGGATTTCATCATCCCTCCCCGCGAGATTCAACGACTAAACTATGAAATTCCGCCATTTTCGCCGGATGTTTCATGGATTCCATGGGAACTTCACCAGTTCACCATAAGATTCGCCCTATAAATGCAAAAGAAAGTAGGAAAAAGAAGAAAGAAACTTACTTGAAATTTGCTTTTTGGGTTTCCGGCACAACGATCGTCGGTGGAGAACGGCGGAAGGTAGCGGCGGAAGAACGGAAAAGAAGAGAGAGTGAGTCTGAGAGGAAAAGAGCAAATGGTGCAAATGAAACGAGGTGAGGCCTATTTATAAGATCCTCACGGAATTCGAAGAGTTTAGGCTACTATAGTACACTACCCTAGCCTAGCCGCCCTAGGCAATGATGGCGTCTAAAATAAAATGATGTGAAATACTTTTTTTTTAACATAACAATTAAAAAAAAAAGAATATATGGTTATTAATTACATGTATTATATGTTATGTTATATGTTTATGATATATATATATTTTTTAAAATAGAACATAATAGTTATTTATTAAAAACATAAATTATTATATGTTTATAAAATGTTTAGTTAAAACAAAAACAAAATATTTATGTTTATCTTAAAGAATTTATGATAAAAGTTTATAAAAAAACAAAATAATATAAAATTTATTTCTAGTTAATATAAGGTTATATTTAAGAATAATATTAAGTTAGTTAATACTTGTAATTAAAAAGGCAATAATTGTATAAATGTGTAGTATGAAATATTATCGATACTATCGTAATTGGATGTATGATAGGTTGTATCTATGAAGACGCGGACTTAAACCAAATTTTGAGGAAGGAGTTAAAGGGTTTATCACGTGGGCATTTGCTTAGGAATGTTGTCAAAGCAAAGGAGGAGTTATATGTCCTTGTCTTAAATGTGAATGTAAACCTATAATTAGTGGGTATTCTTGCTGGGCAGTTATTGTAACCCCTTACAACCTCCCTCTTGAGAAGACACCAAAACATCTTTTTTGTCCCTTAGAATAGGAGGAACTACGATTGCTCTGATCTCTCTGTTCCTTTAAATGGGAATACATAGGCATAAGATTGCGAAATCTTAGCGAGTATACCAATCAAAAACTCTAGGTCCAGTATCTTCATACCAATCAAAACTTAGGTCCAGTACCTTACCAAAAACATCGGAAAACCTGAACATCAACAAAAAATCACTCTCTCTTATATTTCCCAAGAAACTTTCCCAACCCATCAACGGATAAACACCATCAAGTACAAAGCAGAACCTAAAACTAACAACATGTGGATAACCACATATAGGATGGCTAATTGACAACTCCCCATTGTATAACCTGATCCCGAACCCCCAATCTCTTTAAGCGTTTGTTCATTTAAATATTCGCGTGCAAGGTTAGCTTGAGATAGCTTCCATTTCCCTTCCAGCTTCACGGGATAAATAAGAAATCAGAAAGTAGCACCCCACTCCCCCGCATTGAGGTAAGGAGAAAACCGACACTATGCGGTAAGGTGGTCGTGTCACCGACAAAAATCGCACGCTACAGTAAAATGGCGACTTTGCTGGGGACGACATTTTGTCTGTTTAGGACTAGGATTATAGTTCTTAAGAGATCTAGGTTGTTAGATTTAGGAATCATATTATATATATATATATATATATATATATATATCGCTTTTCCTACTTGATATTCGTCTTTATTTTTCTGCTAATGGGAATGCAAGTGATGTCGCATGTGGAAAGTTTGAGTGATACCTAAGATAGGTGATGGCAGAGACGGGAGGTCTTACAGGGAGTGAATCCCGAATAAGCTGTCCCGGTAGACCATCAAATCAGTGGAGGTCCCCTTTGCGGATTCAGTGTCTAACGACTTCGGTTGTGAAAGAAGATTGTCCGATTATGGTATCAATGAAACTGAGTATTTAGTAGACAGTAACCATGTGGCTATTTAGTAGTGCGGTAGCTATCGTAAATAGTTGTCACGCGATACTACACTCAATTGAGATTACCCTAAGATGCTATAGCTCGCTCGGGTGAACCAGCCTGCTGTTGTTATCCCAAGGGGGGTCAATGATTTTGAGTACAGGTACACAAATTCACTATAGTACAACCTTTGGGGATGGGTAGAGCCATGACTCCATGCTCGTGACGCTGAACCTTTGAACCCATGCTTTTTCTATGTTTTTGTGTGCTGCATTCATGCATTCATTTAAAAAAAATTTAAACAAAGAAAACAAAATCTTCTTTGCTCTCTTTTTTTTTCAAATTAAACTAAAATAATGATTGCAAATATTAGAGAAAAAGATTGCGTTATGGATTTCGGTAGAAGGAAGACACACAAGTATACCTTCAAGGTTCCAAAACTAGAGGATTTAAGAGGATTAGCAAGGATGATCACCAACCCTGATGCTTTCAGAGCTAAGTACGGAGGACTACTGTCTCTGTTAAGAGTCCAAGTAGTTGAAGGAATCCTGTCTACGCTGATTCAGTTCTACGATCCGGTTTATCCCTGTTTCACATTCTCGGATTATCAACTAGCACCAACACTAGAGGAGTATTCTCGCCTGACTGATTTACCCATCACTGACCAAGCTCCCTTTTCTGGATTGGAAGAAATTCCAAAGGATCAAACCATTGCAAGAGCAATCTGATTGGAAACCCTGTACCGACCTTGCTCACAGATGCTTATCATTCTGTACACTTAAGGAATTTGTACAACGGAGGAATGATCACATGTTGTGTACCCTTGCTTTACAAATGGTTCACTTCCCATTTACCCAGGTCTGCTACCTTTAGGGATCATAAGAGTACTCTACGTTGGTCACAGAGAATCATGTCTCTTACCAACTCTGACATAGATTGATTCAATCGAATCTATGACGGGATAAGGATTATTGACAAATGTGGAAATTTCCTTAATGTACCCCTTATAGGAACTAAAGAAGGAATCAACTATCATTCAGTTTTAGTTCGTCGTCAACTAGGATACCCAATGAGACATATCCCGCGTAATGTTCATTTGGAAGGTCTTTTCTTCAAGGAAGGAGAAAATGACAGGGCACTAAAGACGGAAATACTGCATGCCTGGAAACATGTTCACAGGAAAGGAAGAGAGTCTCTAGGAAAACCATACTGTGTCTCCGTGGAAGCTTATCTCCACTGGGTACAAACTAGAGCTCTCAAGCTGAGGTTGCCTTACCCTCGTCAAGAAGTTCTTCCGTTAAAGGAATATGTCCTTTATTTTACGTGTGATGCGGAAAAACTGCAGGTCACTCTCAATAAAGTTCGACGGGAATAAAAATCTTGTAAGAACAAGTACCGTATTCTCAATGTGGAGTGTACCAAAATTCAGCAACTGTTAAAAGAAAAGGGCGCTCTGATTAGGATATTAGAGCAACATGCTGTAGAAAATCAAGAAGACCGAAGAAACTTGCTCGCTCTTTTCACTTGGCAAATGACCGACAACCAGACAACGACTCAGGAGCCCCGGTCAAAGAAAAGGAAAATACCCGAACCAACACCTGAGCCCTCCTCAGAGAGGACTCGGGATCCATAAGCTTAGACATTTCATTTTATAGCACTTTGTAAAATACTGTATTTCCATTTCCGCAATCTTCCAAATTCAATAAAATGGGGTCTCACCACTCTATGATATTTGCAATCCAATTGTTGAAGTTTCTTTTTGAAAATAACAAAAAAAATTATTAATTAATATCATTGCATATCATTCGTCTTTCTCACATAACACATTCTTCTTACCTTCGAATCTCACGTATATGTCACAATTCTAGAGTCAAACTGTCTCATACAATACTCGGGCCAATCGACAAAAGAAAATGGATGATCTCGAGGAAGAGAACAGAGAGCTGAGAGAAGAAATTGACACTCTGAAAGAAGATCTGAGGAAACTTCACAGTGACATGCAATCTCTGGCAGCAGCTCAGAGACCACAACAAAGGACTGTGATCTCAGAGATCACATCTATGCCTATAGTGAAGACATATGATCCTCAGTACAACATGCCTAAAGATCGTCCCTGGGGCATGCCTATTAACTTTATCCGTGAAGGATATATCCCGCCAGTCACAGAAGACCCAGAAACTGCAGCAGGAACCGCTAGGCCTAAAGGTTACAAACTTCGGGAAAGCGAAGATGCAAGAGTCATGACATCAACTCCCGAAGGTTACAAACTTCGGGATAGGGAAGCACCAAAGGTCACCTCCATAATGACTATACCACAACCAGTGGTACACACTGGCCCAGAAGGACAATTCCACAAGTAATTTCTGGTGGAAATGAAAGTATGTACTACAGAATGAATGAGTTCCAGGAGCAATTTCTAGAAATGCAGAAGGAGCTGCATGCAATTCGCGGTCAGGATTTATTTGGAAAGGACGCCGCAGACCTTTGTGTGGTCCCCAACATGAAAATCCAGCACAAATTCAAGGTGCCCGACTTTGAAAAATACAGGGGCAACTCTTGCCCTCAAAGTCATTTGGTGATGTACGCTCGAAAGATGTCAACTCAGACAGAGAATCAATAACTGCTGATCCATTACTTTCAAGATAGTTTAACCGGTGCTGCACTTAAATGGTACATGGGTTTAAACCGCACTAAGATCGTCACTTTCAAAGATCTTGGCACTGCCTTCGTTCAGCAGTATAAGTATAACCTGGACATTGCACAAGACAGAGATCAACTTAGAGCAATATCGCAGAAGGACAAGGAAACCTTTAAGGAATATGCTCAGAGATGGCGTGAAATTGCCGCCCAGATTTGTCCCCCTCTTGAGGAAAAAGAGATGACAAAGATATTTTTGAAAACCTTGAGCTCATTCTATTACGATCGAATGGTCGCCAGTGCGCCCAGCGACTTTACTGAAATGGTAAACATGGGAGTACGCCTTGAAGAGGCAGTCTGATAAATACGTCTGGTCAAAGATGCAGGACCATCAAGCAGTACCAAAAGATACGATAATGCTTTCCCTAAGAAAAAAGAGCAAGATATTGGTAATATCTCTCTCGGAAAGTAAAGGCGACGATATCAACCAGTAGCAGCAGTAACTCCTGCTATCAACCATGCCCCTGTTCCAACGTATCAACCTCAGGTTGCTCATAGCCAACCAAGTCAAACACAATATCAGCAAAGGACACAACAACCTCTTCAGCAGGCTCATCCTCAGTAACACAACAACAACAACCGTACAACGCGACTACCAGGGTTTGACTCTATACCGATGTTGTACGCAGAACTATTTCCACTACTACTGGTCAAGAGGCACGTCCAAACTAGGTCTCCTCTTACAGTACCGGAAAATCTGCCTTTTTGGTTCAAAGCGGATCAAACTTTCCCTTACCATCAAGGAGGACCGGGCCATAACATAGAAAACTGTCTCAACTTCAAGTCCGATGTGCAGAATCTTGTTAGGAACGGGGTCCTATCTTTCAAAGATACAAATCTAAATGTTCAGACGAACCCGTTGCCTCAACACGAAAAGGCCGCTGTAAATTTGATAGAGGAGGAATCTAACCACAGCTATCAAATTCACGATGTACTCCTATTTGGAACCAATCTGGTCAAGATACATTGCAGACAGAGCGGGTACGGTCATATACCATCTCATAATTATCACCAGTGTGATATCTGCTCAAAGAATAACCAGGGGTGTTTCGTGGTGCAATTAGCTCTACAAGAACAGATGGATCTCGGATGGATCCAAGAAAACCGAATCCATGAGGTCAACATAACTTATACAAATTCCAACATCATCCATAAGCATAGCATTCTGGCGATGAATGTCAACTTGGTGGCAATGCACTCAAGGAAAATCCAACATCATGATCTGCCACGACACAATTACAATTCCTGTCCGATCTGCTCAATAAATAATCAGGGATGCTCTTTTGTACAAGAGGCCCTCCAGCGTCAGATGGATCTTGGATGGATCCAGAACTACCATGACAGAAGTCATTATCAAGTTAATATGATTAAAATCGTTGATATTTGCTTGATGAATACCAGTCTGGTGGAATTACACGCCAAGCAAGTCCGACTCGGTTTTCTGGATTCACACGATTATAAAATCTGCAAAGTGTGTCGTGAAGACGACCAAGGATGTGCACTTGTCCAAAAAACGCTTCAACACCCGTTGAACCACTGGTGGCTTCCGATCTATCTAGATGTAGACACATAACAAGTCAGTATGACTAATGGGAACCCTACTAGGCATCAAAGTTAGGATGTTCGATCGATGGAAACGGATCTAGTGAGGCTGCACTACTTACAAAGCGGACTTGGCCAGGTGCCACCACACAACTATAAGCGCTGTAGAGTTTGCTCAAAGAACAACCAAGGTTGCTACCTCGTGCAGGCAGCCCTTCAAAATCAGTTGGACCAAAAATAAATTCGACCATGTTCAAGTTCTGGTTCGATCGACGTAATGCAAGACTATCTTCCTGATCAAAGCAAAGACATTATCTTAATCCCTAAACAGGAAATGGCCAAAGATGTATGTGCCATAATCCCTCTACTCCATGAATCAAGAGTTCCTCTTGATAGTAGAAAGGTTCTCAACCTCGAACCAATTGAGGCCAGCTACGATGGTCAAATAAATCAAAAGGCTCATGTGGTTATCTATCTGCCAAGACAAATACCGTACAAATCCGATAAGGTTATCCCTTACAAGTACGATGCAACAACAATCGACAATGGAAAGGAAACTCCATTACCCTCCGTCGTAAACATTGCAGACATCAGTCGAGTAACACGGAGCGACCGGATCTTCAACAGAGGAGTTGGAGAACCCACCAGAGAAAAGGAACCTCAAACAGAAGTTCCAAATCGACCAGTCGGTCAATCCAGTAATCCCGACCTTTCAAAGAACAATGATGAGATGCTGAAGCTCATCCAGAAAAGCGAGTACAACATTGTAGACCAATTGTTGCAAACTCCGTCTCGAATCTCTGTACTTTCGCTTCTGCTTAGTTCAGAAGCTCATAGGGAAGCTCTATAGAAAGTCTTAGAGAAAGCCTTTGTGGAACAAGATGTGACGATAATACATTTCGATATCATCATCTCCAACTTCACTTCCTGTAACAATTTAGGATTCAGTGACGAAGAACTGCCGGAAGAAGGAAAAAATCACAAGATGGCACTTAACATTACAGTTAATTTCCAGGACGATGCTTTAGCCAACGTACTGGTAGATACCAGATCAGCTCTGAATGTTATGCCAAAATCCACTCTAATGCGACTATCATTTCAAGTATCTCCGATGAGAGGCGGTGAGGTCATCATCAAAGCCTTTGACGGATCCAAAAAAAATTTTATGGGCGAAGTCGACCTTCCCATAACTATTGGTCCTCACACTTTCCAAGCCATTTTCCAGGTCATGGACATCCGGGCAGCATACAGCTGTTTATTAGGAAGAACTTGGATACACAAGGTTGGGGCAGTCACTTCGACACTTCACCAGAAGATGAGTTTCATCAAGAATGACAAGCTAGTCATAGTCTGTGGAGAGCAAGCCTTGATCGTGAGCAACTTATCATCATCATCCTGTGTAGAACCAGAGGAGGTCGTTGGGACTCAATTCCAAGCACTCTCGGTGAGCAATGAGAATCAATCAGAAAGAGGGACGTCGATTTCCTCATACAAAGATGCTCTCAAAGTAATCAAGAGTAACAACGCAAAAGGATGGGGGCAGCTTGTCATTCCTATTGATAACAAGATGAAGAAAGGTCTTGGTTTTTCCTTAACCTATACCTAGAATGCTACTAAGATGAAGTTTTCATCCCATTCAGAACTTCTTTCATAGTGGAGGCTTCCTTCACCCAGTGTCTCAAGAAGTACATACCATCAATGAGGGTGATTCCTCCGATACAGATGAAGATTGGAAGTCCTATCTCAACGAGGACGGTTATATGTCTCAGGGAGAGGCGCATATTGTCATACCCCAAATTTTGACAACTAATATTTCCCATCATTGTACAAATCATCATCACAATATGGACGAACCATTAGTCTCCCCAAAGATGGGTGAGCATCCATTACAATCAGACTTAGGGTTTCAAGCCCTCTTAGAGCTCTTAGACAAAGGATCAATCAAGAAATGACATGATCTTCAACTTGTCTAGCCTCTCAAACATCCACAAAGGATCAAGAGGACTCCCACTTCAAGGATTAAGCACAAGGCTTCTCCCTTCCAGGGCCTCCAGATGGAAATTTTCCTCTGGGCATGAGCCAATGCTTCAAACATAACCTATTATGGTCCAAGGGATCTTATGAACCCAATCATCAAGTCAATTTAGCCTCAGGGGATGCATTCATAAAAAAATCAAGAATTAGGGTTTCTTGACCTAATTCACCCCTAAGTTGACTTTTGGGACAAAACATGAGCCAAGACCTCAAGATGGGATTTGAGGGTCTCAAATACATCACATTGATCCATTTACAACAATGGATTGATCCAAGAAGGTTGAGTAACAAGTTTCAATTTCATCAGAACCACAGTTAGGGTTTCGCGGAAAAAGTCAAATGTATCTTTGACTTTTGACCAGGACATGCTCCCAAACCCTAAGACATGATCCAATACACCCTATAACACCAATGAAATCAATCCATCAAGTTTGATTTAGGTCAAGGACTTGATTTCATAGAGGATCGCACAGTTTGGAATTCATCTGACAAAAAGTCAACTGTGCACAAAAGTCAAACTTTGACTTTTTGAGATTTTTCACAATTAGGGGTCTTTGACCCCAAAATGATGTTAATGTATGATTGGATCATCATTCATCAAGAAAAATCAAGAAAAGTGGGATAACTTGTAAAAGGGGTAACTATAAAAGTGGCTAGGGTACAAACTTTGGAGGATCATAACTCCTAAACCACAAGGCCATTTTTTCCCATACACAGTTGGATTTGTAGCTCTCATGGCCCTCTACAAAAGCTTCAACTACCACTCATTGCAATTCCCCATGGATTTCAAGTTATGGAATGATCAAAATCAAGAAAAGTGAAAATGTCACTTATTTCCAACACTTAGTGAAATTTTCACTAAGTCAGAATCTGCCTTCACTTTTTTCCAAATGTAGGGGCATTTTTCACTTGGATCCACAAAGTATCAAAACCAATTATGATCAAACAGTTATTGTATCATATAAGCGCTTTCCAAAATGGCCAAGAACTCCATCAAATTCCACTTGAGCCATGAGATATGACAATGGCAATATGCCTTGCTGAAAACTGCCAAGGCTAGGCATAATTTTGCACTTTTGCTCGATTTGGAAAAATCAGATAATTCCAAGCCTTGTCATCACTTTGGACACATCTGAGGATCAAATCTAAAGGGAACAAACACTGATACAAGCCTCCAAAGTCTTTGGAACAAGAAGTAGCATGCCAAACCTTGAAATCCCTAAAAGAGCGACAAGACTCCAATTTTGGATTGGAGCATTTAATGGATGCACCAAGGTGGAATGGACTGACACATTTGCAACTGAATTCAGTCAAGATTCATACAACAACTAGGGAACCACAACTCTGTGCTCTAACCTCTAGTCAATGGCTAGAGGAGAGTTGGATTCCTATTGATCAACATTGGCCAAACCTCTGCTGCAGTTGCCATTCACTATTGATCCCAAAACAAACTTGCTCTACTATAAATAGAGCTCATTTGTGCTCAGTTTGAGTACACCAAAGCCATCAAACATATGCTTTCCTAAAAATAACTTTCTTTAGGCAAAAATACCTTCTTTAACAAGGTAACTCTGAGTTTTTGAGTTAGAGAGCATTTCCATCACAGCTCATGGTTCAAACACATCCAATATGTCATATCTAAGCTGTCTAAACTCACACAAGTGACCTGTAATCCTTAAATCTCAAAGTCACATCTCAAAACCTCAAAATAGGTTTTTTTTTGGCATTTTTCAAGCCATGTCTTGATTCAGTCACTTTCCAACCCAGATAAAACCTCAAACACACTCCAAATATCATCCTTGAACTGTCCCAAATGGCTCCCAACATCTGGAACACCATTTGAGAGAGTTGCTATTTTGGCCATTTTAACCCCTTTTGCAAGAAAGGGCCAATTTTGTTTTTGCAGGTTCCAGCTGATTCCAATCATCCTAAAAGCTTCTAATGGATCATTTGAGAGTGTCCAAAGCATCAAACCATTTATGGAACAAGAAACTTGGCAGATTGTACAAAAAACTCCAAAAGCTCAAAAAGAGGTAAGCATCATGACTTGAACTTTCCAAAATATGCATTGCTTTGAAGTCCACTGATCATGCATCTTTTCTACATGTCATATGTGTTGTGTTTGCATCAATTTATCATGTAATTCATACTTGTACCAAGATGTAGCACAAAAAATGCAAAATATGGTCTATTTCAAAACCACTATCGGATTTTGAGGACGGATCATGATCTAAAAAAAATACCACCACCATTGGATTCCTTGTGAAATTATAGATCAGATACATATAAATTTTGTCCCCAACCATGGAGAAATGAGAAAGTTATGGGCTTTCCTGTTTCTTGTCAAAACTTGCCTTGCCTTGCCTTGGGCCAGGCCAAAAGCAAGGCAAGCCTTGTATATTTATGGTTGTGTTTCAATCAACGGGTGTATCACCACCCCAGTGGTAAGGCGCGCCCCCTATACACAAGAGGTCTGGGGTTCGAATCCCCCTCGCCCCAGATCCTCTTTTTGCTATTTATCCCACTTTTTGTTATTTTCCATATTCTTTTTAATAGTTTGAAAAATTAATAACTCCCTCAATTTTAATTATTTTTTATTGGTTCTTTTTGCAAAAAATCACAAAAATGTTGAAATATTTTATTCCCCAGAAAAATTAGATTTATATTATTCATTTAATATAGTTAGTATTTTTGTGAATAAATGTCTTTTATTTGTTTTTAAACCTTTTAAAAATAAATATCCATTTTGGAAAATTAAAACCAAGTAGGTTTTAATTTATCTTGTGATAAAAAACCTCATTTTTAAAATCCTCAACAAAAATCACAAGTGGTTTATTCAAACTTATTTGGCATTTTTATCATTTTATTTGATTTTCTTTAAATATTTCCTTTTAAAAGAAAACAAATTTAGGGTTTCCTTGATTTTGATCCTAACAAACTTTTTCGAACACTCATGGGCCTCTAATAGAGTGTAAGACCCAATCCTTTGTAAATACAACCCTATTTTGGGCCTCAAATGTTGCATAAGTCCCATTGTATTTCAAAAGTTCGGCGCGATCATCGCCCGTTTAAAGCAAACCATCTGGGCCTCTCCTCGAGCTATAAGACCCATTCAAAATCATTTTGGGTCTCTAATAGAGTGTAAGACCCAATCCCCTTTTGAAACCAAAAACTTTTTGGGCCTCAGTCATTGTATAAGACCCACGACGTTTTCAAAACCTCGGCGCGATCGTCGCCCTTTTCAAAATGAACCCTGGGATTCTCCTTGAGCTATAAGACCCATCTTTGTTCACTTTCAATCATTTTGGGCCTCTTGAGAGAGTGTAAGACCCATCCCCTTGTACAGAAAACCTTTCTTGGGCCTCAGTCACTTGTATAATGCCCTGTACAAAACGACAGTGCGATCACTGATAAAACCCTGGGCCTCTCCTTGAGCTGTAAGCCCCAATTTTCCTTTCAGAAAGCACTTTCTCCTTTGATTTTGTAACATAATGTTACTTTCAATTTCTTTGTTGAACAACTAACAATACAGTATGGAAGCTCTTCAACCGAGTAAGTGTTTACCTGCTTTCATTTACCGCTTTCATATGTATATAACTGTACTGTGGGGCTGTTTCACTGTAAGTCTTCTTTCATAAACTCATATCGACTGTGTAATACTAGTATATATATTTAGAGTTTCCCCGACAACTACATCTAGAACTAGACAAAACCTCGTCCCCTTACATCCAACGTTCTCCCGGATATTTCAAACATAACCTAAACCATGAGAATTTTCTTTTACAACAATTTTAGATAACTAGATCTAAGAAATCTCCCCCTTGAACAATTCATATACAGAAGGCCAATGTTCTAAGTGAAACCCCTTCTGGAACGGTTCATCAGCCTCCTCTTGGGCTTAGTGCAAGGACCCACAGGCTTCCTAAAACCATCCCCGCCTCCTCTTGGGCATTGTACAAGGACCCGTCGGCTTCTTAAAAGTTTTCACAGCCTCCTCCTAGGCTTCGTATAATGATTCTTCCTCCGGGAAGATAGCCTCCTATTGGGCTTCGTACAAATTGTCCCTTCGGCTTCTTAAAAGTTTTTCTCGCCTCCTCTTGGGCTTCGTACAAATTGTCCCGACGACCTCTTAAAGGTATAGGAACATAAATTAGTCATCTTAATAGAACAGTCTTTCAAAGAGTCTAGATCTTCCTACGGTGAACATACTGTCTCTTGATCTCTCTTAAGACAAGTACAAAAGATAAAATTCTAGACTTGGATAGTCTAGTCTCCTTGAGTCTCGAAGACATTCTCAAGTTCCTTTCAAAAATAGGAAAAAACACCCGTAGACTTGGGCAATCTCAATACCCTTCGGGTTCCCCGTTTCCTTAAAGAACAGGAAATAATCCCGGTCCTCAGATCAAATCCATGAGTACAACATTACTTATATAAGAACTGATTTTCTCTTTTAACCAACATACTGGGCCTATCACTCAACTGAAACAGTAACCCTAACCTCCTCTTGGGCTTTATACAATGATTCTCCCCAGCAGAGTTAACCTTTGCAGCCTTCATCTCAGGCTTCATACGAGATACAAAAACACTCTCTTGTTGAGTATAAAAGACTCTCTTGTTGAGTCAAACCTTTGCAGCCTCCATCTCGGGCTTCGTACGAGATACAAAATCACTCTCTTGTTGAGTATAAAAGACTCTCTTGTTGAGTCAAACATTTTTAGCCTTCATCTCAGACTTTGTACGAGATACAAAACACTCTCTTGTTGAGTATAAAAGAATCTCTTGTTGAGTCAAACCTTTGCAGCCTCCATCTCGGGCTTCGTACGAGATACAAAATCACTCTCTTGTTGAGTATAAAAGACTCTCTTATTGAGTCAAACATTTTTATCCGTCATCTCAGGCTTTGTACGAGGTACAAAATACTCTCTTGTTGAGTATAAAAAGACTCTCTTGTTGAGTTGATCACCTTTAGCCTCCATCTCGGGCTTCGTACGAGATACAAATCACTCTCTTGGTGAGTATAAAAGACTCTCTTGTTGTGTCAAACCCTTTTAGCCTCGGTCTTGGGCTTCGTACAAGACACATATAAAAACACTCTCTTGTTGAGTCAACCCTTTTAGCCTCTATATCGGGCCTCGTACGAGACACAAAAGCATCCTCTTGTTGGGTCAATAGCCTCCTCTTAGGCTTTGTATAAAGAAATCCCCGTTTGATTCATTCAACCTTTTAGCATCAAATCATGCTTTGGTCACAGCATACAAACATCAAAAACTCCTTTTCCCTCGTCTAATTGCTGTAAGCGGCAAGCCTCTGGATTATTTAAATCCATGCCACTGTCCCTCTTTTAGCATGAGAAATTCCTAAGGAAAGATGGCATTGCTCTAAACTGAGTTAAAGTTTTCTCCTTCAGGTTGAAAATCCCCTATAAAGGAAATTATGGCATTGCTGGATTCGCATATCCCAGTTAAAGTAATTCTCCTTTATAATCAGTCACCCAACAGTTGTGCCAAACAGACCAAATATTCCCCTTTAGAGATGAAAATTTCTCTTTAAAGTCAACACCCTTTTAGGTTCACATATTGGGCTTCGAACAAGATACAAATAGACCCTTCAGCTTCACATCCTGGGCTTTGAACAAGATATAAACCACCTTTAGCTTCATGTCTTGGGCTTTGAACAAGACACAAAAACACCATTTCCTCCCATAGAATAGGAGGAACTACGATCACTCTGATTTCCCTATCCCGGGAATACGTAGGCATAAGATTGAAAAAGAATCTTAGCGAGCACACTAATCAAAAAACCCCAAAGTCCCCTACCTCCATCCAATCTGGCACAGGATCCCAACAAATTCCCCATGAACAGTCCCGATATTTCGTTCTAAACAAAATAAGCAGAGAGAGGCCCACAAACTAAAACCGCATCTGTAAACCAACAATTTTGACTGTTTAACCTCAGTTTGCAAGCAGGGTTAGTTGGAGACATCTGTTTCCCTTCCTTCATCAGCTTCAATAGGATAAAAATGAATCGACCTGTAGTGCCCCAGAGCGGCAGTGCTTAAGAACCACGTCCAAAATCGCTCGCTACAGAAAAATGGCGCCCACTGTGGGGCACTACAAAGGAATCTTGTCTCTCTTATCTCTCTGGTTGAAGCCTTCTCTTAGGACGAGTCCTTGGGTTCACAAGGTATCACCGAATGACGGTTCCATTGAGGAATGTCATTATTGCTAGGATCGGCCCTCACTAGGATCTTAGGTCAAAAAACTTTAAGTTGGGAAGGTACCACAGAATGGCGACTCCGCTGCGGAGCCATTTCCTGATAGGATCATAGGATTCATAACTCTTAACAAGTCTAGGACATTAGGGCAAATATATATAATGCTTTTCCTAATTAATATCTGTGTTTATTATTCTGATAAAGGGAATGCGTGTGATGCCGCATGTGGAAAGATTAAGTATACACCTAGGAAAAACCTCTTTCAGTAGTGCGGAAGCTATCGGAAATAGTTGTCACGCGATACTACCCTCTTCTGAGATTCTTCGAAATACATCACCTAGCATGGTTCCCGGCCTGCTGATGTTATTTCGACAAGAATCAATGATTTTGAGAGACAGGTACAAAGATCACTAGTATAAACCGTTGGGATGGGTAGAGCCTTGACTTCATGACACCGACCCTTTGACCTCATGTTTTTTCTATGTTTTTGTTTGTCGCATTCATGCATTCATTTTAAAAACATTAAGCAAAGAAAAATGTTCTCTTCTAGTCTCTCTTTTTCAAATTAAACTAAAACAATGATTGCAAATGTCAGAGAGAAAAGGATTGCGCTCATGGATTTCGGTAGACGAAAAACTCACAAGTATACCTTCAAGGTTCCAAAACTCGAGGATTTGAAAGGATTAGCAAGGATGATCATTAACCCTGACGCTTTCAGAGCCAAGTACGGAGGTCTGCTACCTCTGTTAAGGGTCCATGTAATTGAAGGAATCCTGGAGGCACTCGTTCAGTTTTACGATCCGGTCTATCACTGTTTCACATTCCCTGATTACTAGCTCGCACCAACGCTGGAGGAGTATTCTCATCTGATTGATCTACCCATTACTGATCAAGCTCCCTTTTATGGACTGGAAGAAATTCCAAAGGATCAAATCATTGCAAGAGCAATCTATTTGGATGAGTCAGAAGTCAAGACTCACATGACTACCAAAGGAGGAATCCCAGGTTTACCAGCCATGTTTCTGGTAAAGAAGGCTCTATACTTTGCTAGTGTAGGGAACGTGACTGCTTTTGAAAGCATCTTTGTTTTACTCACCTACGGGTTATTTCTGTTTCCCAACATTGATAACTTCGTCGATATCAACGCCATTAAGGTTTTTCTCATTGGAAACGCCGTACCAACCTTGCTCGCAGATGCGTATCATTCTGTACACTTAAGGAATTTATACAGCGGAGGAATGATCACGTGCTGTGTACCCCTGCTATATAAATGGTTTATCTCCCATTTACCTAAGTCTGCCGCTTTTTGGGATCATAAGAGTGCCTTGCGTTGGTCGCAGAAAATCATGTCTCTTACCAACTCTGATATATATTGGTACAATAGGATTTATGGCGGGATCAGGATCATTGACCGTGGTGGAAACTTCCCCAACGTACCCCTTATAGGAACTAAGGGAGGAATCAATTATCATCCAGTTTTAGTTCGTCGTCAATTTGGATACCCGATGAGGCATGTCCCGCGTAATGCTCATCTGGAAGGTCTTTTCTTCAAGGAAGGAGAAAATGACAGGGCACTAAAGGTGGAAATTGTGCACGCTTGGAAACATGTTAATAAGAAAGGACGGGAGTCTCTAGGAAAACCGGATTGTGTCTCGGTGGAGCCTTATCTCCACTGGGTACAAACTAGAGCTCTCAAGCTAAAGATGCCTTATCCTCATCACGGAGTTCTTCCTCCAAGGGAACCTGTCATGTACTTCATGACCAAAACGGAAAAACTTTAGGTTACTCTCAACAAAGTTCAACAGGAGAGGAGGTCTTGGAAGAATAAGTATCGCATTCTCAATATGGAGTGTACCAAAATACAACAACTGCTGAAAAATAAGGATGCTCTAATTGAGATTTTGGAGCAACATGCTGTAGAAAATCAGGATGACCAAAGGAATTTGCTCGCTCCTTTCACTTGGAAAAGGAATGACAACCCGACAAGGGCCCAAGAGCCCTGGTCCAAGAAAAGGAAAGTACCAGAATCAGCACCCGAGTTCTCCTCATAGAAGAAGCCGCTGGGCCTGAAGGTTACAAACTTCGGGAGAGCGAGGATGCCAGAGGCATAATGAGGACTCCTGAAGGTTACAAACTTCGGGAAATGCCAAGATTCACTGCCATAGTAATGGTACCACCCCCTGTGGTGCACACTGTCCCGGAATGACAGATTCCACATATACCTTCTGGTAGAAAGGAAAGTATGCTCGATAGAATGGATGAATTCCAGGAGTAGTTCCTGGAAATACAGAAGGAACTGCAAGCTATTCGCAGTCAGGATTTATTTGGAAAGGACGCCGCAGATCTTTGTTTGGTCCCCAATGTGAAAGTCCCGCACAAGTTCCAAGTACCCGATTTTGAAAAGTACAAGGGTAACGCTTGCCCTCAAAGCCATTTGGTGATGTACGCTCGGCGAATGTCAGCTCAGTCAAAGAACCAGGAGCTGCTAATTCATTACTTTCAGGATAGTTTAACCGGTGCCGCATTAAAATGGTACATGGGATTAAACCGCACCACGATCGACACATTCAGAGATCTGGGTGCTGCCTTCGTTCAGCAGTACAAATATAATCTGGATATGGCACCGGACAGAGATCAACTCAGATCAATGTCACAAAAGGACAAGGAAACCGTTAAGGAGTACGCTTAGAGATGGCGTGAAATTTCCGCTCAAATTTGTCAACCTCTTGAGGAAAAAGAGACGACAAAGAGTTTATTAAAGACCTTGAGCTCATTTTACTACGACAGAATGGTTGCCAGTGCGCCCAACGACTTCACCGAAATGGTAGGTATGGGAGTGCATCTCGAGGAAGCCGTTCGAGAAGGACGTCTAGTTAAAGACACTGGGTCTGCAAGCGGTACTAAAAAATACGGTAGTGCTCTCCCTAAGTGTTATTTCGTTGATTTTGTGGTTGGCATTTATTTTGCTAAAACTATTCTAGAAGCAAGATGTTGAAACAAGATTGTATAATTTTCTGCATTCAACATGTCGAATAAAGATGTCCCATACTGGCTCATAGGACATCGCGTCTGATTTCAGTTTAAAAAGAAGATTTTGTTGCTGTTAATTGTTACTGAATATTCTGTGAATATTTAGTTATCCTATGTGGCATCCAAAGTATTTTTGGGTTGTGTTTTTGTGTTGGTTTTCGGATTTTCACCGCTTTCTAATTATGGAGTCTTATTAGGAAACTTTAGATTGAAGGCCTATATTGTTGGAGTTTATTTTGCAGATTTGTGAGCAGTCTCTTTGCTGCGTTTTTGAAGCCCAATCCAGTCCATATTTATTGCTATATATTGACTGATGTAAACCTAGTTTAGGTGTCGAACTTACGTGTGTTTTTGTTAGGGTTTTCGAGTGTTAATTGTGATCCTAACTGGTATTATTCTGATAACAGTATAAGGACAGGTTTTTGTGTTGTAAGTTCTGTTAGTTACTCATAAGCTTTGAAGCATTGAGTTTCTTGTGTGTCAATTCTCATAAGCTTTGAAGTATTGAGAATTGTGTGTTTTGAAAGCGTGGCTTTCGTTTTGTTACTTGTGTTGAAAGGAACCAATCACAGGTTGTGATTGTAGAGGGATTTGAGGAGGGCCTCATACCTTGGTGAGTCTTAGGTAGAATTCATAGGAAGGGTAGTGATTAAGTGAGCAAATTATAACCGGGTGTGGTTCCTGTATGATCTATGAATTGATACTATCGTATATTGATTTCGTCCCTGGCTTGGTAGCCCCCAGAGTAGGATTGTTAATCCGAACTGGGTAAACATATCGCTGTGCTCTTTACTTTCTGCACTCTTATTATTGTTGTCTTGTTCATCGTGTTGGATATCAGTGTCTCAACATCTGTGTAGGACATCTGATATCTGTGCCAGAATTTCAATTGGCATCAAGAGCTTGCACCCTTGTTTGGTTCTGGGTGAGATTCAGGGAAGGTACTTTCTGGTACAATGGACAAGGATGGAGGATTTTTGAACAAACCACCTCTGCTTGATGGTTCCAACTATGACTATTGGAAACCAAGGATGATAGCATTCATCAAATCCATGGATGATCAAGCATGGAAGCTGTTATCAAAGGATGGGAACCCCCAAAGGTTAAAAATGGAAAAGGTACTCCTACTGATGTGGTGAAGGAAGAGGAAGACTGGGATGATGGAGACTGCAAAGGGTCCGTGGGAAATTCCAAAGCCATGAATGCATTATTTAATGGTGTTAATAAGAATATCTCTAGGTTGATTAAACATTGCACCATTGCTAAAGAGGCGTGGGAGGTCTTGAAGGTTTCTCATGAAGGGACTTCAAAGGTGAAGATATCAAAACTTCAGCTTCTCACTACCAAGTTTGAGAGTTTGAAGATGAATGAGGATGAGAGCATTCATGATTTTCACATGAACATTATTGAGATTGCTAATGCTTCAAGTGCCGTAGGTGAAAAGATGTCTGACAGCAAACTGGTCAGAAAAATCCTCAGATCTCTACCTAAGAGATTTGACATGAAAGTGACTGCTATAGAGGAAGCTCAGGATATAGATAAGATGAAAGTGGATGAACTTGTGGGATCTCTTCAAACATTTGAATTGGGGATCAGTGAAAAGTCTAAAAAGAAGAAGGGCATAGCTTTTGTGTCAAATACTGGTGACTCAGACGATGAAGGTGACCTGGTCAGAGATGAAGGGGTGTCTAAAGATCTGGTATTGCTTGGAAAACAATTTAACAAAGTGTTGAAAAGGATTGACTGGAAGTCAAGAGCAAATGTTCAGAACAAGTCACTCGACATCAGTAAAAACTAGGATGGAGGCAGAAGGTCCAGAACTGAAGAAGACTCCAATCAAGGGAAGAGAGTTCAGTGTTTTGAATGTGAGGGATTTGGGCACATAAAGACTGAGTGTCCCACGTATCTCAAAAGGAAAAAGAAGGGCTTATCTGTGTCTTGGTCAGAAGGAGAGTCTGAGAGTGACCTTGAAGAAGAATCAGCAAAATTGGTGACAGCCTTGACCGGAATATGTAAGGCTGATGGAGAAACGAGTTGTGAGTCTGATTCTGACAAAGAATCTTATATTGGAGAACTCACTAAGCAAGAAGTCTTCACCGGGTTCTCAGAGCTGTGTATCAAGAATGAAGATAGGTGCCATATAATATTAGAACAGAAGTTCTGATAGCTCAACTAGAAGCTAAGAAGGAAGAACATCTATCAATCATTGTTGATCTTAAAGAGGAGGTTGTATGGCAAAAGTCAAAACTTGACAATATGACCAAATCTATAAGAATGCTGAACAATGGTACCACGCAGCTGGATGAGATTCTTCGGACTAGGAAAAATGCTGGAAATGTACAAGGTCTTGGTTTTAACAATCAAGCAGAGAACTACAAGAAGCCTGTATTAAAGTTTGTTCCTCAGAAAATAAAGCAAGAAGAGGGGATGTCAAATCACATGTTTCAACATCGGATGAAGCATCAGAAAAAAGTATGTAGTTCAAAGTATAAACCATGGAGATGTCATTACTGTGGAAAGATTGGTCACTTAAAGTCCTTTTGCTACAAGTTGCACGGCTATCCCAAAACTTCTCATCAACAAAATAAAGGACAGAGTTGGGATAAAGTAAAGAGAAGATGGACTCCTAGAAATATGATGGCCGGTCTCATAGCACATACCTCTCTCAGAGCATCTGCAAGGGAAGATTGGTACTTTTACAGTGGTTGTTCAAGACACATGACTGGTGTGAAGAATTTCTTGTCAGATATCAAGCCTCACTCCACCAATTATGTCACTTTTGGGGATGCATCAAAAGGTGAAATAAAAGGTGTTGGAAAGCTAGACTACACAGGACAACCAAATCTAGATCGTGTTCTATTTGTCAAAGGGCTGACCGCAAATTTGATCAGTATAAGCCAACTGTGTGATCTAGGACTCAAAGTAAATTTCACAAAATTTGAATGTCTAGTAACCAATGAGAAAGATGAAGTTGTTATGAAGGGAACCAGGTCTAAGGATAACTGCTATCTGTGGAATCCTCAAGAATCGGAAAGTTTGTCTACCTGTTTGATGTCAAAGGAAGATGAAACCAAACTGTGGCATCAGAAATTGGGTCACTTACATCTGAAAGGGATGAAGAAAGTTATGTCAAGTGAAGCTGTTAGAGGTATTCCCAAGCTGAAGATTGATGAGGATAGAATATGTGGTGAATGTCAAGTTGGGAAGCAAACAAGGGTGTCACACAAAAGGCTTCAACATCTTACCACAACTTCTAGAGTTCTGGAACTGCTTCACATGGACTTAATGGGACCTATGCAGGTTGAAAGTCTTGGTGGGAAGAAGTATGCCTATGTTGTCGCTGATGATTACTCCAGATTCACCTGGATAAGCTTTATCAGAGAAAAGTCTGAAGTATTTGCAGCCTTCAAAGAGTTGTGTCAAAGGATTCAACGGGAAAAGGATTGTGGTGTTGTTCGAATCAGAAGTGACCATGGGAAAGAATTCGAGAATAGCAGGTTTGAAGAGTTTTGTTTGTCTGAAGGAATCACTCATGAATTCTCATCACCGATCACTCCTCAGCAGAATGGTGTGGTGGAACGCAAGAATAGGACTATACAAGAGTGTACAAGGGTAATGATTTATGCCAAAAAGCTTCCATATCATTTTTAGGCTGAAGCCATGAATACCGCTTGCTATATACAGAATAGGGTGACTATCAGATCAGGTACTTCTGTTACTCTTTATGAGCTATGGAAAGGTAGAAAGCCAAATGTGAAGTATTTCCATGTGTTTGGGAGTAAGTGCTATATCTTGGCGGATCGTGAGCAGAGGCGAAAGATGGATCCTAAGAGTGAGGAAGTGATATTTTTGGGATACTCTACAAACAGCAAAGCATATAGGGTATTTAATTCCAGAACTAAAGGGATGATGGAATCCATAAATGTGGTGGTCGATGACTCTGGGAAAGACGAAGATGTCCCAAATGATGTTGGAGCATGCTTTCCCATGAACAATGAAAGCTCACAAGACATTGAGTCCGTAGAAGATAATGCTCAAGAAACCGACACTAGACCTAAGAATGAAGAGGTAGAGGATGCTAACAGGGGACCCTCTATAAGGTTTCAGAAGGATCACCCTAAGGAGTTGATTATTGGAAATCTGAATGAAGGTGTAAAAACCAGAACGAGGGAGGCTGTGTCAAATGCATGCTTTGTTTCAAAGCTTGAACCAAAGAATGTCAAAGAGGCATTGACAGATGAGTTCTGGATAAGTGCTATGCAGGATGAGCTTTGTCAATTCAAGAGGAATGAAGTTTGGGAACTAGTACCACGACCAGCAGGAACAAATGTGATTGGAACAAAGTGGGTTTATAAGAATAAGTCTGATGAACAAGGAGTTGTTACCAGAAACAAAGACAGATTAGTTGCTCAAGGATACACACAGATTGAAGGAGTAGACTTCGATGAAACATTTGCTCCTGTGTCTCGATTGGAATCCATAAGATTATTGCTAGGAGTGGCATGTTTGTTGAAATTTAAATTGTTTCAAATGGATGTCAAGAGTGCCTTTCTGAATGGCTATCTTAATGAGGAAGTTTATGTTGAGCAGCCTAAAGGGTTTGTGGATCCAAATTTTCTTGATCATGTTTTCAATCTAAAGAAGGCTTTGTATGGGTTGAAACAAGCTCCACGAGCTTGGTATGAGAGGCTGACTGAGTTCCTTGTCAACCATGGTTATAGGAAGGGTGGTATTGATAAAACACTTTTTGTCAAGGAGAAGGATGGGAAACTAATTATTGCTTAGATTTATGTAGATGATATTGTGTTTGGTGGGATGTCGGATGAAATGGTCCAACATTTTGTCAACCAAATGCAGTCTGAATTTGAAATGAGCTTGGTAGGTGAATTGACTTACTTTCTTGGATTACAAGTCAAGCAGATGGAAGATTCCATTTTTATTTGTCAGAGCAAATATGCGAGGAATATTGTGAAGAAGTTTGGACTGGATAATGCCAAGCATAAGAGAAATCCTGCTCCTACTCACTTGAAGTTATCCAAAGATGAAAAGGGAGTGAATGTTGAACAAAGTTTATACAGAAGCATGATTGGCAGTCTGCTGTATCTTACAGCTAGTAGGCCAGACATAACCTTTGATGTTGGTGTATGTGCAAGATACCAAGCAGAACCCAAGGCCAGTCACATCAATCAAGTTAAGAGAATTCTTAAGTATGTGAGTGGTACATGTGATTATGGTTTGTTGTACTCCCATGACTCAAGTTCCATTTTAGTAGTATACTGTGATGCTGATTGGGCTGGAAGTGCTGATGATAGGAAGAGTACCTCTGGAGGTTGTTTCTTTTTGGGAAATAATCTTATTTCATGGTTTAGTAAAAAGCAAAATTCTGTATCTCTTTCTACTGCTGAAGCTGAGTACATAGTAGCTGGGAGTAGTTGTGCTCAACTAGTGTGGATGAAGCAAATGTTATCTGAGTATAATGTCACACAAGATGTCATGACATTATTTTGTGACAACCTGAGTGCTATTAATATTTCTAAAAATACTATTCAACATAGCAGGACCAAGCACATTGATATCATACATCACTTCATCAAAGAACTTGTGGAGGACAAAGTCATAACTCTTGAGCATGTGAGCACAGAAAATCAGCTTGCTGACATATTTACCAAGGCTCTGGATGCAGTTCAATTTGAAAACCTGAGGAGTAGACTTGGGGTTTGCATTCATGAAGAACTATAGCAATTAATGTTCCTTCTGGCTGCCAGATTGAAAAGATTAAAGGTGGTTCTGGTAGTGCAATGTGTGCAGGTGGTTATGAAGGGGAAGATGCTGCGGTTTGAGCATGACACTTGGTCATGTGATGTGGTGTGCATCTACTCTCTGATGCTGTTTATTCTGGTTTATGACTTGACCATTTCTCAAATATTAATAACTGTTCTACTTGCCTTTGCCATATTTCTAGCTAAAAATGGGGAGTAGTGTGCTTGTGTGTGTTGTGCTTGTGTTGGTGCTGCAGCTGAGGGGGAGAATGTTGAATGTTTGTTGTGTTGCTGCAGATGAAGGGGAGAATGTTGAATGTTGTTGTGTTGCTGCAGTTGATGGGGAGTTTTTTTTGCTGCTATGCTGTGTTGTGTGTTGGTATTTCGCTGCTGTCTCTGATATGGATTTTTTGCTTGTGTTTCTTTGCAAGATTTGTTTGGTGTGTAGTTTTAGCCAAAATAAGCCAAAGGGGGAGATTGTTATTTCGTTGATTTTGTGGTTGGCATTTATTTTGCTAAAACTATTTTAGCAGCAAGATGTTGAAACAAGATGGTCTAATTTTCTGCATTCAACATGTCGAATAAAGATGTCCCATACTGGCTCATAGGACATCGCGTCTGATTTCAATTTAAAAGGAAGATTCTGTTGCTGTTAATTGTTACTGAATATTCTATGAATATTTAGTTATCCTATGTGGCATCCAAAGTATTTTTGGGTTGTGTTTTTGTGTTGGTTTTTGGATTTTCAGCGCATTCTAATTATGGAGACTTATTAGGAAACTTTAGATTGAAGACCTATTTTGTTGGAGTTTATTTTGCAGATTTGTGAGCAGTCTCTTTGCTGCGTTTTTGAAGCCCAATCCAGTCCAGATTTATTGCTATATATTGACTGATGTAAACCTAGTTTAGGTGTGGAACTTACGTGTGTTTTTGTTAGGGTTTTTGAGTGTTAATTGTGAGCCTAACTGGTATCATTCTGATAACAGTATAAGGACTGGTTTTTGTGTTGTAAGTTCTGTCAGTTACTTATAAGCTTTGAAGCATTGAGTTTCTTGTGTGTCAATTCTCATAAGCTTTGAAGTATTGAGAATTGTGTGTTTTGAAAGTGTGGCTTTCGTTTTGTTACTTGTGTTGAAAGGAACCAATCACGGGTTGTGATTGTAGAGGGATTTGTGGAGGGCCTCATACCTAGGTGAGTCTTAGGTAGAAGTCATAGGAAGGGTAGTGATTAAGTGACCAGATTATAACCGGGTGTGGTTGCTGTATGATCTATGAATTGATACTATCGTATATTGATTCGTCCCTGGCTTGGTAGCCCCCAGAGTAGGATTGTTGATCCGAACTGGGTAAACATATCGCTGTGTTCTTTACTTTCTGCACTCTTATTATTGTTGTCTTGCTCATTGTGTTGGATATCAGTGTCTCAACATTTGTGTAGGACATCTGTTATCTGTGCCAGAATTTCACTAAGAAAAAGGAGCAAGATATTGGGAATACCTCTCTCGGAAAGCAAAGGCGACGGTACCAACCAGTAGCAGTTGTAACTCCTGTTATCAACCCTGCGCCTGTTTCTACGTATCAACCTCAGGTTTCTCAAAGCCAACTGCAGTTGCAGCAATTTCAGTAAAGGACACAACAGCCTCTTCAGCAGGCTCGTCCTTAATACAACAACAACGGTACAACGCGGCCACCAGGATTTGATCCTATACTCGTATCATATGCAAAACTATTTCTGTTACTACTGGCCAAGGGGCATGTCCAGACTAAGTCTCCTCTTACAGTACCGAAAAATCTGCATTTTTGGTTTAAGGTAGATCAGACTTGCCCTTACGATCAAGGATGACCAAGGCATAACATAGAAAACTGTGTCAGTTTCAAATTCGACGTGTAAAAGCTTGTTAGGAGCGGGGTCTTATCTTTCAAAGATACGAATCCGAATGTTCTCACGAACCCGCTGCCGCAACATGAGAAGGCTACAGTCAATTTGATAGAGGGAGAGTCTAACAACATCTATCAAATTCATGATGTACTCTTGTTAAGGGCCAACTTGGTCAAGATACATTGTAGACAGAGTGGATATGGCCATTTGCCACCTCATAATTATCACCAGTGTGATATCTGCTCTAAAAGAAATCAAGGATGTTCTGTGGTGCAGTCAGCTCTACAGGAATAGATGGATCTCGGATGGATCCAAGAGCACCGAGTTCGTGGAGTTAACATGGTTTATACGAATTCCAACATCATTCAAAACCATGATATCCGTGCGATGAATGTCAACCTGGTGGCAATGCACTCAAGGCAAAGCCAGTATCATAATCTGCCGTGTTACGATTATAATTCCTGCCTGACTTGCTCGGTAAACAAACAGGGATGCTCTTTTGTACAAGAGGCCCTCCAGCGTCAGATGGATCTTGGATGGATTCAAGACTACCATGATAGGAATCATTATCAAATCAACATGATTCAAATCTTCGATATTCGCTTGATGAATACCAGCCTGGTGGAGTTACATGCTAAACAGGTCCGGCTTGGGTTCCTGGTGTCACATGATTATTAGAGCTGTAAAGCGGGTTGCGAAGACGATCAGGGTTGTGCCCTTGTCCAAGAAACACTTCAGCACTTGTTGAACCACTAGTGGCTTCCAATCTATATGGATGAAGACACCCAGCAAATTAGTATCACTAACGAGAATCCTACTAGATATCAAAGTCAGGATGTTCGGTCGATGGAAACAGATCTAGTAAGGTTACACTGTATTCAAAGCGGACATGGCCAGGTGCCACTACACAACTATGAGCGGTGTGGAGTTTTCTCAGTGGATAATCAAGGATGCTACTTCGTGCGAGAAGCCCTTCAAAGTCAGTTGGACCGCAAAGAGATTCAACCATGGTTAAGTTCTGGATCAGTCAACTACTTCACTGATTAAATCGAGGACATTGTCGCAATCTCTGATCATCAGAGGGCTAGGGATGTTTGTGCCATCATCCCTCTACTTGACGAATCGAGAGTTCCCAACCAGGAACGGATCGAAATTACTTACGATGGTCAGAAAAATCAGAAGGCTCCCATAGTCATCTATCTACCGGGACCGTTACCGTATGAATCAACTAAGACTATCCCTTACAAATACGGTGCAACAACAATTAAGAATGGAAAGGAAATTCCATTCCACTCCTTCGTGAATATTGCAGACATCAGTCGAGTAACACGGACTGGTAGAATCTTCAACAGAGGAGTTGGAGAACCCAGCAAAGAAAAGGAATCTCAGACAGAAGTTCCCAATCCACCAGTCGGTCAATCCAGTAATCCCGACCTTTCAAAAAACGATGATGAGATGCTAAAGCTCATCCAAAGGAGTGAATACAACATTATTGATCAGCTGTTACAAACTCCTTCAAAGATCTCAGTATTATCACTGTTACTTAGTTCAGAAGTGCACAGAGAGGCTCTATAGAAAGTCTTGGAGCAAGCCTTTGTAGAACAGGATGTAATAATCAGACAGTTCGATAGTATTGTCTCTAACATCACTTCCTGCAATAACTTGGGATTTAGTGATGAGGAATTACCTGAAGAAGGTCGCCGTCATAACATGGCGCTCAACATTATAGTCAACTTCCAAGATGATGCTTTAGCCAGCGTACTAGTAGACACAGGGTCAGCCCTGAATGTTATACCAAAATCTACTCTAATACGACTATCATTTCAAGGATCTCCGATGAGAGGCAGTAAGGTCATCGTCAAAGCATTTGACGGATCCAGAAAAACGGTTATCGGCGAGGTCAACCTTCCCATAACTATTAGTCCTCACACTTTCCAAGTCACTTTCCAGGTCATAGACATCAGAGCAATATACAGTTGTTTATTAGGAAGACCTTGGATACATCAGGCTGGGGCGGTCACTTCAACCCTCCACCAAAAGCTAAATTTCGTCTAGAATGGCCAACTCGTCACAGTCTGTGGAGAACAGGCCTTGCTCGTAAGCAACTTATGGTCATCCAATTATGTAGAACCGGAGGGGGTAATCGGAACCCAGTTCCAAACGCTTTCGCTACACAAGGACAATCATTTCGAAGAGGGAACTTTGATTTCCTCGTACAAAGATGCTATCAAAGCAGTCGAGAATACCAATACAACAGGATGGGGGCAACTTGTCATTCCTACTGACAATAAGAAAAAGAAAGGTCTTGGCTTTTCCTCAACATGTACTCAGACGGCTGCGAACAATAAAAGTTTTCATCCCATTCAGAACTTTTTCCACAGTGGAGGCTTCCTTCAACCAATGACTCAAGAAGTGCATACCATTAATAAAGATGATTCCTCCGATACGGAGGAAGAATAGAAGTCCTATCTCAACGAGGATGGTTATACGTCTAAGGGCGAAACGCAGACTCCCTTTTGCTATCCCGCACAGAGTCCGAGATTTATATCGAAGTCAGAGGTCTAAATGATATACGGAGATTGTGATCCAGAAGGATGCCGTGCTCTGCCAAATTCATTAGAGGAAGACACTCCAATGAAATACAACTTTGACCACGACTATTATGGCCCAATGGATGGCTTGCCTATCTGGCAACCGTATCTCGGAGACTTGGGGCAAGAAAATCAGCCGAACAATGAAAATCAGCTGAGCATCATTGAACAGAATACCTGTGTCCCCGCCATGTCATGAGATTAACACTCAGGTCATTCTGAACTTATCTAGTACGATGATGAATTGGCAAAGCTTGCCGGACTAGAATTCATCAACTATGCTTTTCCCGAGGTCAACGTCATCGAGAGAGATGACTCCTCCAATTCCAAAGAAGTGTGGGATACCTTAGGACAGCCGAGTGGAAAATTTGACTTCATGGTCAAGTACACCGCTCCCGAAAGCTCTCGTATCAGGCCCGAAGACATCCAGCCAACTGGATGGGGAGATTTACCTGAGAGAACAAATACTCTGCAAAATACAACTGAGGAATCCTCCTACGACAACTCTGCCTGGGAGACAGATTCCAATGATCCTGCTCCACCAAAAATCAGCGTCATTTCTGAAGAGAAATCAAGGAAGGTACCAGACTTTGTGATTCACCGAGGAGTTCGCCGCCAATGGGTTGTTGTCAATGTCCCAAAGATTGTTCAAAAGTCTAAGTAATTGACATCTTTACTTTAACCTTTCACCTTGCCCGGGTGAAACGGATGTTTTGATAGGGCTCACTTTCTGTAAATATCCCTCTTCGCTTCGCCCAAAGCGACAGGGTTTTGTTTTATAGGGTTGTAGTTTCAAGAATCGACTTGTTCATAAATAAAATAGCGTCGTTCTGTAATTTCCGCAGTTATTACTCTTTTCTCATTCTGGTTTTTCCAGAAAATGGTAATCCTAAAAAACAAAAAATAAATAAAAATGAGCATTGTTAAAAAAAAAATATAAAACACTGCACACACTCTTGCATTCTCTCTATCTCTTCTAAACATAAATCATCACGTCATGCAGATTGCTTGTTTTAAACCCCGTTGAAACATACGATCCAATGCCTTCTCCCAACTTTGAGTTCCCGATATTTGAGGCTGAAGAAGAAAATGACGACGAAATTCCAGGGAAGATCTCCCGACTACTCAGACAAGAGGAAAGGTCCATTGAGCTTCACAAAGAGTTGCTGGAAACAGTCAACTTAGGATCGGAAGAAGAGAGAAAAGAAGTCAAGATTGGGGCACTGCTTAGTCTAACTGTCAAAGAAACTTTGACGAAACTTCTCAAAGAGTTTCCCGATGTATTCGCTTGGTCCTATCAGGATATGCCAGGGTTGGATACCAGCATCGTGGAACATCATCTACTAATGAGATCAGAATGTCCGCCGGTAAAAAAAAGGTTGAGACAGACTCATCCAGACATGGCTGTCAAAATCAAAGAGGAGGTACAGAAACAGATTGACGCGGGTTTCCTCGCTACGTCCCAATATCCTCAATGGTTAGCCAACATAGTTCTAGTTCCAAAAAAGGATGGAAAGGTCAGAATGTGTATCGACTATCGAGATCTGAACAAGGCAAGTCCAAAGGACGACTTTCCTTTACCACAAATTGACATGCTGGTAGATAGTACAGCAACGTTCAAATTTTTCTCCTTCATGGATGGATTCTCGGGCTATAATCAAATCAAAATGGTGCCGAAAGACATGGAGAAAACTTCGTTCATTACCCCATGGGGTACTTTTTGTTATAAGGTAATGCCATTCGGTTTGAAGAACACCGGGGCAACCTATCAAAGGGCCATGACTAATCTGTTTCATGACATGATACACAAAGAAATCAAAGTGTATGTCGATGACATGATTGCCAAATCTAAAACAGAAGAGGAGCATGTGACCCACCTGTCAAAACTATTTGAGCGTCTGAGAAAGTACAAACTCCGCTTAAATCCCAACAAGTGCACGTTCGGTGTCCGTTCAGGGAAAGTCTTAGGATTCATCGTCTTCCAGAAAGGAATTGAGGTTGATCCTGACAAGGTCAAGGCCATTCAAGAAATGCCTTCTCCAAAGACTGAAAAATAAGTCAGGGGATTCCTGGGACGTTTGAACTATATTTCCAGATTCATATTCCTCATGACCGCAACATGTGTGCCGATTTTCAAATTACTCAAAAAGAATCAGGACTGCGTTTGGACAGAAGACTGCCAAACCGCCTTCGACAGTATCAAGGAATACCTGTCGAACCCACCGATTCTATCACCTCCAGTGGAAGGAAGACCGCTGATCATCTATTTAACAGTCCTAGAGGACTTAATGGGTTGTGTGCTTGGCCAACAAGATGAAACAAAAAGGAAAGAGCCTGCCATCTACTATTTGAGCAAGAAATTCACCGACTGCGAGACTCGGTACACTATCCTTAAGAAAACTTGCTGCGCTTTGGCTTGGGTAGCCAAACGTCTTCGCCAGTACATGATTCGTCACACCACTTGGTTAATCTCTGAAATGGATCCAATCAAGTATGTCTTTGAAAAGCTTCTCTCACGGGAAGGATTGTCCGTTGGCAGATGTTGTTATCAGAATATGACATAGAGTACCACGCTCAGAAAGCTATTAAAGGAAGTGTTTTAGCCGATCATTTGGTTCTACAACCGATTGACGATCAGGAATCAGTCGGATTTGACTTCCCAGACGAAAATGTCATGTATCTAAAAATGAAAGACTGTGATGAACCGCTACCTAGTGAAGGGCCAGAACCAGATTCCCAATGGGGACTTATCTTTGACGAAGCTGTCAATAATTACGGAAACAGAATTGGGGCAATTATCATAACACCTCAGGGTACCCATATTCCTTTCATCGCTAGACTTACATTCAAGTGCACAAATAATGAGGCTGAATACGAAGCTTGTATCATGGGTCTCGAGGAAGCGATTGATTTGAGGATCAAGAACGTGGATGTATATGGTGACTCAGCTTTGGTCGTCAATCAGATCAAAGGAGATTGGAACACATACCAATCAGGATTGATTCTGTACAAAGATTACGCAAGAAGGTTGTTACCCTTCTTCAATAGAGCCGAGTTTCATCATATCCCTCGTGAGGAGAATCACATGGCTGATGCATTAGCCACTCTCTCTTCCATGATTAGTGTAGGTCAATGGAATGACTTACCTAAGATCGACATAATGCGCCTTGAACGGCCCGCTTACATCTTCACGATTGAAGCAATTGTAGACGACAAACCTTGGTATCACGATATCAAATGCTTCCTTCAGAAACAAGAGTACCCACCTGGGGCACTAAGAAAAGATAGAAAAACCCTCAGAAGACTGGCTGGCAGCTTCTTCCTGAGCGGTGATACACTTTATAAGAGAAACTTTGACATGGTCTTGCTCCGATGCGTAGACAGACCAGAAGCAGACATGCTGATAAAAGAAATTCACGAAGGGTCCTTTGACACTCATGCCAACGGACATACAATGGCGAGAAAAATTTTGAGAGCAGGGTACTACTGGTTGACCATGGAATTCGACTGCTACAAGTACATGAGGAGGTGTCTCAAGTGTCAGATATACTCCGACAAAATCCATGTAACGCCAACACATCTCAAAGTTCTCTCTTCCCCGTGGCCTTTTTCCATATGGGGAATCGACATGATCGGTGTGATTGAACCTAAGGCTTCGAACGGACATCGGTTCATCCTGGTAGCCATTGATTACTTCACCAAGTGGGTCGAAGCAGCATCATACGCTAATGTAACCCGACAAGTGGTGGTCCGATTTATCAAAAACAATATCATATGTCGTTATGGTGTTCCGAGCCAGATCATTACCGATAATGGATCCAACTTGAACAATAAGATGATGAAAGAGTTGTGTGCAGAGTTCAAGATCGAACACCATAACTCATCTTTCTACCGACCCAAGATGAAAGGAGCGGTAGAAGCGGCTAACAAGAACATCAAGAAGATCGTTCAAAAGATGGTTGTAACCTACAAAGACTGGCACGAAATGCTGCCCTTTGCTCTTCACGGTTATCACACATCTGTCCGCACTGCAACAGGGGCAACCCCTTTCTCTCTAGTATATGGCATGGAAGCAGTGCTCCCTATCGAAGTAGAGATCCCATCAATCTGGGTATTGATGGAAGCTAAGCTAACAGAAGTTGAATGGTGTCAAAGTCGACACGACGAACTGAATCTGATCGAAGAAAAGAGAATCACGACACTATGCCACAGTCAGTTGTATCAGCAAAGAATGAAGAGGGCGTTCGACAAAAAGGTTCGACCTCGCGTCTTCAGAAAAGGAGACCTTGTGCTCAAGAAGATACAATCATTTCTCACCAATTCCCGGGGCAAGTGGAATCCGAATTATGACGTCCCCTATGTGGTCAAGAAAGCTTTCTCAGGCGGTGCCCTGAGACTTGCAACCATGGACGGAGAGGAATTTTCCTACCCCACAAATGTTGACGTAGTCAAGAAATACTTCGCCTAAATTAAAAAAAAAACGTCTCGGTGGATTGAAAACCCGAAAGGGCGATCCAGGTAAAAATTAGAGACATAATCAAAAATCATCCCGGTGGATTAGAAATCTCAAAGTACAATCCAGGAAAAAATTAGGGATTCATGGCAAGTAACTACGTCCAACAAAGGGGCAAATCCCCCGCCAGCAGTTACATCATCCGTCAGGAAAACTCCAGTCAAGGTCATCTTTGACAGAAGCTCAGGATGCCTCGAAGTCAAATTTGGTAGAAGGATAGTGGTCGTTATGTTTCAATATAGCCCTTTTTCCCTTAAATTACCATTTTTTAACTTTGTAAATACTCTATGGAATCACGCATTTGGCTGATTTCCATCCTATCAATAAAATTTGAGCCCTTGTGCTTTTGTTTGCAATTCATATTTGTTTTAGCTTTACAGGACGACATTTTAACATGATCAATGATTCTTGAAATAAAACAAAAATGAATTTACTTGTAAAAATTTTTCTGCTTAAAATAAAGATGGCAATTTCTTTTGACTGTTGAACATCGAAAAAAACATTGATCGCTTCTCCAGATGTAAGTGAGCTTCAAAGTGCGGAATCAAGGTACTCCTTCTAAACCAGTGCGCCTGAACGAAGGATCAGTTATGTCAGATGCGAATACTCTGTTTGACATCTCCGGCAGAGTTCTTATCTCCTAAGCCCGACCAACGTAGCTCCCCACGAGGACTACTTCTCCTAAGCAAGGTAAAATAGCTATCTTGAACCAGTGATACCTCTTCGTCCCCAGCAGTGGCCGTGTATCCAGTCATGTTCATCTATTAGTTTGTATGTCGTGTCAGTTTTGTCAGCATATACTCACATACATCATGCATTACTACTTTGCGTTCATATTCATGTTGCATCACTATCACTCTGGACGGTCTTATCCCCTAGTGATAACAGTCATCCCAATCTAGTTTTCAGTTCTTTCCTCGTCAGGAAATGTCGCATTTGAACTACCTTTCTCCTCCAGTTTATTTCTGGGATGAAGTCGGCCTTTGACCACTTTGATAACTTGAACCTCTGAAAAATCAGAGAACCCTCAGCAAGCATCACTCTTCGCCATGGAAGATGATATCTTCGCTTTCCCGGATTAAGGAAAATCCCTAGAGAAAGCCTCTCAACTAAAGACTTTCAGCAACACATTGGTCCTTCTCTCCAGAATGTCAATGTCAACAAAGTCATCAACACCTCAATATTGGGGTACATCGTATGGCATTTCCCTGAGAAGATCTCGAGAAAAGTATGATGTAATAACCCCAAACGAAAGAAGTCTCTCAAGAAGACTCGTTTTCCTCAGTAGAGTCGACAAATGGCGTCTCAAAACGAGAAGTTTGTGCTTCTTACAATCAAAACTTTTTCCATCAAATGGCATCTCCCCAGGAAAATTCGGCGAGAAGTTTGAGAAGAACCACTACAAATAACGTCCCTTGTCAATAAAGTTTATTGACAAAAGAAACCAAGACCAGATCCTTGGTAGGAAACCAGGATCGAGGGGAAGTTTATTTCAGAAATTGAGACCAGATCCTTGGTAGGAAACCAGGATCGAGGGGAGGTTTATATCGGAAACTGAGACCAGTTCTTTGGTAGGAAACCAGGATCGAGGGGAAGTTTATTTCAGAAATTGAGACCAGTTCCTTGGTAGGAAACCAGGATCAAGGGGAAGTTTAAATCAGAAACTGAGACCAGTTCCTTGGTAGGAAACCAGGATCGAGGGGACGTTTACCTTTTCTAAGCATCATTGCTTAGCAAAAGAGGAAGGATACGTGAACTTCCATTCATAACCACCATCAAAATTTTGGGTATTCCGATATTTAATCCTCTTGCACCCCGAATGCCCGAATACCTTCGCCATTCACCCCTTCGGGTCCAAGAAGATTAAATAGGGGCATCTGTCATACCCCAAATTTTGACCACTAAGATTTCCCATCATTGTGCAAATCATCATCACAATATGGATGAACCATTAGTCTCCCCAAAAATGGGTGAGAATCCACTACAATCAGACTTAGGGTTTCAAGCCCTCTCAGAGCTCTTAGACAAAGGATCAATCAAGAAATGACATGATCTTCAACTTGTCTAGCCTCTCAAACATCTACAAAGGATCAAGAGGACTCCCACTTCAAGGATTAAGCACAAGGCTTCTCCCTTCTAGGTGGATCAAGCCTTAAGATCGCTAGTGTCACCAAATTAGGGTTTGGTCGACTAGGGCCTCCAGATGGAAAATTTCCTCTGGGCATGAGCCAATGCTTCAAAGCATAACCTATGATGCTCCAAGGGATCTCATGAACCCAATCAACAAGTCAATTTAGCCTCAGGGGATGCATTCATCAAAAAAATCAGGAATTAGGGTTTCTTGACCTAATTCACCCCTAAGTTGACGTTTGGGACAAAACATGAGCCAAGACCTCAAGAGGGGATTTGAGGGTCTCAAATACATTACATTGATCCATTTTCAACAATGGATTGATCCAAGAATATTGAGCAACAAGTTTCAATTTCATCAGAACCACAGTTAGGGTTTCGCGGAAAAAGTTAACTGTATCTTTGACTTTTGCCCAGGACATGCTCCCAAACCATAAGACATGATTCAATACACCCTATAATACCTATGAAATCAATCCATCAAGTTTGATTTAGGTCAAGGACTTGATTTCATAGAGGATCGCACAGTTTGGAATTCATCTAACAAAAAGTCAACTGTGCACAAAAGTCAAACTTTTACTTTTTGAGATTTTTCACAATTATGGTTCTTTGACCCCAAAATGATGTTAATGTATGATTGGAATCATCATTCATCAAGAAAAATCAAGAAAAGTGGGATAACTTGTAAAAGGGGTAACCATAAAAAACTTAGAAAATTTTTTAAGTTATGGAACAAAGTGGCTAGGGTACAAACTTTGGAGGATCATAACTCCTAAACCACAAGGCCATTTTGTCCCATCCAAAGCTGGATTTGTTACTCTCATGGCCCTCTACAAAAGCTTCAACTACCACTCATTCCAATTCCCCATGGATTTCAAGTTATGGAATGATCAAAATCAAGAAAAGTGAAAATGTCACTTTTTTCCAACATTTAGTGAAATTTTCACTAAGTCAGAATCTGCCTTTACTTTTTTCCAAATGTAGGGGCATTTTTCACTTGGATCCATAAGGTATCAAAACCAATTATGATCAAACAGTTATTGTATCATATGAGGGCTTTCAAATATGGCCAAGAACTCCATCAAATTCCACTTGAGCCATGAGATATGACAATGGAAATATGCCTTGCTGAAAACTGCCAAGGCTACGCAGAATTTTGTACTTTTTCTCGATTTGGAAAAATTAGATAATTCCAAGCCTTGTCATCACTTTGGACACATCTGAGGATCAAATCTAAAGGGAACAAACACTAATCCAAGCCTCCAAAGTCTCTGGAACAAGAAGTAGCATGCCAAACCTAGAAACCCCAAAAAGAGGGACAAGAATCCAATTTTGGATTGGAGCATTTAATGGATGCACCAAGGTGGCATGGACTGACACATTTGCAACTGAATTCAGTCAAGATTCATCCAACAACTAGGGAACCACAACTCTGTGCTCTAACCTCTAGTCAATGGCTAGAGGAGACTTGGATTCCTATTGATCAACATTGGCCAAACGTCTGCTGCAGTTGCCATTCACTATTGATCCCAAAACAAACTTGCTCTACTATAAATAGAGCTCATTTGTGCTCAGTTCGAGTACACCAAAGCCATCAAACAGATGCTTTCCTCAAAATCACTTTCTTTAGGCAAAAATACCTTCTTTAGCAAGGTAACTCTGAGTTTTTGAGTTAGAGAGCATATCCATCACAGCTCATGATCCAAACACATCCAATATGTCATATCTAAGCTGTCCAAACTCACACAAGTGACCTGTAATCCTTAAATCTCAAAGTCACCTCTCAACACCTCAAAATAGGTTTTTTTTTGCATTTTTCAAGCCATGTCTTGATTCAGTCACTTTCCAAACTAGATAAAACCTCAAACACACTCCAAATATCATCCTTGAACTGTCCCAAATGGCTCCCAACATCTGGAACACCATTTGAGAGAGTTGTTATTTTGGCCATTTTAACCCCTTTTGCAAGAAAGGGCTAGTTTTTGTTTTTGCAGGTTCCAGCTGATTGCAATCATCCTAAAAGCTTCTAAGGGATCATTTGAGAGTGTCCAAAGCATTAAACCATTTCTGGAACAAGAAACTTGGCAGATTGCACAAAAAACTCCAAAAGCTCAAAAAGAGGTAAGCATCATGACTTGGACTTTCCAAAATATGAATTGCTTTGAAGTACACTGATCGTGCATCTCTTCTACATGTCATATGTGTTGTGTTTGCATCAATTTATCATGTAATTCATACATGTACCAAGATGTAGCGCAGAAAATGCAAAATATGGTCTATTTCAAAACCACTATCGGATTTTGAGGAGGTATCATGATCTGAAAAAAATACCACCACCATTGGATTCCTTGTGAAATGCTAGGCCAGATACATATAAATTTTGTCCCCAACCATGGAGAAATGAGAAAATTATGGACCTTCCCGTTTCTTGTCAAAACTTGCCTTGCCTTGCCTTGGGCCAAGCCAAAAGCAAGGCAAGCCTTGTATATTTATGGTTGTGTTTCAATCAATGGATGTATCACCACCCCAGTGGTAAGGCGCGCTCCCTATACACAAGAGGTCTGGGGTTCGAATGCCCCTCGCCCCAGATCCTTTTTTTGTTATTTTTCCCACTTTTTGTCATTTTCCATATTATTTTTAATACTTTGAAAATTAATAACTCCCTCAATTTTAATTATTTTTTATTGGTTCTTTTTGCAAAAAATCACAAAAATATTGAAATATTTTATTCCCCAAAAAAATTAGATTTATATTATTTATTTAATATAATTAGTGTTTTTCTGAATAAATGTCTTTTATTTGTTTTTAAACCTTTTAAAAATAAATATCCATTTTGGAAAATCAAAACCAAGTAAGTTTTAATTTATCTTGTGATAAAAAACCTCACTTTTAAAACCCTCAACAAAAATCACAAGTGGTTTATTCAAACTTATTTGGCATTTTTATCATTTTATTTGATTTTCTTTAAATATTTCCTTTTAAAAGAAAACAAATTAAGGGTTTCCTTGATTTTCACCCTAACAAACTTTTTCGAACACTCATGGGCCTCTAATAGAGTGTAAGACCAAATCCTTTGTAAATACAAACCTATTTTGGGCCTCAAATGTTGTATAAGTCCCATTGTATTTTAAAAGTTCGGCGCGATCATCGCCCGTTTAAAACAAACTATCTGGGCCTCTCCTCGAGCTATAAGACCCATTCAAAATCATTTTGGGCATCTAATAGAGTGTAAGACCCAATCCCCTTTTGAAACCAAAAACTTTTTGGGCTCAGTCATTGTATAAGACCCACGGCGTTTTGAAAACCTCGGTGCGATCGTCGCCCTTTTCAAAATGAACCATGGGCTTCTACTTGAGCTATAAGACCCATCTTTGTTCACTTTCAATCATTTTGGGCCTCTTGAGAGAGTGTAAGACCCATCCCCTTGTACATAAAACCTTTCTTGGGCCTCAGTCACTTGTATAATTCCCTGTACAAAACGACAGTGTGATCACTGATAAAACCCTGGGCCTCTCCTTGAGCTGTAAGCCCCAATTTTCCTTTCAAAATGCACTTTCTCCTTTGATTTTGTAACACACTGTTATTTTCAATTTCTTTGTTGAACAACTAACAATACAGTATGGAAGCTCTACAACCGAGTAAGTGTTTACCCGCTTTCATTTACCATTTTCATATGTATATAACTGTACTGTCGGGTTGTTTCACTGTAAGTCTTCTTTCATAAACTCATATCGACTGTGTAATACTAGTATATATATTTCGAGTTTCCCTGGCAACTACGTCTAGAACTAGACAAAACCTCGTCTCTCTACATCCGACGTTCTCCCGGATATTTCAAACATAACCTAAACCATGAGAATTTTCTTTTACAACAATTTTAGATAACTAGATCTAAGAAATCTACCCCTTGAACAGTTCATATACAGAAGGCCAATGTTCCAAGTGAAACCCCTTCTGGAACTGTTCATCAGCCTCCTCTTGGGCTTAGTCCAAGGACCCACAGGCTTCCTAAAAGCATCCCCGCCTCCTCTTGGGCATTGTACAAGGACCCGTCGGCTTCTTAGAAGTTTTCACAGTCTCCTCTTAGGCTTCGTATAATGATTCTTCCTTCGGGAAGATAGCCTCCTCTTGGGCTTCGTACAAATTGTCCCTTCGGCTTCTTAAAAGTTTTTTTCGCCTCCTCTTGGGCTTCGTACAAATTGTCCTGACGACCTCTTAAAGGTATAGGAACAGAAATTAGTCATCTTAATAGAACATTCTTTCAAAGAGTCTAGATCTTCCTACGACGAACATACTGTCTCTTGATCTCTCTTAAGCCTAGTACAAAAGATAAAACTCTAGACTTGGACAGTCTAGTCTCCTTGAGTCTCGAAGACATTCTCAAGTTCCTTTCAAAAATAGGAAACACACCCGTAGACTTGGGCAATCTCAATACCCTTCGAATTCCCCGTTTCCTTAAAGAACAGGAAATAGTCCCGGTCCTCAGATCAAATCCATGAGTACAACATTACCTATATAACAACTGATTTTATCTTTTAACCAACATACTGGACCTGCCACTCAACTAAAATAGTAACCCTATCCTCCTCTTGGGATTTGTACAATGATTCTCCCCAGCAGAGTTAACCTTTGCATCCTTCATCTCGGGCTTCGTACGAGATACAAAAACTCTCTTGCTGAGTATAAAAGACTCTCTTGTTGAGTCAAACCTTTGCAGCCTCCATCTCGGGCTTCGTACGAGATACAAAATCACTCTCTTGTTGAGTATAAAAGACTCTCTTGTTGAGTCAAACATTTTTAGCCTTCATCTCGGGCTTTGTACGAGGTACAAAACACTCTCTTGTTGAGTATAAAAAGACTCTCTTGTTGAGCCGATCACCTTTAGCCTCCATCTCGGGCTTCGTACGAGATACAAATCACTCTCTTGGTGAGTATAAAAGACTCTCTTGTTGAGTCAAACCCTTTTAGCCTCCGTCTTGGGCTTCGTACAAGACACATATAAAAACACTCTCTTGTTGAGTCAACCCTTTTAGCCCTTATCTCGGGCCTCGTACGAGACACAAAAGCATCCTCTTGTTGGGTCAATAGCCTCCTCTTAGGCTTTGTATAAAGAAATCCCCGTTTGATTCAATCAACCTTTTAGACTCAAATCATGCTTTGGTCATAATATACAAACATCAACAACTCCTTTTCCCTCGTCTAATTGCAGTCAGCGGCAAGCCTCTGGTTTATTTACGTCCACACTACTGTCCCTCTTTTAGCATGAGAAATTCCTAAGGAAAAATGGCATTGCTCTAAACTGAGTTAAAGTCTTCTTCTTCAGGTTGAAAATCCCCTATAAAGGAAATTATGGCATTGCTGGATTCACATATCCCAGTTAAAGTAATTCTCCTTTATAATCAGTCACCCAACAGTTGTGCCAAACATACCAAATATTCCCCTTTAGAAATGACAAATTCTCTCTAAAGTCAACACCCTTTTAGCTTCACATCTTGGGCTTCGAACAAGATACAAATAGACCCTTCAGCTTCACATCTTGGGCTTTGAACAAGATATAAACCACCTTTAGCTTCATGTCTTGGGATTTGAACAAGACACCAAAACACCATTTCCTCCCATAGAATAGGAGGAACTACGATCGCTCTGATTTCCCTATCCCGGGAATACGTAGGCATACTAATCAAAAAACCCCAAAGTCCCCTACCTCCATCTAATCTGGCGCAGGATCCCAATAAATTCCCCATGAACAGTCCCGATATTTCGTTCTGAACAAAATAAGCAGAGAGAGGCCCACGAACTAAAAATGCATCTATAAACCAACAGTTTTGACTGTTTAACCTCAGTTTGCAAGCAGGGTTAGTTGGAGACATCTATTTCCCTTCCTTCATCAACTTCAATAGGATAAAAAATGAATCGATCTGTAGTGCCCCAGAGCGACAGTGCTTAATAACCATGTCCAAAATCCCTCGCTACACATATGCCATTTTTCTATCTTGCGCAGATTCTGAGATATATACCAAGATCAGATGTCAAAATGATGTACGGAGATTGTGATCCGGAAGGATACCGTGCGCCGCCAAACTCATTGGAGGAGGACACTCTGATGAAAGACAACTTTGACTATGATAATTATGATCCCATGGATGGCTTGCTTATCTAGCAGCCGTACCCAGAAGACTTGGGGTAAAAGAGTCAGCCAGGCAATACATATCAGCTGAGCATCATTGAAAAGAATACATGCGTCCCCACCGAATCATGGGATCATTACTCAGGGCATTCAGAAAATATCCAGCACAACGAAGAATCTTCTAAGATTGCAGGACAAGAGTTCATCAACTATGCTTTTCCCAAGTGTCGCTCCCGAAAGATTCACATCCAACGGTACAAACACGAGAGTGGCGCGGAAGAATAGAGTCGCCAGCAATGTGTATTTATCCCGAGAGAGGGAAAGGAAACACTGCGTAAACCTGAGGGGAAAGGATAGAGCATGGTCTTGCGACCAAGAGAACTGGGTTCGGGAGTCGGTTACGCGTGAGGAAGGTATTAGCACCCCCACGCGTCCATCGTACCCGATGGGATCCACGCTTGCTTGTCTCGATCAAAAGGTGTCGTCAATTGGAGCTTCGCTGCTGTTGGAAAGGAAAAGGGACTGCAAGCTGGAGAACCGAAAAAGGAAAGGAGAGAGAAAGTGTAACAAATGTAGGGAAAATAAAAGAAGTGCTCGAATGGGCCCTACCCCACTGCCTACGTATCTCATCGGGAACATGAGAATCAGAGCGACGTAGTTCCCCTCACTGGGGGTGGATTGTGTTTTTTAATGGAATGGCTAAGGTTCTAGCTCAGGTGTTGCAGCTCGCTGTATGGAGACTTAGGCGTTACCATCTTGCAAGGGAACGAGAAGAAGCGCGTTCGTACGTTGAGAGTGAGTGAGATGAGAAAAGAATTCCTGAAGGAAAGACATTAGTGTGTGTTTGAAGTTTTTTAAGCAAGAAGTGTTTTTTACAGTTGTTTGTAACTCGCATTGAACCAAAGTCTTAAACACAGGAACGAATACTTCGTGCATCGTCCCCAACAGGACGTACAATAGGTATCCTAGAAGAATGAGGGGAAGCCCCTCACTCCCCACTTCCCACATAAAAGGCTCGAGCGCAATACACGTTAATTTTTATTACGTGTTTTCAAGAAGTTTTGAGATGAGAAGAGAGACGACACAAAGGAAACTCTAAAGAGAAACTAAGAGTCCTAATGTTATCATGCATGGATGTCCTATGGTTAGTGAGGCTTAGGAGGAACGACTACCTAAAACCTAATGCTAATCCTACTCCAAGCTTAATCAAAAATTAAGTTGGACTAGGTCGTTCTAAGGGGAAAAGAATCCAAGACTTAATCAAGTCTTGAGATTCATGGGAGGAGAAAGAGTGAAAAAGATGAAAAAAGAGTAATCATGAATTAAATAAGAAATTAATCAAGAATATCCAAACTAAAATGAAGTGCTAATTAAAAGCAAGATTAAAAGTTAACAAAAATTATCCAAGTGAGGAATAAAATGCTAATTAAGCAAGATTAAATTCTAAGCAAAGAAAATTAATCTAAAATGAGAACTAATATTACAGTTAATTAAAGTTAATTTCTAATTAAAAGAAAATTAATTCTAAAGAAAAAATTAAATCTAAAATTAAAGCAAGTAGTAAAAATCTAATATTAAAATCTAAAATTTAATTATCTAATTATTTCTAAAAAAAATAAAACAATTAGCAAACAAAAACAAATAAAATAAAATACAAATAAAAGAAGGGTGCAGACTTCAGGGGGTGCAATCAGCAGATTCAGGCGCTGGACTTGGTCTGAGGCCCAAGAGAAATGAATCAAGAATCCAGGGAGGTGCAGAGAGAAATTTGGGGTGTGTGGTTGGAATTCGCATGGGTTATGATTTTAAGGCCCATTGATTCTTATGTCTAGGGGGGTGTCAACTGAAAAATGGGTGTGCAAAGAAAAAACCAAGTGGGTTGATGATAAAAGTAAAAAAAAATTCATCAGCAGAACCCTAGCTTCGTCATATCCCTATCTTCTTCTTCACGACGCCGCCGGAACACTCTCGTCCTCTCGCACCAAATCTCCTCCGTCGCGCCTCCGTTTTCCACAAATCAAGCCATCAACCTCAATGACCTCATCGTCCTCTCCTTTGTCTCGCTCAAAGTCCTCTCTTCCATCGAGGCTTTCTCGTCATCATCAATCTCATCGTTCTTACTCTCTCAAACCTTACTCCATCTCCCTGAAAGCAATGTGCTAATGTTGCAAGTCAACCTTTGATGTTCTTGCTCCGAAGGCAAACAAAGCCGGAAAGCCACCGCCTCCACCACATCACGACTCACACTGTTAGCTAAGAAAAACTAATCTCGCCGTAACCAAACGTAAACGCACCACATATCCAGTGAAACGAAATCGAAGCACCATAAACCGGTAACCGAAGGTAAGCCATCAGTCACGAATGCCTGGCTCAAAACAAACCGCCAACTCCAATTGCGATCGCGACAACACAACGAATTGAGAAATTCACTCACAGCGAAAGGAAACAGCAAATTGGAATCCAAACAACACAAAATACTCGCGAACCGTCTATTGACTCACACGAAATGAAGAAAAGAAAATTTCAGAGAGTTTACCGACCGAAGAGAGTCCGGTGCTTCTTCAGACAGAAAGAAAGTGTCGAGAAATCCGGAGATCTTTAGCCTCTTGTTCAGGTATGTGATCTGCAAAATTTCTGGTTCACCTAATTCTTCTATTTCATCTTCTTCTTCTACTCCGATTCGCTTCCTCTAAAATATTGTTGTTGCGTTGAACTGAATTAAGTTGAGGATCCGTGAACTTGCTGTTGATGGAGATAATAGCTTTGCAGGTGAATTGAAGTGTGTGGAAGGATGAAGGTTGAAGTTACAGTGTGTTGTGGTTTTTTTTCTGAAGATTATTGTGAATTGAAGGATAATTGGTGATGAAAGTTTCTTTCGCAGCTTTTTGAATTGAAGATGCTGAGTGATTTTTCTGCAGTTTTTCGTATGTTCCCCCAGTGGTGAAGAGGGTACTGGTTTTTATATAGGGAGGAAACGAAGGATCGAGAGAGAGAGAGTTTTTTTAGGAGAGATTGGAGGGTAGGATCGTATTTCAATTCAAATTCTGTTATGAAAAAGTTGTGAGATTCTGTTGTGAAATTGTGTAATTGCTCATGCGTTTGGCCTTGAATTCCTTTATTCTTCTTTTTCTCCTCCACGGTTAAGAATTATTGCAGCTTGGTTAAAGGGTGTAGGACGTGGGGTCACTTTGTTGTGCGTGAATTGGTGTGGGACTTGGCCGTGTGTGTGTTTTGTGTTGAAGCTTTGATGCTCATTCAAAAGTTGTGCAATATCCAAGTATCATAATGAAAAGAATAGAAATATTTGGACATAACATTTGGACATTTAATGGATGTTGACAAAAATTGAATATGGATTGAGATGGATTTAAAATTGTTATTAAAAATGAATAAAGGATATGAAATATGGATTAAAAAAAAGTGATATGGATAATGGTTAATTGGTTAAAATGGAAATGGATATTTATGAAATGTGGGTTGAAAAATGGATATTGATTCTTATGTGGACAAATGGATATTTGGAAAAAGGTTAGTAATGGATAACTAAAATTAAGAAAACGTGGACTTAGAAATTGAATTTGGATAAAAATGGATATCGAGAAAGTGGATATTTGAAAAGTGAAAATAGACAATGGGTTTAATGGTTAGAAATGGATTTTGACTAGAAAATGGATAGTAAAATGGACAAAGAAAAGTGGAAATGAATAATGGGTTTATGGTAGAACTTTGAATTCCAAGTAGCCCACCCGATTAGTCTCTAATTCCAATCACACTCTCAGCCCACACCAAACTCACATCTTCATTGAATCCCAACAATTCAATCAGTAAGCTCAATTGACCATGACCCAATGTCCTTCACATCAGTCAACAACTGCTTTGTCATGATAACCATTGATTTCCTCAACCTGAAACCCTAATCTCATGATCTTTAATTGATGTCTGTCCACAAACTCAACCAAGAAGGAGAAACCATGATCCTTGCTGATATACACCCTGAAACCTGGTGAACCTCTGAATAGAAAAATTACAACGAGTCGAATTCAACCTCTTGCTCCAACTTAACCTGAAATAGAAACCGACTGAATCACCTACGAATAGGGCCAACAAGAAAATCCTTTGATCCCATGTCTTAGAAGACCAATGCAATGATATGACTATGAGTTATGACCTATATGAGATGCAAAAAGAGTAAAGCATAGACCAATTTATTAAGAAAACAAAGAAGGTAAATTTTGAGGTATTACAGCTACCCCTATTTAATCAACTGTGAATCTGAATGGATGAAAGCAACGGCTATCAGGAATTCAAGATACATAGGGATTGAATACAAAAATAATTGAGAAAATTTGCACTGTGTGGACAAAGAACAAAGTTGTAAACAAAGCAATGGTAAGGAAGAAAAGTTGTGAGAGAGAAATTGGAACCATTGGACCCGATAGGAAACCTGTCTGGAACCGGTGAACTACCTGTCGAGAACGGTCAATGTGCCTGTCGGGAACGGTCAATGTGCCTGTCGGGAACGGTCAATGTGCCTGTCGAGAACGGTCAAAGTGCCTGTCGGGAACTGTCAATGTGCTTGTCAGGAACGGTCAAAGTGCCTCTCGGGAACGGTCAAAGTGCCTGTCGGGAACGGTCAATGTGCCTGTCGGGAACGGTCAATGTGCCTGTCGGGAACGGTTAATGTGCCTGTCGGGAACGGTCAAAGTGCCTGTCGGGAACGGTCAATGTGCCTGTCGGGAACGGCTAAAGTTGAAAACCTACGGCTTACCTATCGGGAATGGTAAATGGGCCTATCGAGAACGGTCTGGTTTAAAACTCAAAGGTCGCCTGTCGGGAATGGCTAAGTTAAAAACCTATGGCTTACCTGTCGAGAACGGTAAATAGGCCTATCGGGAACGACTAAAGTTAAAAACCTATGGCTTACTTGTCGGGAACGGTAAATGGGCCTGTCGGGAACGATCAAAGTGCCTGTCGGGAACGGTCAATGTTGAAAACCTATGGCTTACCTATCGGGAATGGTAAATGGGCCTGTCGGGAACGGTCAGGTTTAAAACTCAAATGTCGCCTGTCGGGAACGGTTAAAGTTAAAAACCTATGGCTTACCTGTCGGGAACGGTAAATGGGCCTGTGGGGAACGGCTGGGTTTAAAACTCAAAGGTCGCCTGTCGGGAACGGCTAAAGTTAAAAACCTATGGCTTACCTGTCGGGAACGGTAAATGGGCCTGTTGGGAACGGCTAGGTTTAAAACTCAAAGGTCGCCTGTCGGGAACGGCTAAAGTTAAAAACCTATGGCTTACATGTCGGGAACGGTAAATGGGCCTGTCAGGAACGGTCAGGTTTAAAACTCAAAGGTCGCCTTTCGGGAACGGCTAAAGTTAAAAACCTATGGTTTACCTGTTGGAAACGGTAAATGGGCCTGTCGGGAACGGTCAGGTTTAAAACTCAAAGGTCGCCTGTCGGGAACGGCTAAAGTTAAAAACCTATGGCTTACCTGTCGGGAAAGGTAAATGGGCCTGTCGGGAACGGCTAGGTTTAAAACTCAAAGGTCTCCTGTCGGGAACGGCTAAAGTTGAAAACCTATGGCTTACCTGTCGGGAACGGTAAATGGGCCTGTCGGGAATGGTTCCAGTTTTCCTGTCGGGAATAGCTAAAGGAATCCTATTGGGAATGGTTCCAGGAGACTTGTAAGCTAAGAGATATAACTCTGTGGGGAGAAAGATGATGAAACCCTTGTACTGCTTTGAAATGTCTGTTGGGGAATAAACTAGGCATTCTTTCTGGCTTTGTCAATAACATAAGGAGCAAGGTTTTGGGCTCTCGCACGAGTTATCAAAACTGGCCTATGCTTCACATGCATATGTTTGAATTTTTCCATGGCGTAATGCTCCACCTCAATGGAAATGCTACGCGTTTTGAGGATGCTATGCACACTATATGCAAAATGAAAAGAGGTCCTCAGCAAAATAAATGCTGAGGAAAGGAAGGCAACACCGTTGGGGATAACTAGCTGGATTGACTTCACGGTCGCAAACCGTACCGGAGAAGACAAATTGGCCTGACCTCCTGATCTGGGCACTGACCTGACAAACCTGTTAAGGCTACTGTAGGAAATGATAACCTTGCTGGGGAGGCATCATCTGAACCAGTCTGCTTAGGGAATAAATACAACCATAGAACTCCGCTGGGGATTAATGAGCTTATAACAAACTCTGCTGGGGAGATGTCCCTTGAGAGGATTTTACAGAAGACCACACCTCTTCAAACTCTACTGGGGAAATAAGCTTACAACAAACTCTGCTGGGGAGAACCACTTCAGAGCGTCTCGTGTTAGGGAATGTTTCTTAAGAGAATTTTACAGAAGATCCAACATCTTCCAACTCTTAAACTAATACCGAGACTTGAGCTAGGATGCAGTAGTTGGGAGGCCACTCTGTTGGGGATAATAGATCTGGAATACTCCTGCAGGGGAATTTCATGATGCTCCATGCTTGAGATGGTCAACCACTTGATTTTGCCTCAAGATAAAAGTCTGATCTGGAGAAAACGTCCCAAGAGGATTTTACAGAAGATTCGACATCTCCAAACTCCTGGACACTCACTGAGTCTTGAACATTAACTGTAAGGCGTGTGAAGCAACTCTACTGGGGAGTTTACAACCGTTATCGACATAGAAGAAGCTGGTAGCTGTTGGAAGTACTGAATGAGAGAATTGATTTAACAAGATACAATACTACCTATTTGACAACGTTGCCGGGGATCATGAAGCTCTGTAAATACGCTGGGGATGACTACCTCCAAGAATAACTCTCCTGCTGAGAAGCCCTCTCTGCCTGGGGAGGAGCAATCATTTGCGCTTCGTAAAGGATTTTGGCTTGAAGACGTCATACATCTTTGCATAGCTATCCAGTGAAATCTTCACACCTGCAAACAAAAGAATGCGCGTATATGCCCCAGAATAATCAAACTCTCGGAGAGGTTTCTAGATCTTTATATAACTGCACCAGGCTGCATAGTGTACGAAAGAATTTACCTCGACAAGATTCATGGAGATTTGCAACACTCTGCCCCAGTATACCGAATCTTGAAGAGGTGCTTTTGATTAACCGTCCGTTGAAGTAGGATAGTTTCTCGTGCTCTTGAGGTGGCTCGCCTCAATATAATCCTTGCAGTGATTTTTCCCTTAACTAATTGATCTTCGAGAGATTTTCCTAATCTCGACGTGATTGCCCCCAGTTTACACGCTTGTGGAGAGATTCACCGGATCTCGACATAATTGCCCCAGTTCGAAGAAATTTTCTCAACATGAATGCCCCATCTTGACTACATGTTGAAGAGATTTCCCGGTGTGATTGTCCCAGATCGGTTACATCTCAATACAAATGGCTGGGAACGCCTTTTTCCCACATAATCTTTCAGTAACACGTCCTCTGGAGTCTCAGGCACCTCAACTTGGCCAGTTTAAGCTTCTCGACTGATGTTCATCGTGTAAGCTTCTTTGATGTCAAACACATGCAAGCAGAAAATGTTTATTATGAGAATGACAAATCTAATGCAACACTCATGTTATCCTTGAAGTCCTTATTAAACATATGTCGCACAACCGAGTTACGACACTTATTTTTGAAAGGAAAGCAATACGCACATGCAACACCAAGAAAAATCTTATTAGCACAACTCATGGGAGTCAGGAACGTTGTCTCGTTGAAGTACGCCTTCAGACTAAACCCTGTTTCAATTAGGACTTTTAAGGGTTGTAACGTGGTCTGGTTCACGGTTTTGAGATAAAAGGATTTAGGGCTCAAAGTTTATTGGTACCCACCCACTCTTCATGATATTCTCCAGCACTATGTTCATCTAATTTGACACAAGCGCTCGTCTCTCAAAAGGTTTCCCGATTTCTAGGGAATCCATGCAACTGGTGATTCGACGCCTGACGAGGTTTTGGACTAACAGTCACCCCTTTTGTCCTTTGTGTCTATAATCACACGACTTTGTTCTTATCGAGGATTTTCTTTGTAATCCTTTTGGCTTTTTGCTTTCTCATTCTTTTGCTTTTTGTTCCCTAATTTTTGCCTGGACTGACTCTTTTGAGTTTTCAATTTTGAAGTCCAGCGGGATGCCTTAACTTTTGCCTAAGTCACTTGCTTCCAAGTTTTTCGACTTAGCAGGCTTTTCTTTTTCTCTTTTTTCTTTCTTCTTCTTTTTTTTTTTTAACAAGTCGTGTGACACCGTTTTGCCTGACTTGTTTGAAAGGGCTGTGACTGTTTCACTCTTCGGTTGGTGAGGAGTAACCATTGTGGTTCTACACCTCTTAACCTCTTGATAGTGGAATGGAAGGTAATGGATCCTCAGATGTACACTCCTTCTGAAAGTTGAACACTTGGTCAAACTAGCTGACGCCTACCCTGCCCCTGGGTGAAAATTGAGGGTTTTTCGTTTTCATAAAGAACTCCTACTACAAGGCTCAAAGGGGTTGACAAAGGTTTATCTCCTTATCTCTCCAGTGTTTGTGAATTGGAAACAATGCCTGTACATCCTTAACAGGGTTTTATTCGAAAGCGTACCATTAGAAGTCTGCGTTCTTATTTCGTCATCCTCCCTCCAAGAGTCTAGACAAGAAAGGTTGGTATTGCAGTGCATATAAACATGACATGAGTGCATAAAAGTAAGATACTTCAGGAACAACACATCATTGCATTAAAATCCACATTCAAACACAAACAAGTTTTTTACATGCAGACAATGTTTAAACAAACAAAGAAAGCTACGTATGAAAATGCAGTAAAGAAACTAATGATTGCCATTGCTGAGGAGGCTTGGCTCCGACTGGACTGATTGCTTCAGGGGATGTCTTTGTAGCCTCAAGTGCTCACTTGGGGAACTTCAGTTAATGTATAGACCCTCTTCAGTGAAAATGATAAACCCCACGTCAATGAGGTCTTGCACCTTGTGTCTAAACACCTTGCAATCTTCAATGGTATGCCCCTGTGTCCCCGAGTGATACTCGCATCTAACACTCTTGTCATAATTCGGAGGAATACGATACGGAACACGAGAACCTTCCTTTAGTTTGATCAAAGAGTCTTGAAATAAACGGGCGAGCAGATAATTGTAAGGAACAGTAATGGGATCAAACTTCCTCTCCTGCCTTCTGGGCTTTTGTTGACTCTTCGTATGATAGCTCTGTTGCTGATACCTACTTGTGCCTTCCTCTCGTTCGGGCTCTTTCCTCATTAAACTTGGCTTAGGAACAGGAAACAGTTGAGGACGAGAGGATTCCAAGACCAAAGGTTGCGAGAAATGCCCCTGACTTGGTGCAACTTCATGAGGGCAAACCGGGATATTCACTTCTTTCGCAGCAACAGGAGTAAGACCACTTTGTACGCTTACGTCGCCCGTCATGAATTCAATTGTTTTCAAGTCAATCAAATCCTGAACCACATGCTGAAAGGCTTTACATTTTTCCACATCATGCCCCGGTGCGCCAGAATGAAAATCACAATGGGCATTTGCATCGTAATCGAATGGGAGCTTTCCACGAGGAGGATTTAACGTCCGAAGTTCAACCAATTGGAGCTGAAGTAAATACCTCAACAGCTGAGCATATGACATAGGAACTAGATCAAAGATTTTGTCAGCTTTCTTCGACTTTGGTGGGTACCTATTAGCCTTGGGGTTGTCTTGACAGACCAGAGGTAGCTGCTGACGAGGAAATTCCGAAAACCCAGGTTGTGCAGAAAACATGTGAGGCACATCATCCTTTGGGAGGGATCCCTCAAACAATGGGGGAGAGACAATTCCAGCCACGGCCTCAGGCCTGGGGGTATTACCTTTGCTTAACACACCTCTCACAACTTCCATAACCAGACTCATCTGAAACCTCATTTGGTTAACCTTCTCCTTCAACATTTTCTGGTCTTGAATCAAGGCCTGCATGTCGCCCATAAACTGCCCCATTCGGCTTCGAATTTCCCTCAACTCTGCCTGGACTTGATCCATGGTCAACTTCCAGCTTCCTTGAAAAGTTAAGACTGAAATTCTGAAGAGAACTAGATCAAGATGAGAACAACCAACTTCAAACACCTGTTATGCAAATGAGTATGAGAATGCAATGCAGAATGCCATGTTCGAATATCTCCAAGGAATCCTTAAGCTTTGATTCAAAATTTTCCCTTACGCTAACTAGAAGAAATAGATGGAAATGCTCAGCAGCAAGTCTCAAAGTTAATATCCCTTGGAAATACAAGAACATGTATGCGAAAATGATGATGCAGATGCAATAGGCATGGGATCAAGGCTTCCATAAGGCCCAATATTGCTGTGCTGCTGAATGGATAAGTTCAAAGGTCTGCTCTGAAGAGAATACCAAAATATCCGAATAACCAGAATACCAGAATACCAGGCTGATAAGTCCACACTGATAGAAAATCCAGAATACCAGGTATGTAGAAGGTTACGGTTACCTGCAAACCTGTAAACAACCCGCCCCTCTCACGTGTGGGTGCTAAGATCCTCAGTATCCCGGGCTCTCAGGTCGAGAAATGATGATACGTTCACCATTTCTGGTTTGGCATCATCACCAATCGAGGAGGCCTCAACTGATTCACATAAATGAAAGATCCTCAGCTTCGGAGGTTTGAGAAGCAATAGCACATTCATCCCGAAGGATACAATGCTATCGCCAATCAAAGAGGTCGTCCGCTGATTCACTTCAAAAGGGAAAACCTATAGCAAGTCCCGAGCATTGGGTCCTCGGATTGAGAATGTGCAATGGGTTTGCCACCGAACGTGGTCTGCCACTGTCACATCCCGGGAGGAGTGCCGCAACTGGGTCCTCGGGAATGGTCTCCAGAGTCGATAATTCCTCAAGAGAATAACTACTGGCCTGTATCAACATACAGTAGCAGAAAGCTCCTGATAGAACCTCGTCTGATTGTGGGTCTCATGAACGACAATACATGGCCACCCCCATGCAACCGTCACGACTATCCACTCTAAAACCTGTGTGTATACTCAAGCCTGGGTAGTGGGCTCATCTCTCAGAATATCCCAACCTGCCAAACAGAAAACCAGCCAGCACAACACAGTAATATCCAATATGACAGTAATAAAATGCAATGTAATGCAATAAAAACTGTAAATACAGTAAAACAAATAAAATAGCAAATACAGTAATATACAACAAAACAAAGCACCATAAAAACACCCAATGAAAAGAAACAGACAAGCGCTAGGATTGACTCGCTAAAAGGGATGGACCAGCAAGAGGTTGGCCAGAGTCCCCAACAGAGTCACCAGCTGTAGCTCCCGAAAGATTCGCATCCAACGGTATAAACGCGAGAGTGGCGCGGAAGAACAGAGTCTCCAGCAATGTGTATTTACCCCGAGAGAGGCAAAGGAAACACTACGTAAACCTGAGGGGAAAGGATAGAGCATGGTCTTGCGACCAAGAGAACTGGGTTCGGGAGTCGGTTACACGTGAGGAAGGTATTAGCACCCCCACGCGTCAATCGTACCCGATGGGATCCACGCTTGCTTGTCTCGATCAAAGGGTGTAATCAACTGGAGCTTTGCTGCTGCTAGAAAGGAAAAGGGACTGCTAGCTGGAGAACCAGAAAAGGAAAGGAGAAAGAAAGAGAAAAAATGTAGGGAAAACAAAATAAGTGCTCGAATGGGCCCTACCCCACTGCCTACGTATCTCATCGGGAACATGAGAATCAGAGCGACGTAGTTCCCCTCACTATGGGTGGATTGTGTTTTTTAATGGAACGACTAACGTTCTAGCTCAGGTGTTGCAGCTCGCTGTATTGAGACTTAGGCATTACCGTCTTGCAAGAGAATGAGAAGAAGCGCGTTCATACGTTGAGAGTGAGTGAGATGAGAAAAGAATTCCCGAAGGAAAGACATTAGTGTTTGTTTGAAGTTTTTTAAGCAAGAAGTGTTTTTTACAGTTGTTTGTAACTTGCATTGAACCAAAGTCTTAAACACATGAATGAATACTTCGCGCATCGTCCCCAACAGGACGTACACTAGGTATCTTAGAAGAATTAGGGGAAGCCCCTCACTCCCCACTTCCCACATAAAAGGCTCGAGCGCAATACACGTTAATTTTTATTACGTGTTTTCAAGTATTTTTGAGACGACACAAAGGAAACTCTAAAGAGAAACTAAGAGTCCAAATGTTATCATGCATGGATGTCCTATGGTTAGTGAGGCTTAGGAGGAACGACTACCTAAAACCTAATGCTAATCCTACTCCAAGCTTAATAAAAAATTAAGTTGGACTAGGTAGCTCTAAGGGGAAAAGAATCCAAGACTTAATCAAGTATTGAGATTCATGGGAGGAGAAAGAGTGAAAAAGATGAAAAAAGAGTAATCATGAATTAAATCGGAAATTAATCAAGAATATCCAAACTAAAATGAAGTGCTAATTAAAAGCAAGATTAAAAGTTAACAAAAATTATCCAAGTGAGGAATAAAATGCTAATTAAGCAAGATTAAATTCTAAGCAAAGAAAATTAACCTAAAATGAGAACTAATATTACAGTTAATTAAAGTTAATTTCTAATTAAAAGAAAATTAATTCTAAAGAAAAAATTAAATCTAAAATTAAATCAAGTATTAAAAATCTAATATTAAAATCTAAAAGTTAATTATCTAATTATTTCTAAAAAAAATAAAACAATTAGCAAACAAAAACAAATAAAATAAAATACAAATAAAAGAAGGGTGCAGACTTCAGGGGGTGCAATCAGCAGATTCAGGCGCTGGACATGGTCTGAGGCCCAAGAGAAATGAATCAAGAATCCAGGGAGGTGCAGAGAGAAACTAGGGGTGTGTGGTTGGAATTCGCATGGGTTATGAGTTTAAGGCCCATTGATTCTTATGTCCAGGGGGAGTGTCAACTGAAAAATGGGTGTGCAAAGAAAAAACCAAGTGGGCCTAGCCCGGATCCGGTTCAAACATGGGTTGATGATACAAGTAAAAAAAATTCATCAGCAGAACCCTAGCTTCTTCATATCCCTCTCTTCTTCTTCACGACGCCGCCGGAACACTCTCGTCCTCTCGCCCCAAATCTCCTCCGTCGCGCCTCCGTTTTCCACAAATCAAGCCATCAACCTCAATGACCTCATCGTCCTCTCCTTCGCCTCGCTCAAAGTCCCTCTTCCATCGAGGCTTTCTCGTCATCATCAATCTCATCGTTCTTACTCTCTCAAACCTTACTCCATCTCCCTTAAAGCAATGCGCTGATGTTGCATATCAACCTTTGATGTTCTTGCTCCGAAGGCAAACAAAGCCGGAAATCCACCGCCTCCACCACATCACGACTCACATTGGTAGCTAAGAAAAACTAATCTCACCGTAACCAAACGTAAACGCACCACAGATCCAGTGAAACGAAACCGGAGCACCACAAACTGGCGACCGAAGATAAGCCATCAGTCACGAACGCCTGGCTCAAAACAAACCGCCAACTCCAAGTGCGATCGCGACAATACAACGAATTGAGAAATTCACTCACAGCGAAAGGAAACAGCAAATTGGAATCCAAACAACACAAACTACTCGCGAACCGTCTATTGACTCACACGAAATGAAGAAAAGAAAGTTTCAGAGAGTTTACCGACCGGAGAAAGTCTGGTGCTTCTTCAGACAGAAAGAAATTGTCGAGAAATCCAAAGATCTTTAGCCTCTTGTTCAGGTATGCGATCTGCTGAATTTCTGGTTCACCTTGCTTCTTCTATTTCATTTTCTTCTTCTACTCCGATTCGCTTCTTCTAAAATGTTGTTGTTGCGTTGAACTGAATTAAGTTGAGGATCCGTGAACTTGCTTTTGATGGAGATAATGGCTTTGCAGGTGAATTGAAGTGTGTGGAAGGATGAAGGTTGAAGTTACAGCGTGTTGTGGTTTTTTTTCTAAAGATTATTGTGAATTGAAGGATAATTGGCGATGAAAGTTTCTTTCGCAGCTTTTTGAATTGAAGGTGCTGAGTGATTTTTCTGAAGTTTTTCGTGTGTTCCCCCAGTGGTGAAGTGGGTGTTGGTTTTTTTATAGGGAGGAAAAGAAGGATCGAGAGAGAGAGAGTTTTTTTTGGAGAGATTGAAGGGTAGGATCGTATTTCAATTCAAATTCTATTATGAAAAAGTTGTGAGATTCTGTTCTGAAATTGTGTAATTCCTTTATTCTTCTTTTTCTCCTCCACGGTTAAGAATTGTTGCAGCTTGGTTAAAGGGTGTAGGACGTGGGGTCACTTTGTTGTGCGTGAATTGGTGTGGAACTTGGCCGTGTGTGTGTTTTGTGCTGAAGCTTTGATGCTCATTCAAAAGTTGTGCAATATCCAAGTATCATAATGAAAAGAATAGAAATATTTGGACATAACATTTGGACATTAAATGGATGTTGACAAAAATTGAATATGGATTGAGATGGATTTAAAATGGTTATTAAAAATGAATAAAGGATATGAAATATGGATTAAAAAAAAGTGATATGGATAATGGTTAATTGGTTAAAATGGAAATGGATATTTATGAAATGTGGGTTGAAAAATGGATATGGATTCTTATGTGGACAAATGGATATTTGGAAAAAGGTTAGTAATGGATAACTAAAATTAAGAAAACGTGGACTTAGAAATTGAATTTGGATAAAAATGGATATCCATAAAGTGGATAATTGAAAAGTGAAAATAGACAATGGGTTTAATGGTTAGAAATGGATTTTGACTAGAAAATGGATAGTAAAATGGACAAAGAAAAGTGGAAATGAACAATGGGTTTATGGTAGAACTTTGAATTCCAAGTAGCCCACCCGATTAGTCTCTGATTCCAATCACACTCTCAGCCCACACCAAACTCACATCTTCATTGAATCCCAACAATTCAATCAGTAAGCTCAATTGACCATGACCCAATGTCCTTCACATCAGTCAACAACTGCTTTGTCCTGATAACCATTGATTTCCTCAACCTGAAACCCTAATCTCATCATCTTCAATTGATGTCTGTCCACAAACTCAACCAAGAAGGAGAAACCATGATCCTTGCTGATATACACCCTGAAACCTGGTGAACCTCTGAATAGAAAAATTACAACGAGCAGAATTCAACCTCTTGCTCCAACTTAACCTGAAATAGAAACCGACTGAATCACCTCCGAATAGGGCCAACAAGAAAATCCTTTGATCCCATGTCTTAGAAGACCAATGCAATGATATGACTATGAGTTATGAGCTATATGAGATGCAAAAAGAGTAAAGCATAGACCAATTTATTAAGAAAACAAAGAAGGTAAATTTTGAGGTATTACACCGAGGTCAACGTCATCGAGAGGTATGACTCCTCCAATTCCACAGAAGTATGGAACACCTTAGGACAACCAAGTGGCAGGTATGACTTCTTGGTCAAGTACACCGCTCCTGAAAGCTCTCGTATCAGGCTCGAAGACATCCAGCCAACTGGATGGAGAGATCGGCCTGAGAGTAAAAATATTGTGCAAGATACAACAGAAGAGTTTGTTTATGATAACTCTGCATGATAGGAAGACTCCAACGATCCTGCTCTGCCAGAAATCAGCGTCATTTATGAGGACAAGCCAAGAAAGAAGGTATCATACTTTGTGATTCACCGAGGAGTTCGCCGCCAATGGGTTACTGTCAATGTCCCGAAAGTCGTCCATAAGTCTAAGTAATTGCCGTCTTTGTTTTGACCTTTCACCCTGCCCAGGTGAAACGGATGTTTTGATAGGGCTCACTTTCTGTAAATGTCCCTCTTCGCTTCGCCCAAAGCGACAGAGTTTTGTTTTATAGGGCTATAGTTTTAAGAATCGACTAAATCATAAATAAATAAATGTCGTTCTGTAATTTCCGCATTTATTGCTGTTTTCATTTTTCGCTTTTTCAGAAAATGGTAATCCTAAAAACAACTCGAAAATGAGAACAAGCATTTTTCAGAAAACACACTACACACACTCTTGCATTTCTCTCCATCTCTTCTAAAAAACAATCATCACGTCATGCAGATTGCTTGTTTTAAACCCCATTGAAACATACGATATAATGCCTTCTCCCAACTTTGAATTCCCGATATTTGAAGCTGAAGAAGAAGAAGATGCAGAAATTCCAGAAGAGATCTCCCGATTACTCAAACAAGAGGAAAGGTCCATTGAACCTCACAAAGAGCCGTTGGAAACAGTAAACTTGGGTTCAGGAGAAGAGAGAAAAGAAGTCAAGATTGGGGAACTGCTCAGTCCAACTATCAAAGAAGACTTGATAAAACTTCTCAAATATTTTCCTGATATATTCGCTTGGTCCTATCAGGACATGCCAGGGTTGGATACCAGCATCGTGGAACATCATCTACCATTAAGATCAGAATGTCCACCGGTAAAACAAAGACTGTGACGGACTCATCCGGACATGGCCATCAAAATCAAGGAGGAAGTACAGAAACCGATTGACGCGGGTTTCCTCGCCACCTCAGAATATCCTCAATGGCCAGCCAACATAGTCCCAGTCTTGAAAAAGGACAGAAAAGTCAGAATGTGTGTAGACTACAGGGATCTGAACAAGGCAAGTCCAAAGGATGACTTCCCCTTACCACACATTGACATGTTGGTAGACAGTACAACAAAATTCAAAGTTTTCTCCTTCATGGATGGATTCTTGGGCTATAATCAAATCAAAATGGCGTCAAAAGATATGGAGAAAACTTCCTTCATCACCCCATGGGGCATCTTTTGTTACAAGGTAATGTCGTTCGGTTTGAAGAACGCCATGGGAACCTATCAAAGGGCCATGACAACTCTGTTTCATGACATGATACACAAAGAAATTGAGGTATATGTCGATGATATGATTGCCAAATCTAAAATAGAGGAGGAGCATGTGACTCACTTGTCAAAATTATTCGAGCGGCTGAGAAAGTACAAACTCCATTTGAATCCCAATAAATGCACGTTCGGTGTTCGCTCATGGAAACTTTTAGGGTTCATCATCAGCCAGAAAGGAATTGAGGTTGATCCTGACAAGGTCAAGGCCATTCATGAAATGCCTTCTCCAAAGACTGAAAAACAAGTCAGAGGATTCCTGGGACGTTTGAATTACATTTCCAGATTCATATTCCTCATTACCGCGACATGCGCGCCAATCTTCAAATTACTTAAAAAGAATCAGGACTGCGTATGGACAGAAGACTGCCAAACCGCCTTCGACAGTATCAAAGAGTATCTGTTGAATCCACCTATCCTGTCACCTCCAGTAGAGGGAAGACCACTGATCATCTATTTAATAGTCTTGGAAGACTCAATGGGCTGTGTACTTGGTCAACAAGACGAAACAAAAAGAAAAGAGTCTGCCATCTACTACTTAAGCAAGAAATTCACCAATTGTGAAACTTGGTACACTATGCTCGAGAAAACTTACTGTGCTCTGACTTGGGCAGCCAAACATCTTCGCCAGTATATGATTTGTCACACTACTTGGTTAATATCCGATCAAGTACGTCTTTGAAAAGCCTGCTCTCACGGGAAGGATTGCCCGTTGGCAGATGTTGTTATCAGAGTACGACATCGAGTACCACGCTCAAAAAGCCGTTAAAGGAAGTATTTTAGCTGATCATTTGGCTTATCAACCGATTGACAATCAAGAATCAGTCAGATTTGACTTCCTAAAATAAGATGTCATGTACTTGAAAATGAAAGATTGCGATGAGCCGCTACCCAGTGAAGGGGCAGAACCAGGTTCCCAATGGGGACCAATCTTTGACGGAGCTGTCAATCATTATGGAAATGGAATTGGGGCAATTATCATAACTCCTCAGGGTACCCACATTCCTTTCACCGCCCAACTGACGTTCAAGTGCACAAACAATGAGGCCGAATACGAAGCTTGTATCATGGGTCTCGAAGAAGCGATCGACTTAAGAATCAAGAACTTGGATGTGTATGGAGACTCAGCCCTAGTTATCAATCAGATCAAAGGAGATTGGAACACATATCAATCACGACTGATTTCTTACAAAGACTACGCGAGAAGGTTGTTACCATTCTTCAACAGAATCGAGTTTCATCACATCCCTCGTGAAGAGAATCACATGGCTGATGCATTAGCCACTCGCTCTTCCATGATTAGTGTAGGTCAATGGAACGACATACCTAAGATTGACATAATACGCCTAGAACGGCCTGCCTACATCTTCACAATCGAAGCAGCCATAGACGATAAACCTTGGTATTATGAAATTAAATGCTTCCTTCAGAAACAAGAGTACCCACCTGGGCATCCATAAAAGGCAGAAGGACTCTCAGGAGACTGGCAGCCAGCTTCTTCCTGAGCGGTGATACACTCTATAAAAGAAACTTTGACATGGTCTTGCTCCGATGCGTAGACAGACCAGAAGCAAACATATTGATCAAAGAAATTCACAAAGGATCCTTTGGCACTCATACCAACAGACACACAATGGCGAGAAAAATTCTAAGAGCAGGGTACTATTGGTTGACAATGGAATCTGATTGCTACAAGTACATGAGAAGGTGTCACAAGTGTCAGATATAATCAAACAAATTCCATGTCCCGCCAACGCATCTCAAAGTTCTCTCTTCACCATGGCCTTTTTCAATATAGGGAATCGACATGATTGGCATGATTGAACCCAAAGCTTCAAATGGACATCGGTTCATCCTGGTAGCCATTGACAACTTCACCAAGTGGGTCGAAGTAAAATCATACACCAATGTAACCCGACAAGTCATGGTCCGCTTTATCAAAAACAATATCATCTGCCATTATGGTGTTCCAAGCCAGATCATTACTGATGATGGATCTAACCTGAACAATAAGATGATGAAGGAGTTGTGTGTTGAGTTCAAGATCGAACACCATAACTCATCTCCATACCGACCTAAGATGAACAGTGTGGTAGAAGTGGCTAACAAGAGCATCAAGAAGATCATTCAAAAGATGGTTGTAACCTTCAAAGACTGGCATGAAATGCTGCCTTTTGCTCTTCACGGTTATCGCACATCTGTCTTCACTTCAACAGGGGCAACCCCTTTCTCTCTAGTATATGGCATGGAAGCAGTGCTCCCCATAGAAGTAGAGATCCCATCAATTCGGGTATTGATGGAAGCTAAGTTAACAGAGGCTAAATGGTGTTAAATTCGACACGACGAACTGAATCTGATCGAACAAAAACGAATAACGGCTATATGCCACGGTCAGTTGTATCAGCAAAGAATGAAGAAAGTGTTTGACAAAAAGGTCTAACCTCGCATCTTCATGAAAGGAGACCTCATGCTCAAGAAGATACAATCATTCCTCACTGATTCCCGGGGCAAATGGACTCCGAATAAAGACGGCCCCTATGTGGTCAAGGAAGCTTTCTCAGGCGGCGACTTGAGACTCGGAACCATGGACGGAGAAGAATTTGCCTACCCCACGAATGTTGACGTAGTCAAGAAATACTTCGCCTAAATAAAACAAAAAAAAAACGTCTCGGTGGACTGAAAACCCGAAAGGGCGGTCCAGGAAAAAATTAGAGACATAAGCAAAAAAAATATCATCCTGATGGATTGGAAATCTCAAACTACAATCCAGGCAAAAGTTAGGGATTAATGGCAAGTAACTACGTCCGACAAGGTTAAATCCCTCAGCAGTAATGCCATCCATCAGGAAAACTCCAGTCAAGGTCATCTTCGACAGAAGCTCAAGATGTCCGAAATTCAAAGTTGGTAGAAGGATAACGGTCGTTATGTTTCAATGTAGCCCCTTTTCCCGTAAATTACCATTTTTTACTTTGTAAATACTCTATGGTATCACGCGCTTGGCTGATTTCCATCCTATCAAAAAAATTTGAGCCCTAGTGCCTTTGTTTGCAATTCCTATTTGTTTTAGCTTTACAGATTGACATTTTTAACATGATCGACGATTCTTGAAATAAAACAAAAACGAATTTACTTATCAAAATTTTTTATGCTTTTAAAATAAAGACGACAATTCTTTTGACTGTTGAATATTGAAAAGAACATCGATCGCTTCTCCAAAGGTGATTGAGCCTCAAAGTGTCGAATCAAAGTACTCCTTCTAAACCAATATGCCTGAATGAAGGATCAATTGTATCAGATGTGATTTTCCCTTCTGATATCCCCGACAGGGTGTTACCTCTTAAGACCGATTGAACAATTCTTTCTCCCCACTGGGACCGTCTCTCCTAAGCAAGGCAGGATTGCTATCTTGGAACATTGATACTTTTCATCCCCCGCAGTGGCCGAGTATCCAGTCGTGTTCATCCATTAGTCTGTATGTCGCGTCAATTTTGTCAGCATAAACATATATTCATCATGCATTATTGATTCATATTCATATTCATACTCATATTGCACCACTATCACTCTGATCAGTGTTATCCCCAAGTGGTATAGTCCTCTTATCAATGGAGTTGTCAGTCATTTCCTCTTCAGGAAATGTTTTGTCTGAACAATCTTTATCCCGTAGTTTATTTTTGGATTGGAGACGGTCCTCGACAACTTTGATAACTTGAACCTCTAAAAGGCAAGAAGGAATTCGAGAAACATCACTCTTCACCATTGAAGACGATATCTTCGCTTTCCCGGATTAAGGAAAATCCCCAGAGAAAGCCTCTCAACCGAAGACTCTCAGCAACACATTGATTTTTCTCCTCAAGAGAGTCAATGATAATGGAGTCATCAGCACCTCAAAATTGGATTATATCACATGGTATTTCTCCAAGAAGATCTCGAAGAAAAGTATGATGTAATATCCCAAAGCAGAAAACAGTCTATCAAGAGACTCGTTTTCCCCAGTAGAGTTGACAAATGGCGTCTCCAACAGAGAAGTTTGAACACCTCTACAAATAAGACGAATGGGTACCCCCATCAAGACTTTTTCCGTCAAATGGCATCTCCCGAGAAAATTCAGCGAGAAGTTTGATGAAAAACCGCTACAAATAGCATCCCTTGTCAAGAAAGTTTATTGACAAAAGAAACTAAGACCAGTTCCTTGGCTGAAGACCAGGATCGAGGGGAAGTTTATATCAGAAACTAAGACCAGTTCCTTAGCTAAAGACCAGGATCGAGGGGAAGTTTATTGACAAGAAGAAACTGGGACCAGTTCCTTGGCTGAAGACCAAGATCGAGGGGAAGTTTATCTCAAAAACCAAGACCCGTTCTGTGGCTGAAGACCATGATCGAGGGGAAGTTTTACCGTTTCCTAAGAATCATTGCTTAGCAAAAGAAGATGGATGAGCAAACTGCCATTTATAACCACTGTTAAAATTTCGGGTATTCCGATATTTAATCCTCTTGCACCCCGAATGCCCGAACACCTTCGCCATAGACACCTTCAGGTCCAAGAAGATTAAATAGGGGCATCTGTCATACCCTAAATTTTGACCACCAAGATTTCCCTTCATTGTGTAAGACATCATCACAATATGGTTGTACCTCCATGCCTCATCAATCTCCTCAAAGATGGTTGAGAATTCACCATAATCAAGAGTTAGGGTTTCAAGCCCTCTCAGAGAACTTAGACAAAGGATCAATCAAGAAATGACATGATCTTCAACTTGTCTAACCTCTCAAACACCTATAAAGGATAAAGAGGACTCCCACATCAAGAATCAAGCACAAAGTTGCAACATTCCAAGTGGATCAAGCCTCAAGATCGCAAGAAGCTTGATTCACAAGTTTCAATTTCATCAGGACCACAATTAGGGTTTCGAGGAAAAAGTCAACTGTACCTTTGACTTTTGACCTAGACATGTTCCCAAAACTTGGGACATGGTTCAATATACCCTATAACACCTATGGAATCCATCCATTAGGTTTGATTTAGGTCAAGGACTTGATTTCACAAAGGATCGCACAGTTTGAATTTTACCCGATAAAAAGTCAAATGTGCACAAAATCAAGTTTGACTTTTTGGAGTGTTTGAGCTAGAGAGCAATTCCACCACAGCTCATGATCCAAACACCTCTAAAATGTTATATCTAAGTTGTCTAAATAATCACTTGTGACCTGAAACACCAAAATCACAAAGTTAAACTCCAAAACCTCAAAAATTGACTTTTATGCATTTTCCAAGCCATGTCTTGATTCCGTCACTTCCAAAACCAAACAAAGCCTCAAACGCACTCCAAATATCATCCTCAGACTATCCTAAATGGTTCCCCTCATCTGGACCACCATTTGAGAGAGTTGCCATATTGGTCACTCTTGCCCCTTTTGTAAGAAAGTGCCACAACTTGTTCCTGAGGATTCCAGCTGGTTCTAATCATTCTAAACTCTTTGAGTTAGGCATTCCATTGATGTCCATTGATCATAAACATCTCATACATGTTGTATATGTTGTGTTTGAACCAATTTGCCATGTAATTCTTGCCTGTACCATGAGACAACATAGAACATGCAAAAATAGGCCTATTTTGAAATCACTATCGGATTTTGAGGAGGAAACATTTTCTGAAAATTCCAAGGGCACCATTGGATTCCTCATTAAATTCTAGGTCAGATACACCTAAATTTTGTCGCAATCCGTGGAGAAATGAGAAAGTTAGAGGCTTCACGTAAATTGCCCAAAAGTTTGCCTTGCCTTGCCCAGGCCTAGAAACAAGGCATGCCTTATGAATTAATGGGGTGGTTTTGATACACAGATGTATCACCACCCCAGTGGTAGCGCGCATGTGTGTTTGTGTACAAGGTCGTGGGTTCAAACCCCACCCAGACCTTTTTTTACTACCTAACCATATTTTTGCTATTTTTGATATTTTGTGGTTTTTATTAATTAGTTAAAAATTTAATTTCTCTCTTAATTTTAATAATTTTTTATTGGTTCTTTTTTTGAAAATTTCCAAAGATGTTAAAATATTTTATTCCATGAAAATTTCACAAAAAATATTATTTATTTCATATATTTGGTATTTTTGTAAAGAATTATGTTTTATATATATATATATATATATATATATATATATATATAACTGTATTGTTGGAAGCTTGCTCACCTGTAAGTCCTTCTTTCATATCCTTTTAAATACTTGTCATATATCACTTGTATATATACTTGTATATCTGCTTAGAGTTTTCCCCGGAAACTAAGTCTAGAATTAGGTAAAGCCAGTTGGTCACTCTTAAATACAGTCAAAACTAGATCCCCATAGGATTTCCAGATACATTCTTGCCTTCTCTCGGGCTTAAACAATATGGAATAAAGAGAAAGGCATTATTCCCGGTGACATTTTTCTCAGACTGTCACTATTAGAAATTATCAAAGAAATTCAGTTCCCCAGAGAGGATTAATTCTCGGTGAAACCTCTCTTGAATTTCTTCAAACCCTAGAACTGTTCACTAAAGAATTATCTCTAGGTGAAACCTTTCTTGAACTTTTCTTAGGTTTGGGACCCACAGGCTTCCTAAAAGCATCCCCTCCTCCTCTTGGGCATTGTATAAGGACCCTCCGGCTTCTTAGAAGTTCTCATGTCTTCTCTTGGGCTTAATACAAGGACCCTGAAGACCTCTTAAAGGTATAGGACAGAACTTAGTCATCCTTTGCTAGAGCAGTTTTTCCAGTGTCAAAACATCAAACCATTTTAGGGTTGATTCTTATCCCTTAAAACACCTGCCTCCTATTGGGCATCATACAAAGATAAACTCTTCCATACCGGTAGACTTGGACAGTCTAATCTTGAGTCTCAGAGACATTCTCAAGTTCCCGACAAACATAGGAGAAACCCTGACCATTTTTAATAATTCCCCAGCAGAGTTAAAGTCCATGGGTTCTAAAACCCAGTCTTTCTCCTAAAATTCCCTAGCCAGGGTCAGCTTATCATCAGTATAACACTATCCTAAATCAGAACCTCAAGGAATCTGATACCTCAACTCTTCTGTAATCCTCAGCAAGAGTTGATTCCCCGATTTGGACCTGCCTCCGGATCTCAACATTCTTCAGCAGAATTAAGCTTCTTTCAGCCTCCTCTTAGGCTTTGTATAATGATTTCTCCAGCTTGTTCAGCCACAATCTCGGGCTTTGTACAAGACAGATAAAAGCACTCTCTTGTAGAGTCAAATCCCTTTCAGCCTCAATCTTGGGCTTTGTACAAGACACCTAAAATATCCTCAGCCAAGTCAGTAAAATCTCATTTCATCCTCAATCTTGGGCTTTGTACAAGACATCATATAAATTACCTAAGTAGAGTCAATCCTCTTCCAGCCTCAATCTTGGGCATTGTACAAGACAGATAACACTCTCTAGTAAAGTAAAACCCTTTTTTCAGCCACAATCTTGGGCTTTGTACAAGACAGATAAAGATTCCTTTCCCACAGAGTCAATCTTCTTTTCAGCCTCAATTATGGACTTTGTACAAGACACATACAAACCCTCCCCAGCGGAGTCAAAATCTCTTTTAGCCTCAATCTTGGGCTTTGTACAAGACAGACAATATATTTCCCCGGAAAAGTCAAACTTTTAGCCTCCTTTTAGGCTTTGTATAATGATATCCCCAAAGAGTTAACTCTTTTAGCCTCAATCATGGGCTTTGTACAAGACAGATAAACACTCTCTTGTTGAGTCAGTCTTTTCCAGCCTCCTCTTAGGCTTTGTATAAGGACTTCCCCAGTGGTGTCAATCAATCTCCTAGCTTTAACCTTGGGCTTTGATCAAGGCACACAAAAATCAACATCCCCTTAGAGGAAATCAAAATCTCTCTGCAGGAAGTCATTTCTCTGTTTATCACTTATCAAAACAGATAACTTAAAACAAATGTTAATCCCAGATAACTGCTGTAAGTGGCACACTTGTTGATTCAAATATCCAAGCTGTCACCCATCTCTTATCCTAGCCAACTCCCTCTTTCATCTAATTACTGTAAGCGGCAAGCCTATGGATTATTTACATTCACGCCACTGTCCCTCTCTTAGCATGAAAGATTCCCAAGGAAAAATGGCATTGCTCAATACTGAGTTAAAGTTTTATCCTTCAGGATAAATCCCCTATAAAGGAAATTATGGCATTGTTGGATTCTCATATCCCAGTTAAAGTAACCCTCCTTTATAAATAGTCACCCAACAGTTGTGATAAACAGACGAGATGTCTCCCTTTAGAGATGACAAATTCTCTCTCAGTCAAACCTTTTAGCTTCAATCTTGGGCTTTGAACAAGACAGAAATAAACACTTTAGCTTCAATATTGGGCTTTGAACAAGACACCAAAACATCTTTTTCCTCCCTTAGAATAGGAGGAACTACGATTGCTCTGATTTCCCTGCTCCTTTAAACGGGAATACGTAGGCATAAGATTGCGAAATCTTAGCGAGCATACCAATAAAAAACTCTAGGTCCAATACCTTCGTACCAATCAAAACTTAGGTCCAGTACCTTACCAAAAACATCGAAAAACCCGAACATCAACAAAAAATCTCTCTCTCTCTCTCATATTTCCCAAGAAACTTTCCCAACCCATCAACGGATAAACACCATCAAGTACAAAGCAGAACCTAAAACTAACAACCTGTGGATAACCACATATAGGATGGGTAATTGACAACTCCCCATTATATAACCTGACCCCGAACCCCCAATCTCTTTAAGCGTTTGTTCAATTAAATATTCGCTGTTAGGGACTATTCCCTAAGCAAGTCAAGCCTAATCTAGGTTGTTTTCGCATGTTTGGGTCTTTTCTCTATATTCTTTGCTTGCTTTATTGTTTTCCCTTTATTTATTTGTATCTTATCTTGTGTGGCTCTTATTGCTGTGGTATGGATTAGGTACTTTGGTGGCAAACTATGAGGGAAAGACTCTACACCCGAGTCTAGAGTGTAAAACTGAGATATGAGAGGTTAGATAGTATGGGCTTCTAAGAAGCTCTTCTCATGAAACTCGATACGAGAACCTCCCTTAGAGTAGATTCCATTGTGGATGTTGACAATTGTCATGCTCTTGGCGTGTTTGATTAATTTTTTCTTGGGAATCCATGACTATAAGGAACTTTGTAGAACCCATAAACCATTTCCCAACCCTTTTTGTAAAGCAGTCAGTTTTATCCTCCTTCCCTACCCATGACCTTTGAACCCATGTACTAAAAATAAAAAAATATGTATTGCATCCCATTGCATCCATTCCATTGCATCTGCATCTCATCAGCATGCATGCATACCAATAAGAGAACTCATCCATCGTTTGTCCATAACCCACTGTGTATTTCCCAACTCTCCTACTGGACGGGAAGCAGCTTTTGGAAAGATCATGAACTTAGGAGAGCAAAACCAGTTTGCAACAAGAGCGAATGTTGAATTGATGGAAAACTAGTTGGACCAACTTATGGAAGCTATAACAGCCTTGGCAAAGAGGGATGACAATACTTAGAGGACTTCAGTCATTGGGAATGTCATTCCACCTCAAGTGAATAATCTTACTCAAGCTCAGCCTGTGCAGATCCCTATTGAGAATCCTACTATACGAGAATGTCCCATTGTCTGAGATTGACATTCTTCTTCTCTTGATGCCACTTACTATCAGAGTTTTGCATTCTCTATGCCAGATTCCCGAAAGGCAGTCCCTGTGATGAAAACCAAGACCCACGAGCTGTTGAGATTATGGAAAGATACTGTGTGTTGGAAGAGAAGCTTAAATCCATAGAGGGGCGTGATGTTTTTGATCTGAATGAGTTGAACATGTGTTTGGTACTCGACCTTATAATACCTCAAAAGTTCAAGACAGTGAAATTTGAGAAGTACAAAGGAGATAGTTGTCCAAAGCAATATTTGGTGAGGTTTTGCAGAAGAATGACCTCATATGTCCACAAAGAATAACTTATGGTTCACTATTTCTAGGACAGTCTGAGTGGAGCATCACTGAGTTGGTATATGCAACTAGGGAGTAGCCATATCCAATCATGGTCATACCTAGCTAACACTTTTGTGAAGCAATACAAATATAATCTTGACGTGGCCACATCCAATCATGGTCAGACCTAGCCAAATGTCACATTTGATGTCCTGTATAACTTTTCTCCATGGTTCAAGACTCAATTCATCCTCTAGGTCCTTCAATTTTTGAAGTTGCTCAACGGCCACATGTGCACAAAACTAAGTCCATGACATGTATGACCTAATGCCAGACCTGTTTTTCAGTGCCACGACCCAAACTTTTAATTCATCCCATTTTCACCTCAAGCATCCTTTTGAGTTGGTTCCTTTTGCAATGTATTCTCCTTCATGAAAAGATCATTTGGCCGGAAGAAAATCCTAAAACACACGAGTGAATTACATTTGTCCTAAGCATGAACATGGTGACCTAAACTCTGTTTTGTACCATGACCTATAATTGGTAATGATGTAAAAATTAACTTGGGACCACCCAAACCATGTGAAAACTTGTACCTCAGTGCAAAACACGTTCACCACTACACAAATCGATTTGAAAATGATCTCAACTCACACATTTCATGCCAAATTTTCACACGGTTTGGATCTAGAATTTTCTCAACTGGATTCACGTTTGAGATCCAATTTGGCATGTAACATGGCCTCACTCACTTTCCTATAAATAGAGCATCGTGTTTCCTTCATTTGCAAGCTTAGAAAGCAAGAGAAACCCTGTCATTTTCTCTATAACTTCACTCCAAAACCAGTAAACTGTTGCACTGAACCAAGCTCATTTGATCTCATTTCTTCACCCAGAATGCTTCATCGGCTTCCTCTTAACCTTCTCCAACTGAAATCAAGCCTTGAGATCAAGTGAATTGCTATAACCGTTTTCACCATCTTCAACCTCGAGCTTTGATTTGGATAAGGTATTTTGAGTAAAATTACACTTCAAACAAGTTACCAGTAGCTTCATTTTGCTTCACTAATCGATAACCCTAACCTACCTTGAATTTGTATTCAGTTTTCAACATTTAATTTTACTTTGAACTTTTTTGGCACGTTTGATGCACATGATAAGAGACAAGATATGATATCTTTATCATATCTTTTCTCAATCCAATGTTTGATAACACAATAGGATATGATAAATTAACCCTGAAACTCATCATATTTTGTCTCATTAGTTCAAATTTTATCCTAAATATGAACTTGGTTAGAATCCAGAAGGATAGGATAAATAAATAATTTACAAATTTACCCCTATAAAATATAATTTAAAATAAAAAGCTTAATATGATAAAATATAAATAAAGATTAATTTGATATTCAAATGAAAAATATAATTAAATAATTTTATAAAAGTATGTATGATTTGGCCATAAGGGTAATTTTATAACTATATTTAATATGAAAAATTAAACTAATAAATTGGAAGTATTAAAAATAAAATAGTTAGTATAATTTTAAAAATATGAATACAAATTTCATTTTTTATCAAATTAAATATATTTTCTTGCAAGGGTAGTTTTGTCATTTACATACACTAGTGCAGAAAGAGTAATTTACACCCTTTTTTTTTACATTTAACACCCGTTATTAGAGGGTGTGAATTCAACGGGCGAGAATTGTCTGACGAATTTACACGTGTTTAAAAACAAGTGTAAATAAATGTTATATTATACCCTTTTTTTGTTGAAATCGGGTGTAAATGTTTACATATATACATTTATAGATGGTATATTACACCTTGTGTTATAGAAATCGGGTGTAAATGTTTACATGTATACATTTATAGATGGTATATTACTCCCTTTTTTGTTTAAAACGGGTGTACACATATTAAATATTACACCTTGTTTATTAGAAAACGGGTGTAAATTTTTAAATAATTGCATTTAAATTAAACATATTTACTCCCAATTTGATAAAAATCGGGTGTAAAATTAGCAATGTTTACCCTAGATATTAGCAAGTTTACACCCTATTTTCTTTAAATAGGGTGTAAAAATATGATATTTTACACCCGATGTTACCATCCAAATCCTATACCTGTATGTATCATTCTTCCATTATTCATAATTATAAACTCAAATAGGCGTGACAAGGAAAAACAAAAAAGAATCAAGAAAATAGGAAAATTATATTGATGATTATGTATATATGAAACAGGGGAAAACAAAAAAGAATCAAGAAAATAGGAAAATTATATTGATGATTTTATATATATGAAACAGGAACCAGCCCAAATAAAATGGAGGATATTTAACTTAAAGAAAAATTTAACTAAAAATGACAAATAATAAAAGATGTCTAGTTCCTGCATATTGATTTCCTACAATTATGTTCACTACAACAAAATAAGTTAAATGGAGAACTTTCCTCTATATATTTTCCTAAGATTATTATACAATAGGTGAACCACCATCTTCTGCTTTCCGCGCTGTTTGGTCGGTCGACTTGTATGTGCTACGAAAATTATACCTTTTATATAGATACCGGGTTCATACTGTTCAATCCATTCTGCATCAACTTGATTATTACTATTAGCAGGCGACACATCATTTCTTGATCTCGAGCCATTCTCATATTCTTGGAAGTTTCCATAATCCCTGTCGTCGATTGTATTAAACACATTATTGTTTAATTTCTGGATTGTGCCACCGCCATTTGGCAAGTTAACATCTCGGTAATCATCTGTCCTGTTAGAGGTCACAAATCCTTGGTTTTCAACTGAGTGATGTTGATCCTCTGTGTCTCCATTCATCGAGCATTCACTTTTAACCGGAGATCTATAATCATCATTAAATCCATGGTTTTGAGGTGTTGAGAGATGGTTTTCTTCTTTCATTACATAAAGGTTTATCCCAACTTTGCCTTCATGTGTTAACTTGATAAAATTGCTGTAAAAAATTATAAATGTGAAGTGTAAATCAACATAAACTTGTTATGCACTGAAAGTGTAAATAATTTGTATACTATCAATCAATCATAACTACAATAATGATGCAAAGTTTGAGACTACTAATCGTGCAACGTTCAGTACCTGATTAAATTGGTGAGGACTTGTCGAATCCTTACAACATCGCCAGTAACCTGCAATTGTGCAGGAATCACTTGAAATAATGCTTAATGTTTTGATGTCATTACCATCTAGCATGCATAGTAACGGTTAGAATTATGCAACTGTTAAATATCTCTTCGGAACATCATCTGTTACATGTCCTTCTAAGGTTAATATTTTCTGCAATGATGTTGCAGCTGTCTGAAGCTCATGCTTTACTACCTCTCGTGGTAAAAATTTTGTAGCCTTTAACTTCATCACTCCTACATAGAATCAAGATTTTTGAAGATATGAATTAGTCTATTTAATTCTCAAGTTTATATATAAATAATAGGATTTAGTTCATATACACGTCAATGTAAACATTTTTCAACAAATCATAACCATCATATCATTAGAAACATTTGACTTTAATCATTGCAATTCTAAAGTCACATAACTGGTTGTGACTTGATGATGGTGTAAGTTTTTTCACACTGACACTATTGTAATTAATCTGAAAACAAGGATAGATTTTTAACCTGACTCAACCTTGGAAAGATCAAGTATATCATTTATAAATTTAAGAACCATGTCTCCAGACGATAGCATTACATATAAGAGTCGTCGTTGCTCCCTATCAAGGTTTGTGGTGGAAATAATTTTAGTCATGCTAACTACACCAGACAGTGGAGATCTTATCTCATGTAACATTGTTGCTAGCACTTTTTTTGCTCTCATAGTTTCCTCTATTCAAAAGGGTAGAAAACATAATCAGCTTTTGTGCGGCAAAAACAAATTAAAATTTGATAAATGAAGTTGTTTATGGATTAATGAATCAACCTGTAATGTGAATGGTTTTATACAGTTCTGTTTCCTTTGCTTTTTGAACATCTATCTCTTTGCGAATCTTCGCTAGCCTTTCTCTTTTTCCCTTCTTTGGTAATTATAGCCATGTGCAGATTAATTTAGCCACACAGAAAAGATAAAGATATTTGAAAATGTAAAACAAAATATACAACCGTCATATTTAATTATTTATGTAAAAGAATCCTGTTATGTTTCATAGAAAAACTTCATTGGTCCAATCATCACCATGCCTCCTTTGTTATGCTTAATAACGTCTTAATTTCATATTTATAAAATCATTTTGCAAAGTAAAATACCGTGCACAATTATTCCTCTATCATAATGATCAACAATATATGGATATCCACTTGAAATCCATAAACAATGTACAAGAAAATTTCAAAGGTATGCATACCAGTTCAATTCCATTTTTCTTAGCTTCTTCCCTTATCATTTTTGTCTCCTCCAGAGGAACATCGGGGACTACAAGCCCTACATACATATGGAAAAGAAAAGAATATTATCTTGACTATGAAACTGGAAGAAAAAAGGAAAATAACATAACATGCTCCATAAGTAAACGACTCACTACCTGTGTCGGGATCGGCAACTCGATAAATTGAGGGGCAGTCGAGAGACGGATAAAACCTATAATTTCCTGAACTCGAAGCTACAAAAGCTTGTAACTCTATCTAGTCTGTATATATAACCTCAAAGGGTGGAAAGACTTTGGTGCACTCATTGAACAATATGATTTTTTTTTTACATTACATTCATAAAGAGACTCTAAAATCTTTAGATCTTTGATGCGAGAAATATGACAGCATAGTGATTAACTTTACGACTAAGGTGGAGAACATGAGTTATAAAAGAGTATAAAGTTCTACATTTTAATAAGAAAAATAATCTATTATCTAATCTTCTTTGAACAAGTAGTTAGTTTGCATAGTTGAATGTTAAAATCTAGATATTCAGACAATCTCTATTTCGATAATCACATAGTCTAACCAATTTCCAGGATCAATGCTAACATGCAATCTTTATTAATATTAATTAATATCAGAAGCACTTTTTTCATCAAATTTAAAGAATAACCCCACCCAGTAATTTTTTTAAAACTTTTTTTATAAAATCCCAAAATTTAGGTTTTAAAAAATTACATAAAATTGAACAATTAAATTTAACTAACAGCTGAACATAAGAAAATGTGAAATGGAATTAGTAGAATGATGAGACAAAAACTCATCATCCGTGAATTCCATCTCTACGGTTGTCTGGCTGCTACTCAATCACAGCAAATCCACCAATTTTCTAAAAAAGTCAGAAACGTGCAGTAGCTGTAATCAAGCTTTTTCTGTACGCACTGATTCTTCAACTAGAAAACAACATGCAACCGTTTCCCCATCCAAAATCAAACCGGTGCGAAAAAATAACTACAAATCTAAAAGAAAAAACAAATTTCATAAAAAAATCAATATTCATAAAGAAAATGAAAACTTTCAAGGCTCATATCAAGTGTAAAATTTGAAAGGTCTGTCACCGTTCATGGCCAAAAACACTCACCCACCTAGATATACAATTAAAAAGGCAGACCCATGGACATTAAATATTTATTTACCTTTCCCTCTAAGTTTTCAATTTTAGTAATGGTCAAATCATGTTCCTCTTCAAGCTCTGCCAATAACATCTCCATCATTTTGCATTCTTTGACAGCCAACTGAAACCGTTCTTGAAGTTTCTTCTGATTCTACTCGAGACTCTCCATCTTAGTCTGCATTCGATGTATGTTTCGTTCCAGCTGCATAATATAAGGTAAGCCCAATGGGCATACTTCTATTAGTTAGAAATTACAGTTAGTTAGGATACTAACAGAAACTAGCAGAGAATCAATCAATCCTTCTCCCCTAAAAAAGAGAAACCTAGTCAGTTATTATTCGATTTTCTCGAAAATTATTATTTGTGTCTACATATCAGTTTCATTGTCGGTTAGTCTATTTCAGTATCGTGTTTGGTGTCTGAAACTCCAATTGAACATATAACATTTTAGGGCAGAATGAATTATAGAATAAAAACTAACCTGCCTCTCCCTTGCAATGGAGCTCATAACTCTTGCAGGTAAGAAGAAAAGCCCAAACACCCATGAGATAAATCTAAATATTATGTTCACATTGAAGATATTACTGCATTCCTAAATAACTCTGTCCAAGTGTTAATCACAATTAACCCAGTTCTGATTGGAAACAAACATACCAGCTTAATTATAGCTAAAACCCTTGTCACCAAGAGTATTCCAGCTTAAATTTTATGTTCAAGGGCCTGTATTATGCGGAGGGTGCTCAGATGTGGCTCAGAGAAAGTAAGAAGATATTCCAAGTGATGGCCTGTACTGAGGAACAAATATTATTTTTTGTTACTCACATGTTATCTGAGTAAGCTGAAGACTGGTAGGACAATACGCGCCAAATACTAGAAGTTGTTGTTGCCGAGATCACTTGGATTGTGTTTAGAGTGAAATTTCTTGAGAAGTAATTTTTTGAAGATGTGCGCAGCAAGAAGAAGATTGAACTCCTTGAACTTATGTAAGGAAACATGATAGTTGCAGAATATGCTGCCAAGTTCGAGGAACTTGTGAACTTCTGTCTGCACTACAATGGTGCAGCTGTGGAGGGATCGAAGTGCATTAAGTTTGAGAACAAATTGTGACCTGAGATTAAGCATGGTTTGGTTATCAGGAGATTCACATGTTTCCTACTCTAATGAATAAGTTTGGGATTTATGATGAAGACTACAGGGCTCGTTCCGCTCACTACTAGAGCATTAGTGAGGAGAAAGAAAATAACTAGTATAAGGGAAAGTCGTATAGTTCCCCAACTAAGAGAGAGAAGTAGAGAACTTCATATGATAAAAAGCCAAGTAGGGGAGGGACTCCCACCTCTGTCAAGTGCTTCAAGTGTGACGAGTTGGTCCATCGTACTAATGAGTGTAGGAATAATGTTTGGAGGTGTTTCAAATGTGGGAAGACCGGTCATCATGTTGCAAATTGTAAGATTGTTAGGCCGACTTGTTATAACTCCGACGTACAGGGCCACATCACTACCAATTGTCAAAATCCAAATAAGGCACATTTTGAAGGTAATGTCTTTGCTCTGTCAGGATCAGAGACTACAAGTGTTGATCATTTGTTTTGCTTGATTATGCTGAGAGGTTGGGTTTGAAATTGTCTTCTACGGTTGGGAGTATGATTGTTAATAATCCATCTTTAGGTTCGGTAACTACTTTGTTGGTTTGTGTGAATTGTTCAATTACTATTCATTGTAAGAGTTTTGAAATGGATTTAGTATGTCTACCTTTGAGGAATCTCGATGTCATCCTTGGAATAGATTTGTTGGATTTCAACCATGTTCTTATTAACTGTTACAACAAGATGGTATCATTTCTAGAGTTTGATGCAAGCGATGAGTTGCTTGTGTCTGCTAAGCGAGTAAACGAGTTAGTGAAGGATGAGGAAAAAGTGTTTATGTTACTAGCTTTGATGAAGGATGAGAACAAAGTTGTGATTGGTGAAATACCAATGGTGTGTGAGTTTTTAGAGGTGTTTCCAAATGATATCAGTTATTTGCCGCTAGAGCGCGAGGTCAAGTTTACTATAGAATTAATATCAGGTACTAGTCTGGTGTCGATGGCACCATATAGAATGCTTGCTTCAGAGTTGAGTGAACTGAAGAAGCAATTTGAGGAGCTGCTTGAGAAGAAGTTTGTTCGGCCGAGTGTTTCACCATGGGTTGCGCTGATATTATTAGTGAAGAAGAAAGATGGTATCATGAGATTTTGTGTTGACTATCAAAATCTTAATTAAGTTAAGATCAAGAAAAAATATCCACTTCCAAGGATTGATGATTTGATGGATCAGTTGGTAGGTACATGTGTGTTTAGCAAGATTGATTTATGTTCAGGTTATCATCAGATTCGTTTAAAGTAGAAAGATATTCTGAAGACTACATTCAGAACGAGGTATGGTCATTAAGGCTTTTCAAAGTTAGCATTACCTTTGACTTAGTTGACTCGAAAGGGTCAAGCCTATGTTTGGGATGTGCATTGCGAAGAGAGTTTTCAAGAACTCAAGAAGAAGTTGATGTCTGCTCCAATTTTGATTTTTCAGAATCCAAGTGAGTTCTTTGTGGTGTATTGTGATGCTTCTAAGATAGGTCTGGGTGCTGTGTTTATGCGGAATGGTCAGGTTATAGCTTAGGCTTCTAGACAATTGAGGGTTCATGAATGGAATTATCCTACTCATGATCTAGAGTTGGCAGCCGTGGTGTTTGGGTTTAAGATTTGGAGGCATTATCTATTTGGCTCCAGATTTGAGGTGTTTAGTGATCACAAGATTCTGAAGTACCTATTTGATCAAAAGGAGTTGAATATGAGGCAGAGGAGATGGCTCGAATTTCTAAAGGATTATGATTTTGGATTGAGTTACTATCTGGGTAAAGCCAATGTTGTAGATGATGCGTTGAGTATGAAGTTGTTGCATATGTCGATGCTGATGGTGCAAGAATTGGAATTAATTAAGCAGTTCAGATATCTAAGTTTGATATGTCAAGAGACTACTAATAGTGTGAAGTTGGGTATGTTGAAACTAACCAGTGGTATCCTTGAAGAGATCAGAGAAGGTCAGAAGATCAATGTGGGATTGGTTGACCGACTTGTGTTAATCAATCAAGGTAAAGGAGGTGATTTCATAATTGATGAGAATGGTGTGATGAGGTTCAGAGATAGGGTTTGTGTACCATATGTACATAAGCTTAAGAAGATTATTCTAGAGGAAAGTCATAGATGTGGTTTGCGTATTTATCCCGGTGCCACTAAGATGTATCAGGACTTGAAAAAGTTATTTTGGTGGTCAGGAATAATGTAGGAGGTAGCTAAGTTTGTTCAGGCTTGTTTGACTTGTCAAAATTCAAAGATTTAATATCACAAGACATTGGGTCTGATGTAGCCATTGAGTATTCTTGAGTGGAAGTGGGTCATCATTTCCATGGATTTTGTGATGAGTTTTCCAAAGAAGACGAAGGGACGTGATTCCATTTGGGTAATTAAAGATAGACTGACTAAATCGTCTCATTTCATTCCGATCAAGTTAAGTTATCCATTGCAAATACCTTTGGTTGCTTTGATTTGTGTGTTATTGTGCAGGATTTAGGCATAAAACATCAAAGTGTAAGACACAAGTAAATGGACAAGGAAGCCAAAGGAAAAGAAGAGATTACAGAATGATGGAAGTAAGAAAATGGCACTATGTTCGCTGGGTGAGGTTACAGTGAAGGACCAGCGAACCACCCCAGATTTGAGGCAGTAGCTGAAGGGCCATAAGTTCGTTGTGCGAACTTGTAGCGAAGAAGTTCATTGGGCGAAGAAGTGTTTGCACAACGAACTTTGTAAATTCCTCAGGGGGAGTTAAACTGTTCTAAGGCAATTCAGGTGACAGAAAGTAGGTTCGCTGGGCGAAGAATGAGTTCGCTGGGCAAACTTCACCGATTTTAGTTGTACTATATAAGTACTTTTCACACTTTTTGTGTAATTCCTTGTATAATATATACCTAGAATAATACTATACAAGCATTTTATTTGGTACTGACACCATCATAAGTGCCTAATGGCTTAATTCACATACTTGACCATTCTAAAAGTATAAACACAATCTATGGTACAAGATATGGAAACTAGCCAAAACAAAAACTAAGATTAATATACAATATCCTCAATTGTATACAACAAATTACACAGCGGAAAACTACAACTAAGCTTCTCTTGAAACATCCAAGCATAGCTCCACTTATAAATCAAACCTACAAACAACGCCTGAAAAATAACAACAACAATGGGGTGAGATATTAAATCTCAGTGAGTTCCCTATCTTATGGATTCTCCCGGCTTTACAGGGTTCTAGCCAAATCCTAACTCAAGTCAAGAGGAAGGGAAATGACCTTGAGTTCACAATTTCACACTATATGGAAACATGTCATGAGATCCCCAACTCAAAATATCACTAATCGATAACCTTACCAAGGCATCCCCTTTTCCTGTCCGCTTCTACGTCTAGAAGTCGACCATAGTCATGGATCCTTGTAATTTACTTGGCATACGAAATGGATTCGGGATCATCGACCTGTTAACCATGAACCGTCACTTCTCATGGCCTGTTAACCATCATAAGTCTCTTTACCATATAGGCTTCATTCGTACTACACACATGAATCAAACCTACCAAATAATTATGCATACGTTTTAGAGGAGCTCGAGACTCATGAAACTGTAACTCAAGGGAAACGGTTACGATTACGTGATCTCACACACACAAACGTGATTGTATTCGACAATCACAAGACCACATTCGCCTTAATGCCTCTTTTACCTTTTCCTCATAATCACAATGGTTCACACATGTTCCATACTAGTGTTTCACTCTCTCCTAGACCAATACTCATCCCGGATGTACCTTTCTACATCGAATGCACGATCATCGCCATCTTGGTTTTCTACTCTAGACCATTACTCGTCAAGGATGCACCTTTCTACATCGAATGCATGAGCATCGCCATCTATAGTTTCTATCACAATCCTAGTCACAACCTAGAATTATACCATTTTGTTTTGGGGTAAAGTTTCCTTACTCTTCCTAATTCATTTTAAGCATGCATATTCTCTCAATCATTCTTAACAACAATTAGTTAGACATGGTATAACACAATTTACATAAGTGAAACAATTATCACAACATATCACATAAACATTATTTTCACTCAATTACATAGTTAACACAATTCTTAGGTTCCCTCTGATTCATTTAATCAGGTATCGAAGTCAATATTTCTCACTCTTATCCCGTAGGACATTTTCATAGCTTTTCAATGGCTATCACTATGCCTCGATCGGAATTACAATCCAAAAGATATCAGTTTTTAAACATTTTTCAAAATCATAACAGTGGTAACCGGTTACCTGAAACTGAGTAACCAGTTAATCATTGTCTTTGCGCATTACAGTAGCAAATTTTCCATATGGTAACCGGTTACCTCAAAATGAGTAACCGGTTACTTGGTTCATTTTTCACGCAGAATCCCAATTTTTCCTGCATGTAACCAGAAGCACAAAAATATGTTTTTCAAGGTGCAAAGCTTCACCAAATTCAACCAAAACACATTGGGACATGATAACAAATATCGTTGATTAGTTCATGGTCTCTCACACCATTTAATACCTCATTGGATCATCTTCCCAATGGCTCGACACTCGTCCCAAACGAATTCCCAATCCTTAAGTTTTGGTGGAAAATAAGAAATACATTTTCCACACTCTTTACACTTCCAATTCTATTCTACCAATCTATGGTATAAAAATATGTTTTTACTTCACTATAATATAGAGCATTTAAGTAGCTTCCCTACGCTTCGAACGAGGACCAAAACAGACTTACGATTCAAAAGATACGCCCTTTTTAATTTCTGAATTTTCACACAACAGTGGTAACCGGTTACTCAAAAATGGGTAACCGGTTACTTGCTCGAAAACAGCCAAGAAACGTGATTTTTCCAAGGGTAACCGGTTACTATTGTAACAGGGCCAAAAATATCATTTTTCTTCATTCCAAAACACTTCTAAACCATACTCTATTCAACCAAAACATGTTCCAACATAACAACATGTATTCCCGATTAATTCCATGCATAACCCGATTATATTACGTGGTTTATTTCATGTTTTATCCTTTAGAAACATCGATTTTATCATTTTCTCTCAACATTCTAACCTAAGTTCAAAACATGAAATTCTAGAACTTAGTGTTTCTAACTAGAACCCACCTGATAATCGAAGAGGAGTTTAAAGAAGATGATAAACAATGAAGATTATCCAAGTCTCCCAAGTTTCTCCTCTTTCCCTCTTCTCTTCTCTTCCTTTTCTCTTCTTTCTCTTTTCTTCTTCTTTCTCTTACTATCTCTTTCTCTTCTTACAAATATATATATATATATATATATATATATATATATATATATATATATATATATATATATATATATATATATATATAACTTATTATATAATATAACTCAATAGGGTAAAAAATCTCCGATTGATATTTTATCGTCTCAAACCAATTGATCAATTATTAAAGTTACCATAAAATCCTCTCTTGAACTAATAATTATTGATCTGACTCTTCCATCAATAATTGATCTCTTCAGAGTTCACTAATGCTCTAATGATCCCACTTAACAATTGTAGCGTGATTTTTGTGGTTTTGAATCACTATCGCTTTGGTACTACAGTTCGATTCATTTTTTTATCCGTGAAGCTAATTAAGGAAGGGGAATAGATGTCTCCAATTAACCCTGCTTGCATACCGAGGTTACACAGTCAAAACTGTTGGTTTACAGATGCTATCAAAAAGGGGGGTCTATCTTAGGTTATTTGCTTAAAAAAATAGTGTTTGGACTATTTGCGAGGCTTTTGGTAAGGTGTTAGGTCTGATGCTTCTTGATTGATGTATGGAGGTACTGGATTTTGAGTTTTTTTATTAGTATGCTCGCTAAGATTTTGCAATCTTACACCTACGTATTCCCGTTAAATGAAACAGGGAAATAAGAGCGATCGTAGTTCCTCCTATAAGAAAGAGATGTTTTGGTGTCTTGTTCAAAGCCCAAGATTGAAGCTAAAGGTAATTTGTATCTTGTTCAAAACCCAAGATGTGAAGCTAAAGGGTTTTGGCTGAGAGAGAATTTGTTATCTCTAAAGAGGAATTGTTGATGTTTGTATGCCCAGATCAAAGCACAAGTTTGATGCTAAGAGGTTGATTCACTCAACCGAGGATTTCTTTATTCAAAGTCTAAGAGGAGGCTGGAAGTTTGACTTTTCCAGGGAAAATGTTCTTTCTGTCTTGTACAAAGCCCAAGATTGAGGCTAAAAGGGATTTTTGACTCTGTTGGGGAGAATGTATCTTGTATAAAGCCCAAGATGGAGGCTGAAAGGGTTTGACTCAACTAGAGAGTACTTTTATCTATCCTGTATAAAGCCCAAGACATAGGCTCAAAAGGTTGACTCAACAAGAGAGTCTTGAACATGTGATTGACTCAACAAGAGAGTCTGAAGGTTGATTGACTCAACAAGAGAGTCTTTTATACTCAACAAGAGAGTGATTTGTTGTCGCGTACGAAGCCCAAGATTGAGGCTACAAGGAGATTGACTCAACAAGAGATTCTTTTATATTCAAAAAGAGAGTGTTTCTCTATCTCGTACGACGCCCAAGATTGAGGCTAAAAAGAGATTGACTCAATAAGAGAGTCTTCTATACTCAACCAGAGAGTGTTTTTTACATGTCTTGTACAAAGCCTAAGACGGAGGCTAAAAGTGGTTGACTCAACAAGAGAGTTTGAAAAGGTTAGCTCCGCTGGGGAGAATCATTTGTACAAAGCCCAAGAGAAGGTTGTCTTACTGCTGAGGATTATTGATATCCTGAAGCGTGTCCAAGTGTGGGGAACTCTCATGAGAGAGACCTAGTTTATGCTGGAGATTGATCTAGGGTGATCGGTGTTTTTTCCTATGTTTGAAAGGAACTTAAGAATGTCTTTGAGACTCAAGAGGTTTAGACTGTCCAAGTCTAGAGTTTTATCTTTTGTACAATGTCCAAGAGGAGGCGCAGGCATGATGAGTATCAACCCTAAAATTATCGGAGTTTTTGACGCGGGAATGACCGCTCTAGCAAAGGATGACTAAGTTCTGTGTTATACATTTAAGAGGACGTCAGGGTCAATGTATTAAGCCCAAGGGAAGGCATGAGAACTTCTAAGAAGCCGAAGGGTCCTTGTACAACACCCAAGAGGAGGCGGGGATGCTTTTAGGAAGCCTGTGGATCCCCAAACCAAGAGAAATTCAAGAAATGCAATTCACAGTGAAGAGATCATTCCAGGAAAGTTTGAGAATTTGGAAGAAACTCAAGATATCCCATTCACGGAGAAAAGATCACCTCAAGGGAGTTAGAGTTTCTTTGACAATTTCTAAGGGTGGCAGTCTGAGAAAAGGTTCACCGAGAATACTGCCTTTCTCTTTGTTCCATATTGTTTAACCCCAAGAGAAGGGAAGACTGTATCTGGAAATCCTATGGGGATCTAGTTTTGTTTGTATTTAAGAGTGACCAACAAGGCTTTACCTAGTGCTAGACGTAGTTTCCGGGGAAAACTCTAAATAACTATACTAGAATTACACAGTGGATATGTGACAAGTATATAGAAGGATGTGAAAGAAGAATTACAGTGAAGCAGCCCCACAATACAGTTATATACATATGAAAGCGGTAAATGGAAGCAGATAAACACTTACCCGTTGTAGAGCTTCCATGCTGTTTTGTTAATTGTTCAACAAAGAAAGTTTTGATAACAACATATATTTGAATTCAAAATCAAAGGAGGAAGTGATTTGAAAAGATTGTTGGGGCTTACAGCTCAAGGAGAGACCCAAGTTTTAACGATGATCGCACCGTTGTTTTAAAAACTATACAGAGGGACTTATACAATACACTGAGGCCCAAAAAGTTTTTATGTACAAGGGGATGGGTCTTACACTCTATTATAGGCCCAAAGATTTTGAAAAGAAAAGAAATGGGGCTTACAACACGAGGGTAGCCCCAGATGATTTGATTTTTGAACTGGCGATTGCGCCGAGATTTTTCTTTTAACGCAGAGGGACTTATACAATATCGGAAGCCCAAAATTGTTTTGGTTAAAAATGGATTAGGTCTTACACTCTATTAGAGGCCCAAAGAGTTTGAAATTGAATAAAGATGGGTCTTATAGCTCAAGGAGAAGCCCAAAGATATTTGTTAAAAAGGTGACGATCGTGCCAAACTTTTTGACAGTATCAAGACTTATACAATACACTGAGGCCCAAAATATTTTGTTTTTCAAGAGGGGTTGGGTCTTACACTCTATTAGAAGCCCATGAGTGTTTGAAAATGATTTGTTTAGGGTGATTAAGATCAAAACCCTAAATTAATTTCAAAATGTATTTTAATTAAATAAGAATTTAATTAAAATTATCAAAATTATCAAACATGTGTGAAAAACAAGTTGTGATCTTGGATTAATGTTTGAAAAATCATGTTTATATCCACAAAATGATTGGAAACCAATTAAATTTGGAAAATCAAGGAGGAAAAAATATTTTAAATGTTAAAAAATAAATAAAAGATTAATTCTTTGCAAAAATATCAAGTATATGAAATAAATAATATTTTTGGGAATTTTTGGCAAAATAAAATATTTTAACATTTTTGTGAATTATTATAAAAAGAATCAACTCAAAATCATTAAAACTCAGAGAGAAAATAATTTTTGAATCAATTAAATAAAATCACAAAATTCAAATATTCAAATATTCAAAAATGGCGCCAAGAACACACCAAGAACATGCGCCACCCCTCTGTTTCTGCAGATTTGCATTTCCTCACCAATCTCACTGAATACTTGATGAAATCACACAATCCACATATCATTCTACTAGTTTTCACCTCACGATCATGTATATGGTCTTTAATTTCATTTATTTGAAGCATGGAATAAGAAATCAAGACAAAACCTCAAGAACCCTAAAATTTGCATGAAGGTTGAGAATTTTGATACATGATTCAAACAAAGCAATTAATTGAGGGGAAACATTCTATGCATGATTATGAACATTTGGCAAAAGTATTCTGCGAGGAAATATGCATAGATTAAGAGATGACCAAGTTTAGGCTTACTTGAAGGTCGTGACAGCAAGAGCAAAGTGATTTTTGAGTTGGAGGTGTTACAGATGGGTTGTGATGATCTGAATAGTTTCCCTACACCATATGGAATGTGTTTGAATGCTTGGAGTTGTTTGGAAATGGCTGGATCACTTCATGGCATCTCAACTGCAACTTGGTTAAAACCTTGAGCAATTGGCTGGTGGTTCTGAGAAATCAGTGTTCCAGTTGTGGTTTAAGTGTTTGGATCACTTCTATATGATATTTATGAGGTGTGTGTCATACCCCAAGTTTTGACCACTAAGATTCCCATCATTGTGCAAATCATCATCATAATATGGATGAACCATTAGTCTCCCCAAAGATGGGTGAGCATCCACTACTATAAAAAAATTAGGGTTCAAGCCCTCTCAGAGCTCTTAGACAAAGGATAAATCAAGGAATGACATGATCTTTAACTTGTCTAAACCTCTCCAACATCTACAATGGATCAAGAGGACTCCCACTTCAAGGATTAAGCACAAGGTTGCTCCCCTCTAAGTGGATCAAGCCCCAAGATCGCCAGTGTCACCAAATTAGGGTTTTGGTCGACCAGGGCCTCCAGATGAAAATTCGCCTCTGGGCATGAGCCAATGCTTCAAGGCATAACCTATGATGCTCCAAGGGACATCATAAACCCAATCACCAAGTCAATTTAGCCTCAGGGGAATCATACATCAAAAATCAGGAATTAGGGTTTCTTGACCTAATTCACCCCTAAGTTGACATTTGGGACAAATCATGAGCCAAGACCTCAAGGGAGGATTTGAGGGTCTCTAACACAGTACATTGATCCATTTGTAACAATGGATTAATCCAAGAAGCTTGAGCAACAAGTTTGAATTTCATCTGAACCACAATTAGGGTTTCGCGAGAAAAGTCAACTGTAGCTTTGACTTTTGACCAGGACATGCTCCCAAACCCTAGGACATGAATCAATATACCCTATAACACCCATGGAACATGTCCATAAAGTTTGATTTAGGTCAAGGACATGATTTCCTAAAGGATTGCACAGTTTGGAATTCATGTGATAAAAAGTCAATTGTGCACAAAAGTCAAACTTTGACTTTTTGAGATTTTTCATAAAAATGATTTTTTAACCCTAAAATGATGTTAATGTATGGTTGGACTCATCATTCATCAAGAAAAATCAAGAAAAGTTGGATAACTTATGAAAGGGGTAACCATAAAAACTTAGAAAATTTTCTAAGTTATGAACAAAGTGGCAAGGGTACCAACTTTGGAGGATCATAACTCCTAAACCACAAGGCCATTCTTCCCCATCCAAAGCTGGATTTGTAGCTCTCATTACCCTCTACAAAAGCTCCAACTATACCTCATTCCAATTCATTGTGGATTCTGAGTCATGATTGGGCCAAAATGACTAAAACATGAAAATACATCGTTTTCCAACACTTAGAAAAATTCTTGCCAAGGCAGATTTTGTTGGAAACACCAAAACTTGTGAGATCTTTTCACATAGTTGCAAGCTGAATCAAGTCCAAAGGTAAACATCAATGTTGTTGCAAATGTTGCCAAGAATCCAAAGAGCTTATCAGCATGAATTAATTCAACTTAAGCTAAGAGAAATCCATGCCCAAAGTCATGTTGCTACAAGCTGTTTTGGAAAAATCAGTTTGCATGTTTGCTTGCTACACACGATTTCTGAATCAAAACTGAGGATCATCATGCTACATGTACTCAACCCAATCACAATGCATCTGATCCAACCTACAAAGCTGAGTTACAAAGCCAAGGAATCTTCCAACTTGAAGTTCATGCATTTTTGCACATTTTGCCTTGAATTCAAAGGGCATTAATGTGGAATAGTGCATTGTCAAGATTCTCAGTCTCCTCAGTCAAGTTCTCTGATTAAACAACAATTAAAATCACTGAGGAATGTGATTTCAGTCAAGGCATAGCTGATCTATTTGGAGCAGCTATTACACCTAATGCAAGAGACACTTATGTCCAACCAATCCCTTTGAAGGAGATCTGATCCAGCAACCATTCACTATTCCTCCAGGGCAAGAGTTGATCACCTATAAATAAAGGTTCCAATGGATCATTCAAGGCACATCAAAGCACCTTATAGCACTGCTTTCCCTCATTCTCTCTTAAGTGCCAAATTTCCTTGTTTTTGAGCAACCACCATCGGGTTTTGAGTTGCAGCCCTAAGCAATCCATTCCAATTGCTCAGACACATCACATATGATGTACTTGAGGTGTCCAAACACTTAAACACCAACTGTAACACCCCTAGCTCAAAATCAACCTTCAACCAAGCCATTATGCCTCAATTATGCAGTTGGAGTTCTCCAACTTGATCCAAAGGTTTTCAGAGTGTTCCAAAGCTTGCAACACACTCCACTACATCCATTGAAGCTATAGGGATCATCAAAGTTCTTCTAGAACACCATCTGTCAAGAGTTCCATTTCAGCTTGCATCAAGGTAAGCCTCAAAACTTCAACTTCATGATCCATGCATATTTCCTCGCATGATATTTTTGCCAATTGATTACCATCATATGCTGAGTATTTCCCCTTAAAAAGTTGATCATAGCACTCATAATCATGTCTGCTCGATTACTTTTGCAAAATTAGGGTTCATACGACCACAAAAATATAACTTGCTATACACTGAAAATAAATAAAATTGAGTATTGCCATCTTATTCCTTGTGAAAAAACGCATGAGTTTGGTGTTTGAATCATGTCAAATGGTTGAGAAACGAGAGAGATAGAGGGATTCATGCACGAGCTGGAGGAAGAAGATGGCCATGGCGCCATTCTTCAGGTTTTCCAACCAAGTTCTCTATATATTTATCATTTGCCATACTATATTTGAATTAGCATTGCGCCCCAGTGGTTGATCAGCTGGTTTTGTGTGTATTGGCAAGCGAGAGGTCTGGGGTTCAAATCCCCCTCGCCCCAGATCTCTTTTTTACCACTTTTTCTTGTTTTTTGTTATTTTTCATATTTATTTTAAATGATTTGATAAATTAATAACTCACTCAATTTTAATTATTTTTTATTGGTTCTTTTTGCAAAAAAACACAAAAATGTTGAAATATTTTATTCCCCAAAAAAATTAGATTTATATTATTTATTTAATATAATTAGTATTTTTGTGAGTAAATACCTTTTTATTTGTTTTTAAACCCTTTTAAAAATAAATATTCATGTTGTGAAATCAACACCAAATAGGTTTTAATTCATCTTGTGATTGAAACCTCATTTTTCAAACGTAAAACCAAAATTACAAGTTGTTTATTCAAACTTATTTGGAATTTGTATTATTTTAATTAATTTTCTTTGAATAATTACTTTAAAAATGGTGAAATTAGGGTTTTTGTTGATTTTCACCTTAACAAACTTTTCAAACTTTGGGCCTCTAATAGAGTGTAAAACCCAATCCTTTGTAAGTACAAACCTATTTTGGGCCTCAGATATTGTATAAGTCCCACTGTATTTTCAAAAATCCCGGCGCGATCGCCGTTTTCAAAACAAAAAACATTTGGGCCTCTCCTTGAGTTGTAAGCCCCGTCACTTGTACAAAAATAAATTATTGGGCCTCTAATGGAGTGTATGACCCAATCCTTTGTAAATACAAACAATTTTTGGGCCTCAGATATTGTATAAGTCCCACTGTATTTTCAAAAAAACCGGCGCGATCGCCAATTCAAAAATCAAATCATCTGGGCCTACCCTCGTGTTATAAGCCCCATTTCTCTTCTTGAAACAACTTTGGGCCTCTTGAGAGACTGTAAGACCCATCCCTTTGTACAAAAAAACCTTTCTTGGGCCTCAGTCACTTGTATAAGTCCCTGTACAAAACCCTGGGCCTCTCCTTGAGCTGTAAGCCCCAATTTTCCTTTTAAAAGCACTTTCTCCTTTGATTTTTGTAATATACTGTTTTCAACTTTTCTTTGTTGAACAACTAACCATACAGCATGGAAGCTCTACAACTGAGTAAGTGTTTACCTGCTTTCATTTACCGCTTTCATATGTATATAACTGTACTGTGGGGCTATTTCACTGTAAGTCTTCTTTCATAAACTCATATCAACTGTGTAATAGTAGTATAGATATTTAGAGTTTCCCCAGCAACTACGTCTAGAACTAGACAAAACTTCGTCTCCTTACAACAATTTTTGATAACTAGATCTAAGATCTTCCCCCCTTTTGAACAGTTCATATACAGAAGGCCAATGTTCCAAGTGAAACCCCTTCAGGAACTGTTCATCAGCCTCCTCTTGGGCTTAGTGTAAGGACCCACAGGCTTCCTAAAAGCATCCTCGCCTCCTCTTGGGCGTTGTACAAGGACCCGTCGGCTTCCTAGAAGTTTTCACAGCCTCCTCTTAGGCTTCGTATAAAGATCCTTCCTCCGGGAAGATAGCCTCCTCTTGGGCTTCGTACAAATTGTCCCTCGGCTTCTTAAAAGTTTCCAGCCTCCTCTTGGACTTCGTACAAATTGTCCCGACGACCTCATTGAGGTATAGGAACAGAAATTAGTCATCTTAATAGAACAATCTTTCAAAGAGTCTAGATCTTGCCACTGCAACTATATCGTCCCTTAATTTCTCTTAAGTATAGTACAAAAGATAAAACTCTAGACTTGGATAGTCTAAGACCCTTGAGTCTCAAAGACATTCTCAAGCCCCTTTCAAGAATGGGAAGAACACCCGCAGACTCAGACAGTCTCAATCCCCTTTGGATTTCCTATTTCCTTAAAGAGCAGGAAATAACCCTGATCCTCCGATCAGTGCCAAAGCACCACCTTACCTTTAATCTTCATAAGAACTGATTTTCTCTTTTAACCAACATACTAGACCTGTCACTCAACTGAAACAGTTACCATAGCCTCCTATTGGGCTTTGTACAATGATTCTCCCCAGCGGAGCTAACTTTTACCCTCCATCTCGGGCTTCATACGAGATACAAAAACACTCTCTTGTTGAGTATAAAAAGACTCTCTTGTTGAGTCACTACCCTTTTAGCCTCCATTTCGGGCTTCGTATGAGATACAAAATCACTCTCTTGTTGAGTATAAAAAGGACTCTCTTGTTGAGTCGATCACCTTTAACCTCCATCTCGGGCTTCGTACGAGATACAAAATCACTCTCTTATTGAGTACAAAAGACTCTCTTGTTGAGTCGATCCCTTTAGCCTCCATCTTGGGCCTCGTACAAGACACATATAAAAACACTCTCTTGTTGAGTTAACCCTTTTAGCCTCTACCTCGGGCTTCGTACAAGACACATAAAAACACCCTATTGTTGGGCCAATAGCCTCTTCTTAGGCTTTGTAAAAGAAAACCCCGGTTGAGCCAATCAACCTTTTAGCATCAAAAGTTGTGCCTCGTTCACAGTATACAAACATCAACAACTCCTCTCCCTTCATCTAATTGCTGTAAGCGGCAATCCTCTGGATTATTCACAACCACGCCACTGTCCCTCTTTTAGCATGAGGAATTCCTAAGGAAAGATAACATTGCTCTAAACTGAGTTAAAGTCTTCTCCTTCAGGTTGAAAATCCCCTATAAAGGAAATTATGGCATTGCTGGATTCACATATCCCATTTAAAGTAATTCTCCTTTATAATCAGTCACCCAACAGTTGTGACAAACAGAACCCCTTTAGAGGTGACAAATTCTCTCTAATGTCAAAACCCTTTAGCTTCATATCTTGGGCTTCAAACAAGATACAAATAGACCCTTCAGCTTCACATCTTGGGCTTTGAACAAGATACAAAACATTTTTAGCTTCACGTCTTGGGCTTTGAACAAGACACCAAAACACCATTTCCTCCCAAGAAATACGATCGCTCTGATTTCCCTGTTTCGGTAAACGGGTATACGTAGGCATAAGATTGAAAGAGAAATCTTAGCGAGCACACCACATCGAAAACCTCAGGTCACAAACACTCATATATCAATCAAAACATCCAAGTCCGTATTCCCCACAAAAGGTCTAAACTCGATCAAAATAACCCAAGAGAGGCCCCTCCACATTGATCGCATCTGTAAACCAACAGTCTTGACTGTTTAACCTCAATTTACAAAGTTGGGTTAGTTGGAGACATCTATTTCCCTTCCTTCATCAGCTTCAATAGGATAAAAAATGAATCGACCTGTAGTCCCCCCCCCTAAAGAGCGACAGTGCTTAAGAACCACATCTAAAATCGCTCGCTACAGTGTGTTTGTGTGATTGGTTTAGTTGGAATGACTCTCAAACTCAAAACCCAATAGTGACTTGCTTTGAAAGCCAATTTTGGAGTGAAAGAAGAGATTATGAGGAAAGCATCAGTTTGATGGCTTTGGTGTACTTAAACTTAGCACAAATGAGCTCTATTTATAGTAGAGCAAGTTTCTTTTGCAAGCAATAGTGAATGGCAACTGCAGCAGACCCTTGGCCAATTGGATCATTTTGGAATCTCAAGTCTCCTCTAGTCAAGTCAATGACTAAAGGTTAGAGCACAGGCCTTTGGTTCCCTAGTTTAGAGATCATCCTTGACTCATTCATTTGGAAAAGGCTCAGTTCATGCCACCATGGTACATCCATTGAATGCTCCAAAACAAAATTGGAGTCTTGTCCCCTTTTTAGGCATTTCTAGGTTTGGCATTCTACTTTTGGTTCCAAAGACTTGGGAGGCTTATGGATCAGTGTTTGTTCCTCCTTGGTCTCCCCCTGAGGTATTCAGATGGATAAACTTGTTTGTCATTTGCACAATTTGATCAAATTGAGCAAAATGCACAAATCTGCCTTGCCATGACAGTTGCAGCAAGGCATATTGCCATTGTCATAACTCTTAGCTCAAATGGGATTTGATGGAGTTCTTGGCCATTTTGGAAAGCTCTCATATGATACAACATATGTGTGATCATAGTTTGTCTTAACTCTTTTTGGATCCAAGTGAAAAATGCCCCTACAATTTGAAAAAAGTGAAACAAAATGTGACTTAGTGAAAATTTCACTAAGTGTTGGAAAAAGTGGGATTTTCATGTTTTTGTCATTTTGGTCACTCCATAACTAAAAATCTATGAAGAATTGAAGTGAGGTGTAGTTGACACTTTTAAAGTATGCCATGAGAGCTACAAATCCATCTTTGGATCATCCAAAATGGTTGCTTGGATCACAAGTTATGATCCTTGGAAGTTGGTACCCTAGCCACTTTGTTCCATAACTTAGAATATTTCTAAGTTTTTTATGGTTACCCCTTTTACAAGTTATCCCACTTTTCTTATTTTTATTGATGAATGATGATTCCAATCACACATTAACGTCATTTTAGGGTTAGGGAACCATAATTGATTAAAAAATCAAAAAGTCAAACTTTGACTTTTGGGCACAGTTGACTTTTTATCAGATGAATTCCAAACTGTGTGATCCTCTATGAAATCAAGTCCTTGACCTAAATCAAACTTGATGTATTGATTTCATAGGTGTTATAGGGTGTATTGAATCATGTCCCACGGTTTGGGAGCATGTCTTGGTCAAAAGTCAAAGGTACAGTTGACTTTTTCTACGAAACCCTAACTGTGGTTCTGATGAACTTGAAACTTGTGAATCAAGCTTCTTGGATCAATCCATTGTTGCAAATGGATCAATGTGGTTTATTAGGGACCCTCAAATCAGCTATTTATGTCTTGGCTCATGTTTTGTCCCAAAAGTCAACTTAGGGGTGAATTAGGTCAAGAAACCCTAATTCTTGATTTTTTTTATGAATGCATCCCCTGAGGCTAAATTGACTTGATGATTGGGTTTATGATGTCCCTTAGAGTATTTTGGGTTATGTTTTGAAGCATTGGCGCATGCCTAGAGGAAAATTTCTACCTGAAGGCCCTGGGCGACCAAAAACCCTAATTTGGTGACACTGGCGATCTTGAGGCTTGATCCACTTGAAATGCTGCAACCTTGTACTTGATTCTTGATGTGGGAGTCCTCTTGATCCGTTATGGATGTTTAATAGGTATAGACAAGTTGAAGATCATGGCATTCCTTGATTGATCCTTTGTCTAAGAGCTCTAAGAGGGCTTGAAACCCTAAGTTTGATTGTAGTGGGTGCTCACCCATCTTTGGGGAGACTAATGAGGTATGATGGTCCATCTTGTCGCTCCCGGGATTTTCATCCAGGTACAAACGTGAAATTGGCGTGGAAGAAAGAAAGAGAGTCGCTACCCAGGCATTTTTATCCCAAAGAAAGGGAAGGGTAATATTGCACAAACCCGTGAGAAAGTAAAGAACGAGGTCTCGCGAACCAAAGAGAACGGGTAAGGGAGTCGGTTACGTGAAGGGAAGGTTATCGCACTCCTTCACGTCCATCGTACTCGACGGGATCCACGCTTACTGTTTCGATCAAAGGGTGTAAGGAACTGGAAATCAACTGCTCACTAGAGAACTGGAAATGAAAGATAGAAAGGAGAAAGGAAGGGAGAAAGAAGTGACTCGATGGGACACTATCGTTGTCCTAGGCCTACGTATTCCCTCAGTGCAATGGGAAAGTCAGAGTCAACGTAGTTCGACGGACTACGGAAAGGTTGCTCTTCGAGATATCACATCTCGTGCCTACGTATCTTCAATCAGACGAGAAAGAAGAATCAGAGCAAACGTAGTTCGACTCACCAAGGGTTGCTTTGTTTGTGTTTTTTAATGGAAACGCCAGAGTACGCGTCCCAGCAGTTAGGTGATGCAGCTCGTTGTAGGGAGACTTAGGCGTTACCTGTTTGCGGTAGAACGGACATGACGAGTCCTTAAGGAATAGAATGAAGGAAATGAGAAAAGAATTTGTTTGTTTTTGTATTTTAGAAAGAAGTATTTTGATTATTGGTGTGTATAATGCATATTGCATTTAAGTCTTTCACGTAGAATCGAATGCCTCGCATGTCGACCCAAGATGGGACGTATGCTAAACATTCTAAGAAAGTGAGAGAAGACCCCTCACTATCTTATTCTCACATGAAAGGCTTAAATGAAATATATGTTATGCCTTGATTAAGTGTTTTTTTCTTTTGTTTTGAGATGAGAGAAGAGAGACTCAAAAGAAACAAAGGTAAAGACTAAAGGGGACTAAGACTCACCCTAATATTATCATGCTTGGAGATCCTAAGGGTTAAGTGTGGTATGAGAACCCTAAGTCTAAAAGAGACTAGAAGAAGAGAGCAAGAGGTAACATAACTCACTTCTAAGATAGAAGATGAGTTATGAACCAAGAGGGAGACGAAAGAAGTTGAACAAAGGAAGCATTGAAATGCTTTGCACAAACACAAAAGAGAAAGCATTAAAAAGATGAGGGAAGAAAAGTATGTGTGGAAGCATATCGACACACTAAACTTACCATTAGCCCCTATAATCAAAGGTTAGCTAAACAATTGAATATGAAAACATAAGCGAAAGAAGGAAGACAATTAAGCATCAACCAACTTATGAAAAGAACTTATGAATCAAACAAAACCTAAATTTAAAAGGAAATGACTCTAAGTGTTCAAGGACTTCTAAAGTCAGTAGCTATGTCTAAAGATGTTCTAATAGGGTTAGGGCACCTAATGGGATCAAACTATGTCAAAAGGTTCCAAAGACTCACACAAGTTCAAGTTATGAAGCACGAATGAAGTATGAATGTGTATGGCATACAAACATGAATGAATGCATGAAGAAATGTCAAAGTCAGAAGTGAATGACATATTATAATGCATATGGAAGTCAATGGATGAATATATAAAGCATGAGTGAAATGATTTAAGAAGATGAAACAAGTAGAAGCAAACAATGTTCAAGTTCAAGTAAGAAAGGAAGAAACTTGTAACACAAGTCAAAGTTGAAAAGAACATGAAAATAAATGTCAATGTATGCAATTCAGAATCATACCTCATATTTGGATGTCTTATAATGCCTATGAATGAGCATACAAGTTATGAGAATGGATGTTCAACTAAGAGAAATTAGATGAAGAAGAAGTGAGAAGAAGAGAAACAAGTTTCACATAATGAAAAGAATAATTTGGAATGCGAGTCAAAGTTACAAATCAAAGATGAATGTTCATGGATTATAGATCAGTACCAAATTATTTTTAGGATGCAATTAGAATGCAAGAATTGATCATACCATATACATATGCAAATCACATTAAAACTAATTAAGAAAGAGATGCAAAATTAGTATATTCATCAAGTATACAAGATGAATGACATTTGAATGTATGATATGATTATGGGTCAGTAGTATATTCAATATGAAATGCAAATGATATGCATGAATAGGCATTGATGATTCACAGACAAGTTATGTTGATGATTAGAAGAGAAGATAAACAAGTTTAGGTCAAAAGATTCAAGTTAAAGATGCATTTTGAACACAAACACAAACCAAATGAAAACACAATGCAAATGAACTAATATTATAGGCAAAAGCCCTATAATATTCTAATGAGGACATATATTGATGCACAAAATGATTCTAATGTGATGGCACAAGTGCCTCCTAATCAAACAAAGTTTAGAAGTTACGAAAGAGCACACAAAACGTTACCTATAATCATCAACAAGGAAAAAAAAGAAATGAACTTGTAAAAATTGTGAAATTAAGGTACAAAGTATCTAAGTCAAAAGCAAAACAAGTGTCAAAAGATCAAGGTAAAATTCAAAAAGAAACATGCTCAAACAAGTCATCAAAATCACATTATGTCAAGAAGAAGGATGCACAAAGAAATGGTTCAAATGCTATGCAAAAATGACTTTAAAAATCTACCAAAATGTTTTTAAATGCCTCAAGATGTTTTTTAGACATGCCAAAAATATGGGATGTAAAAATGTTTTAGAACTATGCAAAAGAAATTGGACAATGCACAAGTATCATGAAGAATGTCATTTAAAAAGAAAATAAAAGGAAATTACAAAAATATGAGTAAAAATCAAGAAACTCAGAATTAAAAATCCTGAAAAATTAGAGAAATGTGTTCAGATTCCATGGGAATTTATTTGGAATTTTTGTAAAGGTTTTGATATTTTTAATAAAAGAAAATCAAAACAATGTCAAAAATAAAAATAAAATGTAAAAAGAATTAACACAGGGGTGTAGACACAGCAAAAATGAAGTTCAAAATGTGACTGGGCTTAAAGCGTGGGTGTGTGAAAAGCAATAGTGATCCAGTCCAATTACAGTGCGTATGTGTATGGAATTATGGTAAAACCTCAGTCAAACGTTGACCCAATCATGTGCGTTGGATCAAGTTAATCAGATCGATCAGAAAAGTAAAACAAACGAATGGATGAGATGCAAGGATCATGATAACTACCTCGCACGCACACACATGCAAGTCAAAGTTGAGAGAGAAAGAGGTACGTGAGTGAGAGCACACTCATTAATGTGCTGGCAAGCTGTGAGCCCTAGGATGCGAAACAATCAACGACTGTGACTTAAAGTTGGCAATGGCTAGGGTTTTGACCTGAACAAGAATCAGGTGACCGAAGAAGACTTCCGGTCGTCTTCTTCGGTGAGTCTCCAGCGAGGCTACGTTCTCAGGTCCACAAAAATACACGTGTCTTATATCAAATTAAAGCTGAAGTCGCAAGGAACACAAATCTAGCATTGAAATTCACAGATCAATCATGTACAAAGAGAATCGAAGGGGAGAAGTTTGCCCTAGGTTTTCAACTAAGCTTCTAACAAGCTCTATCAACTAGCCAGAATTTCCACAACTTCTATTAAGCTCTATAAACAACAACAACAGGCTAAAAATCAATGAAATCGTGCAAGAAAAGTTGAAGAAGTTCAAACCTGGATTGAAGCTTCTTGATGATTGTTGAGAAAACTAGAGGTGAGAGATTGTTCTTGAACTTGCTTGAGCAAAATAAATGCTCGTGGATGCTTGAAAATGCAGAGGAATAGAGATGTGAAACTTGAAGGTGATTCAACTCTTAAGTGCTTCAATGTTTCAATATTGCTTGATGATGAAGATTGAAGAAGAATCGTGATGAATTCGTGCAGAGAGAGAGAGAATTCAGAGAGAAATTCTTGAGAGATTTGAGGTGTGAAAGTGAAAAATGAAGAGTGTTCTTTGCAAATTCTGTTAGAGAAGCTTTTATAAGTGTGGTTAGCTTCTAACTGTCTTAGTTAACAGTTAGAACTATGGTTGAGTTAATTGTGGTGGCGTGAAGCAATGAGAGGGTGTGTTGAGCAATTTGAAATGGAGGGGGAATTGGCTCGTGTGTTGTGTTGTTGTTGATGAATAATGAGGAAAAGAGATGATGATGGTGATGTTATAATGTTTTGCAGCAAGGCTTGTCATGTAAGTTTTCCCTTCTGCATCTTTCCTCTTTCAGGTATGGGATGGCAAGTATGCATGGTATGTAAGGTATGTGTGTGTTCAAATGAGGCAAAGGTTGGTGTGAAAATACATGTGTGCAGGCAAGCTGAAACAACAACAACAATGCCATAACATCCTATTTTTGGCAGCAAAATATCAATGAAACTGTGGAAGTTTAAGGATGAAATTCTCCATGTTGGATGTATGAAATGGCAAGGTTTTGGTGGCTATGGAAAGAGGATACAAGATAGAACATGTTAGGTGTTGTGATTAGAGTGAATGGAAGTCTCTAAAGTCCATAAAAATAACTTGAAACACGAGGGAACACAACTGGTTTCATGGGCGTGTCAACCGGCATGGTATGCATGACTATGGGCTTGTGAATTTTCAGTGTGAGATCACCAACTTTGAGCAACCATAACTTCCAATCCATTGATCAAATGAAAAAGTGATAAACATGAAAGTTGTAGAGGGCATGGAGATGAACAAGAATGGTGTTCAACATTTTTTCATTTTGAGCCTTCTTCATTGTGAAAATTGGATTGACATTTGGCACACCACATGTTTGATGAAATGACTGCGTGCCAGCCCAGTCTTGCTTGGTCATGACTTGCTTTTTGTCTTGATTTTATCAAACTTTGATTGATCATAACTCCTCCAATTTTGATCCAATGGAGATGTTCTTGCTATGGATTTAAACCTTAGGATGTGATATTTAATTTGCTCAACTTAGGCCAGAAGTTTGAAGTCTTTATCCTGAAGAAAGAATGCTTTGAATTGGAGTGCAAAACGGTCCAAACTTGCCATTTTTAGGAACCCTAAGTTTCTATTTTTGGCAACTTTGTACAATTCTTGATTTTTGATGAATCTCTTGGATTTTCTTGATCAAATTTTCACCATTAGACATATTTGACTTGAGGAACATGAATTTGACCTTAAAAGGTCAGGAGTTGACTTTTTTCCTTTGCACAATTGACTTTCTCCTGATTTCTTGATTCTCAAGCAAATGACCAATTGAAAACCTTCTGAAATGAACCAATGGGCAATCTTCCATCCTTAAATACTTGACATCATATGGAAAACATTGAGATCCAATTTGAACCAAAATCTCTCAAGAAGACTGCTTGAATCACAAACCCTAATTTAGACTGCTTTAGCTAGGAGATAATGAACTGTCCAACTTCTTGATGAATTCCCATCTTCCAATGACTTGTGGGATCAAATGGGATGTCATCTGATATAAAAGACCCTTGAGGCTTGTTGGGAGACCCTTGGCTCTAGCTCTCTTGCTTTGGATGATCAATACTCTGAAATCAACTGATCACATGCCCTATGCTGAACTAATGATGAATGTTCTATTTTTGTATGACTTGAATGTAATGCAATGCAATGAAAGTATATGCTAAATGATATGAAGGATGAGAAGGAAAATTTTGGGGTATTACAGCTGCCCCGATTCAATCACTGTAGACTTGAATGGATGATAGCGATTGCTTTCAGACTTTCAAGGTATGGAGGGATTGAATACCGAAAAATAACCCTAAAATTTGCACTCTATTGAGAAGAAGAAAAGGGATATAAACCCAATCACGTGAACTCTGCTCGGATAAAACTTTGATGATAACCATAACACTGGAGAGTTGTCTTTTGAACGACGCCAGACGACTACTGGCTTGCCATACTGCGGATGTAATTGGAAAACATCTTTTAAACGACGCCAGACGACTACTGGCTTGCCACACTACGGGTGGACTTTAACAACGTCTTTTGTACGACGCCAGACGACTACTGGCTTACCACGCTATGGGTGGACTTTAAGAATGTCTTTTGAACGACGCCAGACGACTACTGGCTTGCCACACTGCGGGTGGACTTTCGCCAATCTGCGGTTGGTCTTGAAACTGTCTTTTAAATGGAGTCAGACGACTACTGACTTAACACTCTGCGGGTGGACTTTCACCAATCTACGGTTGGACTCTACCCTTCTTTGCCACCCTAAGATGGACTTTTGCTAATCTACGGTTGGACTTTTGCTTTCTTTGCCACCCTAAGATGGACTTTTTCCAATCTGCGGTTGGACTTTTGCTGCTTTGCCACCCTAAGATGGACTTTTGCTAATCTGTGGTTGGACTTTTGCTGCTTTGCCACCCTAAGATGGAATTTTGCCAATCTGCGGTTGGACTTTTGCTGCTTTGCCACCCTAAGATGGACTTTTGCCAATCTGCGGTTGGACTTTTGAAAGATGCCTTTTGGATGAAGTCAGTTGACTACTGATTGGCCACACTGCGGGTGGACTTTTGTAAAAATTCAACACTAGATTACGCTCTGCATACATATCAGACATCCCTGCTGACTCTGCTGAGGAACAATGATCAATGATTTGACATCAGAAGCTCCCGAAAGGATAATATCTCTTCCGAAGAATGACTGAATAATCCGTCTACTCCAAATTGCCACGCTTGCCAAAAATAAATTGGACTTTGAGATATGGGGAAGTGATGACTCTGCCAGGAATTATTTCATCTGTCTGGGGATGAATTCTGATCATAGCAACTCCGCAGGAGGAATGACAACTTTTCGACTTGGCTGGCGAAAGAATGTACTAACACTCTGCTGAGGAAGAGATTCTGTTGATCTGCTAAACCTCTGCGGGGAGAAAAAACAACTCAGCTGGGGAGTATTACTGGCACGATTCAATACTGAACTCTGTGGGGGATACAACCGTATTTAGCCCTAGTTGCTAAGCAATGAATTTATAGTCTCTTCTCGCTGAGAACAAACCTCCGGGGATACGATCTTGCTGGGGACAGGAACTACTCCATCGGGGATATGCAAATCCTGGTTAGAAGACATTCTATTGCGACATGCTAGGAAAGAGTCCCTAGAGATCTGCTGGGAAAACAAAAAGAAAATGCACGGTAATCTGTTGAAGAACAAAGCTGTCGAGCTTAGAATAAGAGCCACAATGTCCCATGCTAGGCAAACCTTCCGCTTGACGACTCCACTAGGGATAATGAATTTACAACAAACTCTGCTGGGGAAAACCGCTTCAAAGCGTCTCGTGTTGGAGATGCCCCTAAAGAGGATTTTACAGAAGACCAAGCATCTTTAAACTCTTAAGAAAATTCCGAGACTTAAGCTAAAAATACAATAATTGAGAGGTCACTCTACTAGAGATAATAGATCTGGAACACATCTTGTCGGAGGGATTTCACGATGCCCCATGCTTGGGAGGGTCACAAACTCACTTTTGCCCCAGATTACATGGCTGATCTGAAGAAATCGTCCCAAGAGGATTTTACAGGAGATTTGGCATCTTTAAACTCCTGGACACTTACTGAGTCTTGAACATTAACTGCGATGTCTGCGAAGCAACTCAACTGGGGAGTTTGCAACCGTTATCGAAACAGAAAAGCTTGTAACTGTTGGAAGTTCCAAATGGGAGAATTGACTTAAAAGGATACAACGGTACCCAGTGGAAATTAATTTGTCGATATCGAATCGTCCTGAGCGACCGTCAGCTGATTAATAGACTCAATCAGTAAAAGTTGTGACAAAAAGGTGATATGGGAATCCTTTCCTGAATATGGTTGCCCCGGTATTCTGACTTAGGGGTAAGTGATTACTTGTCTGGAAGAAATGGCTCTCACCTTTGAAATCACTTGTACCTGTTATCTGCAAGCAAAAGGATGTGCACGTATGCCCCGTGCCGGATATGACTTCTGCAACTGAGAAAATCCAACTCTGAGCCATCACTTGTTGAGGAGAAAGGTTTTGATGCATCTCTTGCTGGGAACATGATTAATGAAGCCTGCTGAAAATAGGGGACCACAAATGCCTTGGGTTGGAATGCCCCTTTGTTTCAAGCCTTTTGACTTATTGACTACATATGCGTGAACAACAGTTTTTTTTTACTTGCCCCAGACCAACATGGTCCACCAAAAGAAATTGTCTCAAGAGGATTATACAGAAGACTTGACATCTAAAACGCCTCAATGTCTTCAAACTCTTGGAGAGATTCGTCGGATCTCGAAGTAACTGCCTCAGACTGTATGGTCTACAGAGGAATTCGCCTCGAGAAGATTCATGAACAATCTCATATCACCGTGAGATATTCTGCCCCAATACTCTGAACCCTGGATAGGCTGATCAGTCGTCTATATGGACAAACTTCTCATGCTCTTGGGATAACCTGCTCCAGTATGAACCTTGAAGTGGTTTTTCCCCTGACTACTGATCTTCGAAGGAAGACCCCGAATACCTGCCTTTGGAGAAATTTGAATCTCAAAGTAATTGCCCCAGTTTGGCTGAACTCTGAAGAGATTTCTCGACGTGATTGGCTCAGGTTGGCTACACCTTAAAGAGATGATTCGACGTGATTGCCCCAGATCGGCTACGTCTTAACACAACTTGTTGGGAAAGCTCCCGCTCAACAAAGTTTCCTGAGGAAGTACCACTGGATGTGGCTGTCCTTCGGGAGTTTCAGGATTCTCAACTAGGCAAGATTAACCTTCTGGACTGAATTTCCATATGTAAACTTCTTTTGATGTCAAACAAATGTATGCAAGCAGAAAATGTTTTAGTCTGAGAATGAAAATTCTAATGCAACACACATGTTGATCTTGAAGTTTTACTGAAAAAATGTCGCAAACCCTTTATGAGCGGATCACGGATTAGGATACGACATTAATTTTTGAATGAAAGAATGCAATGCACATGCAATACCAACAAAGATCTTTTAGCACAACTCACAGGAGTCAGGAACGCTATCTCTTGGTAGTATGCTTTCGAAATAACCCTGTTTCAATTGAGGACTTTCGGTTTTGTAACGGGGCCTGGTTCACGATTATTGAAATAAGGGATATAAGGCTCAAAATTTATTAGTTCCCACCCACTCTTCGTGACGTCCTCTAGTCATACGTTCAGTTAATTCGACACTAGCGTTCACCTCTCAAAAGAAACCTTTGTGATGGTTGAGGAACCATTGACTTTTAACAGTTTAAGCACCAATCAATTTATTGGAGTAACAGTCATCCCTTTTCGTCTTTGTGTCTGTGTGACAAGACTTTGTTCTTTCGCTTGAGGATCTTTCTTAGGTAATCCTGTTCACATTTCGCTTTCACATTCTTTTGCTTATCCCTAACTTTTGCCTGGACATTCTTTTGAATCTTTGATTTCGGAGTCCAGCGGGATGCCCTAACTTTTGCCTAAGTTGCTTGTTTTCAAGTTTCAACTTAGCGGGCTTTTTCATTTCTTTTTTATTATTCTCTTTTTTTCTTGAACACGTCGTATGACACCGGCTGTCTTGATTTCTTTGGAAGGGTTGTGACTGTTTCACTTCTCAGTTGATGAGGGATAACCATTGTGGTTTCCGCTCTTTGGACCTCTTGATGCGGTAGAGTGAAAAGTAATGGATCCCTAGATGCACACTCCTTTTGAGATTTGAACGCTTGGTCAAACTAACTGACGCCTACCATGCCCCGGGGTTAAATGTTAGGGTTTTTTTACTAAAAGAAACTCCTACTTTAGGGCTCCTATTTGGACGAGGGTCTATCTCCTTATACCTTCAGTGTTTGGGATTTGAAACAATGCCTTTACACATCGTCAACAGGGTTTTATCCAAAAGCACACAATTAGAGATTTTTGCGTTTTCAACTCATCATCCTCCTTCAAGAGTTTAAGTACGACAGTTGGTATTGTAATGCACATATACAAACTTATGAGTGAATAGGAATGGATTACTTCAGGAAAAACATGCGCGCTTTATTAGGATTAACATAAAAAGAAAAACAGATTTCATGCATGCGTACAAATGTTTTGACAAACATAAAAAGCTACATATGAGAATGCAGTAAAGAAGCTAAATGAATGTCCTTGTTGAGGAGGCTTGACTCCGTCTGGACTTATTGATTCTGAAGATGTCTTTGCAAACTGGGTGCTCAATCTAATGAAGAAAGTTCAATTTATGGGCCACCCGTCTGGTGCGATAATCTTTGAGTCAATCAAGTCTTGCACCCTATGTCTGAACACTCTGCAAATGTCAATTGTATGTCCAAACGTTCCCGAGTGAAACTCGCACCTGGCATTCATGTCACAATCCGGAGGAAAAGGAAACGGTACTGGCACTACCTTGCCCAGCTGAATCAAAGAGCCTTGGAGAAGGCGAGCAAGAAACCGGCTTTGAGAAATAGGAACTGGAGCAGACACTCTCTCAGACCTCCTACGTCATCGTTGCCTCTGTTGCTGACAGTTTTGCTGCCAATGTTGATTATGGTGCCTAGTCTGCCCCTGTACTCTTCTTTCCACATTTGGTCGAGGAACAAACAAAGGTTGCTGACGTGATGACTTTGAAACCTGAAGCTGGGGAATACACCCGTGACCTGAGGTATACCCTAGAGAAGGGGAAGGAATACTCACTTCCTTTGCAGCTACTGGCGTAAGATCACCTGATACCTTCAAGCCAGTTGGTCCAAACTCGATTTCTTTGGAGTCAATTAAGCCTTGTAATTGGTGTTGGAATGCTCTACACCCCTCAATATCATGGCCTGGTGCCCCTGAGTGAAAATCACAATAAGCCTTGGCATCTCATCCTTTTGGAAGCTTTGCATGAGGAATCAACTTCCGGAGCTCAATCAATCTTAACTGAAGCAGTTGCTGAAGTAATTCGGTATGACACATCGGTAGAGGATCAAAAACCCTTTCTTGCTTCTGTTGATGATGAAAGGATGCAACCAGGAGGGTCCCACCTGTGATTTGCTGATATGATAATTTCGGAACCCATGGTTTATGGATTAAGGAAGGTCCATGAGGGGAGGGAGGAATATCCACCTCTTTAGCAGCAGTTGGAGGAACATCTCTTCGCTTGACAGTGCTGATGGACGCAAACTCGATTGCCCCTGAATCAATAAGCTCTTGGCCCTTATACTTGAGCATCTTACAATTTTCAACATCATGACCAGGTACCCCTGAATGGAATTCACACCTATCATGGACATTGGAACCCATACGAAACTTGGTGTGTGGAGGTCTCGCATCAATCAAATCAATTAGTCGAAGCTTGAGCAAGTGTTGAAGCAACTGAGCGTATGGCATCAGAATCGGATCAAACTTCCTTTCAAGCTTTTCTGGATTAGGATCCTCTTGGAGAACATGAAGTGATTGCCTATAGGAAAATTTTGATCGCGAAGGAGATTCACGAGGCAATCCGTGGTCTAGAGGAGACCCCAAAGAGATAGGAGAAATGAGAACCTATGCTGCGGAAGCGGACACCTGATTGTTTTCCTTTCTTAACACTTCATTCAGAATTTCCATAACCTAGCCCATCTGAGTCTTTATCCGATTGACTTCTTCTCTCAGCAGTTCCTGACCTCGGGACAACGCCTGAATGTCCACCATAAAATGCCCCGGTTGGGCCTTCATCTCAGTCACCTCCGCTCGGAGTTGTTCCATATCTGAACCTTGATTGTGGTGAATCGAGTAGTTGGAAGAAGTCATGTTGGCCGTTCTGCAAGAATACCCAGTCAAAATGATAATCTACACCCTCAGATTCGGGTACCTGTTATGAATGCATGAACGTATGCAAATGCCATGTTCGGTTATTTCCAGAGAATCTATCTACTTTGATTCAAATTTTGTACAGAATAATCCACAAGAAAAGGGGAAACTGCTCAATAGCAAAATTCAGATATAAGATCCTTGGAAATAATAGAACATGTGTGCTGAAATGCTATGATGTTACATATGTACAGACATGTGATCAGGGTTTCCATTAATATCCTGAATAAAACTGTGTTGAACCGATCTGGCTGAACAATAACCGATCAAGTGTGCAGGATCAATGGTCCAACAAGAAAACCAGAAAACCAGAAGAACCCCTGTAGGTTGATGGTCATACTTTACATGCATCTGCCCTGTCAGTGTAGAACCACGAGCCCAGTGTCTGAACAGAATCATATCATGCATACCAGACCGAGTGTCGGCATAGAATCATATCAATAATACTAGAACAAAAGTACTACTATCACTGATCATAGGAGAACCACACAAAAAGGTATGTAGGAGGTCAAGGTTACCTGCAAACCTGTAAACATCCCCCAATCTCACAGGTGTGTTCTAAAAGGTAGGATCCTCATATTCGGATCCCGGAATAAGAGGCAATAGCACATTCAGCCCGTAGGATACAATGCTATCGCCAAACAAAGATATCGTCATCTGATTCACCAAAAAATAAAGGCCATCATATGCAAGTTCCAAAGTGGGCCCTTGGGTGCGAATGGGTTTGCCACAGAATGCGGTCTGCCATTGTCACCACTAAAGAGGGATGTTTCCACTAAGGTCCTCAATGATCGGTCACCAGATGCACATAACCCTCAAATTCATACCCTGAATGAGGAAAACCCTCAAAGCAAGATAATCCTAAGAAAGTCGCACTCTGGCTGTGCAACTCATAACTACTCCCGTGGAAAAATACCATGAGAGCCCTGTGACTGTCCACTCTAAGTCCTAAAGTACACTCGAACCTGGGTAATGGGCTCATCTCACAGTAACAATCTCATCCCGCCAAAGGAAACCAGACAGTCCAGAATATATGATGCATGGTATAAATAAAATGCAACAAAAGTAGTAAAGTAAAGCGATAAAGCTGTAAATAAAAGAAGTAAAGCTAAACTAAAGCAAACACAAATCAAACACCCAAAAATAAAAAACAAACAAGTGCTAGGAGAGACTCGCATCGGGGAGGGACCAGTAAGAGGTCAACTTTCCCCAGCAGAGTCGCCAGCTGTCGCTCCCCGGGATTTTCATCCAGGTACAAACGCGAAAGTGGCGCGGAAGAAAGAATGAGAGTCGCCAGCCAGGCATTTTTATCCCAAAGAAAGGGAAGGGTAATGCTGCACAAACCCGGGAGAAAGGAAAGAACGAGGTCTCGCGAACCAAAGAGAACGGGTAAGGGAGTCGGTTACGTGAAGGGAAAGATCGCACCCCTTCACGTCCGTCGTACTCGACGGGATCCACACTTGCTGTTTCGATCAAAGGGTGTAAAGAACTGGAAATCAACTACTAACTGGAGAATTAGAAATGAAAGATAGAAAGGAGAAGGGAAGGGAGAAAAAAGTGACTCGATAGGACACTATCGTTGCCCTAGGCCTACGTATTCCCTCAGTGCAATGGGAAAGTCAGAGTCAACGTAGTTCGACGGACTACGGGAAAGGTTGCTCGTCGAGATATCGCATCTCGTGCCTACGTATCTTCAATCAGACAAGAAAGAAGAATCAGAGCAAACGTAGTTCGGCTCACCAAGGGTCGCTTTGTTTGTGCTTTTTAATGGAAACGTCGGAGTACGCGTCCCAGCAGTTAGGTGTTGCAGCTCGCTGTAGGGAGACTTAGGCGTTACTTGTTTGCGGTAGAACGGACATGACAAGTCCTTAAGGAATATAATGAAGGAAATGAGAAGAGAATTTGTTTTTTTTTTGTATTTTAGAAAGAAGTATTTTGATTATTGGTGTGTATAATGCCTATTGCATTTAAGTCTTTCACGTAGGATTGAATGCCTCGCTTGTCGACCCAAGACGGGACGTATGCTAAACATTCTAAGAAAGTGAGAGAAGACCCCTCACTATCTTATTCTCACATGAAAGGCTTAAATGCAATATATGTTATGCCTTTATTAAGTGGTTTTTGCTTTTGTTTTGAGATGAGAGAATAGAGACTCAAAAGAAACAAAGGTAAAGACTAAAGGGGACTAAGACTCACCCTAATATTATCATGCTTGGAGATCCTAAGGGTTAAGTGTGGTATGAGAACCCTAAGTCTAAAAGAGACTAGAAGAAGAGAGCAAGAGGTAACATAACTCACTTCTAAGATAGAAGATGAGTTATGAACCAAGAGGGAGAAGAAAGAAGTTGAACAAAGAAAGCTTTGAAATGCTTTGCACAAACACAAAAGAGAAAGCATTAAAAAGATGAGGGAAGAAAAGTATGTGTGGAAGCATATCCACACACTCAACTTACCATTAGCCCCTACAATCAAAGGTTAGCTAAACAATTGAATATGAAAACATAAGCGAAAGAAGGAAGACAATTAAGCATCAACCAACTTATGAAATGAACTTATGAATTAAAAAAAGCCTAAATCTAAAAGGAAAGGACTCTAAGTGTTCAAGGACTTCTAAAGTCAGTAGCTATATCTAAAGATGTTCTAATAGGGTTAGGGTAACTAATGGGATCAAACTATGTCAAAAGGTGCCAAAGACTCACACAAGTTCAAGTTATGAAGCATGAATGAAGTATGAATGTGTATGGCATACAAACATGAATGAATGCATGAAGAAATGTCAAAGTCAGAAGTGAATGACATATTATAATGCATATGGAAGTCAATGGATGAATATATAAAGCATGAGTGAAATGATTTAAGAAGATTAAACAAGTAGAAGCAAACAATGTTCAAGTTCAAGTAAGAAAGGAAGAAACTTGTAACACAGGTCAAAGTTGAAAAGAACATGAAAATAAATGCCAATGGATGCAAGTCAGAATCATACCTCATATTTGGATGTCTTATAATGCCTTTGAATGAGCATACAAGTTATGAGAATGGATGTTCAAGTAAGAGAAATTAGATGAAGAAGAAGTGAGAAGAAGAGAAACAAGTTTCACATAATGAAAAGAATAATTTGGAATGCGAGTCAAAGTTGCAAATCAAAGATGAATGTTCATGGATTATAGATCAGTACCAAATGATTTTAAAGATGCAATTAGAATGCAAGAATTGATCATACCATATACATATGCAAATCACATTAAAACTAATTAAGAAAGAGATGCAAAATTAGTATATTCACCAAGTATACAAGATGAATGACATTTGAATGTATGAGATGATTATGGGTCAATAGCATATTCAATATGAAATGCAAATGATATTCCTGAATAGGCATTGATGATTCACAGACAAGTTATGTTGATGATTAGAAGAGAAGATAAACAAGTTTAGGTCAAAAGATTCAAGTTAAGGATGCATTTTGAACACAAACACAAACCAAATGAAAACACAATGCAAATGACCTATAATTCTAGGAAAATGCCCTATAATATTCTAATGAGGACCTATATTGATGCACAAAATGATCCTAATATGATGGTACAAGTGCCTCCTAATCAAAAAAAGTTTAGAAGTTAAGAAAGAGCACACAAAACGTTACCTATAGTCATCAACAAGGAAAAAATGGAAATGAACTTGTAAAAATTGTGAAATTAAGGCACAAAGTGTCTAAGTCAGAAGAAAAACAAGTATCAAAAGGTCATGGAAAAATTCAAAAAGAAACATGCTCAAACAAGTCATCAAAATCACATTATGTCAAGAAGAAGGATGCACAAAGAAATGGTTCAAATGCTATGCAAAAATGACTTTAAAAATCTACCAAAATTTTTTTAAATGCCTCAAGATGTTTTTTAGACATGGTAAAAAGATGGGATGCAAAAATGTTTTCGAACTATGCAAAAGAAATTGGACAATGCACAAGTATCATGAAGAAAGTCATTTATAAAGAAAATAAAAGGAAATTATAAAAATATGAGCAAAAATCAAGAAACTCAGAATTAAAAATCATGGAAAATTAAATAAATGTGTTCAGACGCCATGGGAATTTAGTTGGAATTTTTGTAATGGTTTTCGTATTTTTAATAAAAGAAAATCAAAATAATGTCAAAAATAAAAATAAAATGTAAAAAGAATTAACACAGGGGTGTAGACATAGCAAAAATGAAGTTCAAAATGGGACTGGGCTTAAAGCGTGGGTGTGTGAAAAGCAATAGTGATCCAGTCCAATTACAGTGCGTGTGTGTATGGAATTATGGTAGAACCTCAGTCAAACGTTGACTCAATCTTGTGCGTTGGATCAAGTTAATCAGATCGATCAGAAAAGTAAAACAAACGAATGGATGAGATGCAAGGATCATGAAAACTACCACGCACGCACACACATGCAAGTCAAAGCTGAGAGAGAAAGAGGCACGTGAGTGAGAGCACACTCATTAATGTGCTGGCAAGCTGTGAGCCCTAGGATGCGAAACAATCAACGGTTGTGACTTAAAGTTGGCAATGGCTAGGGTTTTGACCTGAACAAGAATCAGGTGACTGGAGAAGACTTCCGGTCGTCTTCTCCGGTGAGTCTCCGGTGAGGCTACATTCTCAGGTCCACAAAAATACACGTGCCTTATATCAAATTAAAGCTGAAGTCGCAAGGAACACAAATGTACAAAGAGAATCGAAGGGGAGAAATTTGCCCTAGGTTTTTAACTAAGCTTCTAACAAGCTCTATCAACTAGCCAGAATTTCCACAGCTTCTATTAAGCTCTATAAACAACAACAACAACAGGCTAAAAATCAATGAAATTGTGCAAGAAAAGTTGAAGAAGTTCAAACCTGGATTGAAGCTTCTTGATGATTGTTGAGAAAACCAGAGGTGAGAGCTTGTTCTTGAACTTGCTTGAGCAAAATAAATGCTCGTGGATGCTTGAAAATGCAGAGGAATAGAGATCTGAAACTTGAAGCTGCTTCAACTCTTAAGTGCTTCAATGTTTCAATATTGCTTGATGATGAAGATTGAAGAAGAATCATGATGAATTTGTGCAGAGAGAGATAGAGAATTCAGAGAGAAATTCTTGAGAGATTTGAGGTGTGAAAGTGAAAAATGAAGAGTGTTCTTTGCAATTTATGTTAGAGAAGCTTTTATAAGTGTGGTTAGCTTCTAAATGTCTTAGTTGACAGTTAGAACTATGGTTGAGTTAACTGTGGTGGCGTGAAGCAATGAGAGGGTCTGCTGAGCAATTTGAAATGGAGAGGGAATTGGCTCGTGTGTTGTGTTGTTATTGATGAATAATGAGGAAAAGAGATGATGATGGTGATGTTATGATGTTGTACAGCAAGGATTGTCATGTAAGTTTTCCCTTTGCATCTTTCCTCTTTCATGTATGGGATGGCAACTATGCATGGCATGTAAGGTATGTGTGTGTTCAAATGAGGCAAAGGCTGGTGTGAAAATACATGCGTGCAAGCAAGCTGAAACAACAACAACAATGCCATAACATCCTATTTTTGGAAGCAAAATATTAATGAAACTGTGGAAGTTTGAGGATGAAATTCTCCATGTTGGATGTATAAAATGGCAAGGTTTTGGTGGCTATGGAAAGAGGATACAAGATAGAACATGTTTGGTGTTGGGATCAGAGTGAATGGAAGTCTCTAAAGTGCATAAAAATAACTTGAAACACAAGGGAACACAACTGGTTTCATGGGCGTGTCAACCGGCATGGTATGCACGACTATGGGCTTGTGAATTTTCAGTGTGAGATCACCAAATTTGAGCAACCATAACTTCCAATCCATTGATCAAATGAAAAAGTGATAAACATGAAAGTTGTAGAGGGCATGGAGATGAACAAGATTGGTGTTCAACTTTTTTTCATTTGGAGCCTTCTTCATTGAGAAAATTTCCTTGACATTTGGCACACCACATGTTTGATGAAATGACTGCTTGCCAGCCTAGTCTTGCTTGGTCATGACTTGCTTTTTGTCTTGATTTTGTCAAACTTTGATTGATCATAACTCCTCCATTTTTGATCCAATGGAGATGTTCTTGCTATGGATTTGAACCTTAGGATGTGATCTTTAATTGGATCAACTTAGGCTTGAAGTTTGAAGCCATTATCCTGAAGAAAGAATGCTTTGAATTGGAGTGCAAAATGGTCAAAACTTGCCATTTTTAGGAACCCTAAGTTTCTATTTTTGACAACTTTGTACAATTCTTGATTTTTGATGGATCTCTTGGATTTTCTTGATCAAATCTTCACCATTAGACATATTTGACTTAAGGAACATGAATTTGACCTTAAAAGGTCAGGAGTTGACTTTTTTCCTTTGCACAGTTGACTTTCTCCTGATTTCTTGATTCTCAAGCAACTGACCAATTGAAAACCTTCTGAAATGAACCAATGGGCAATCTTCCATCCTTAAATACTTAACATCATATGGAAAACATTGAGATCCAATTTGAACCAAAATCTCTCAAGAAGACTTCTTGAATCACAAACCCTAATTTAGACTGCTTTTGCTAGGAGATGATGAACTGTCCAACTTCTTGATGAATTCCCATCTTCCAATGACTTGTGGGATCAAATGGGATGTCATCTGATATACGAGACCCTTGAGGCTTGTTGGGAGACCCTTGGCTCTAGCTCTTTTGCTTTGGATGATCAATACTCTGAAATCAACTGATCACATGCCCTATGCTAAACCAATGATGAATGTTCTATTTTTGTATGACTTGAATGTAATGCAATGCAATGAAAGTATATGCTAAATGATATGAAGGATGAGAGGGCAAATTTTGGTGTATTACACATCCATATTGTGATGATGATTTCCACAATGATGGGAAATCTTAGTGGTCAAAATTTAGGGTATGACAGATGCCCCTATTTAATCTTCTTGGACCCGAAGGTGTGAATGGCGAAAGTATTCGGGCATTCGGGGTGCCTGAGGATTAAATATCGGAATACCCGAAATTTTGATGGTGGTTATGAATGGTAGCTTACTCATCCATCTTCTTTTGCTAAGAAATGACGCTTAGAAAAGGTTAACTTCCCCTCGATCCTAGTTTCCTACTAAGGGACTGGTCTAAGTTTCTTTTGTAAACTTCCCCTCGATCTTGGTTTCCTACCAAGGAACTGGTCTAAGTTTCTAAAATAAACTTCCCCTCGATCCTGGTTTCATACCAAGGGACTGGTCTCAGTATCTGAAATAAACTTCCCCTCAATCCTGGTTTTCTACCAAGGAACTGGTCTCAGTTTCTTTTGTCAATAAAATTTATTGACAAGGGACACTTTTAGTAGCGGCTTTCCTCAAACTTCTCGCCGAATTTTCCTGGGGACATTCCATTTGATAGAAAAACTTTTGATGTCAGACTTACTGGGGAAAACCGTTGGTCTGAGCTGTAGAGGTGCACAAACTTCTCTGTTGGAGATGTCATTTGTCGACTCTACTAGGAAAAATGAGTCTCTTGAGAGACTTCTTTCTGCTTGGGGATACTACATCATACTTTTCTCGAGGTCTTCTCGGAGAAATGCCATGTGATGTATTCCAATTTGGAGGTGCTAATGACCTTTTTGATAGCAAATTTTCCGAAGAAGAACTGTTGTATTGCTGAATCTTTGATTAAGAGGCTTTCTCTGGGGATTTTCCTTAATCCGGGAAAGCGAAGATATCATCTTCAATGGTGAAGAGTGACATTTGTCGACAATTCTCTTGTTTTTCAGAGGTTCAAGTTATCAAAGTGGTCAAGGGACCAACTTTAATCCAGAAATAAACTGGAGGAGAGGTTGTTCAGACACGACATTTCCTGACAAGGAAAGAACTGACAACTCGACTGGGAGGACTTTTATCACTAGGGAACAAGACCGACTAGAGTGATAATGATGCACTATGAATATGAATGTAAATCAATAATGCATGATGTATGTATGTTTATGCTGACAACACTGACGCGACATACAGACTAATAGATGAACACGACTGGATACTCGGCCACTGCGGGGGACGAAGAGGTACCACTGGGTTCAAAATAGCAATTATGCCTTGCTTAGGAGAGAGATTGTCCTTGCGGGGAACAACGTTGATCTGGCTTAGGAGATAAGAACTCTGTCGGGGATGTCGGACGGACTATTTGAATCTGACACAGCCGACCCTTCATTCAGGTGCACTGATTTAGAATGAGTACTTTGATCCTGCACTTTGAAGTTTGATTACTTCTGGAGAAGCGATCGACGTTTTTTCGATGTTCAACAGTCAAAATAATTTGCCATCTTTATTTTGAAAAGCAGAAAAAATTTGACAAGTAACTTCATTTTTGTTTTATTTTAGCCAAGCGCGTGATCCCATAGAGTATTTACAAAGTTTAGAAAATGGTAATTAAAGGGAAAAGGGCTACATTGAAAGATAACGTCCGTTATCCTTCTACCAACTTTGAATTCTGGACATCCAGAGCTTCCGTCGAAGATGAACCTGACTGGAGTTTTCCTGATGGATGACATGACTGCTGCTGGGGAATTTGCCCCTTTGTTGGACGTAGTTATTTTCCATTAATCCCTAATTTTTGCCTGGATTGTACTTTGAGATTTCCAATCCACCAAGATGATTTTTGCTTATGTCTCTAATTTTTGTCTGGATCGCCCTTTTGGGTTTTCAATCCACCGAGATGTTTTTTTTTTATTATTTAGGCGAAGTATTTCATGACTACATCAATATTCGTGGGATAGGCAAATTCTTATCCATCCATGGTTGAGAATCCCAAGGCGCCGCCTGAGAAGGCTTTCTTGACCACATAGGGGCCGTCATAATTCGGAGTCCACTTGCCCCGAGAATCTGTGAAAAATGATTGTATCTTTTTTAGCACAAGGTCTCCTTTTTTGAAGATGCGAGGTCAGACCTTTTTGTCAAACGCCTTCTTCATTCTCCGTTGATACAACTGACCGTGGCATAAAGTCGTTATTCGCTTTTCTTCGATCAGATTCAGTTAATCGTGTCGACTTTGACACCATTCATCCTCTGTTAGCTTAGCTTCCATCAATACCTGGATTGATGGGATCTCTAATTCTATGGGGAGCACGGCTTCCATGCCATATATTAGAGAGAAAGGGGTTGCCCCTGTTGAAGTGCGGATAGATGTCCGATAACCGTGAAGACCAAAGGGCATCATTTCGTGCCAGTCTTTGTAGGTTACAACCATCTTCTGAACAATCCTCTTGATGTTCTTGTTAGCCGCTTCTACCGCTCCATTCATCTTGGGTCGATAGGGAGATGAGTTATGGTGTTCGATCTTTAACTCAGTGCACAACTCTTTCATCATTTTATTGTTCAAGTTGGATCCATTATCGGTAATGATCTGGCTAGGAACACCATAACGGCAAATGATATTGTTTTTTATAAAGCGGACCACGACTTGTCAGGTCATATTGCCATATGATGCTGCTTCAACCCACTTGGTGAAGTAGTCAATGGCTACTAGGATGAACCGATGTCCGTTCAAAGCCTTGGGTTCGATCATGCCAATTATGTCGATTCCCCATATGGAAAAAGGCTATGGGGAAGAAAGAATTTTGAGATGTGTTGGCGATACATGGATTTTGTCTGAGTATATCTGACACTTGTGATACCTCCTCAAGTATTTGTAGCAATCAGATTCCATGGTCAACCAGTATTACCCTGCTCTCAGAATTTTTCTCGCCATTGTGTGTCCGTTGGCATGAGTGCCAAAGGATCCTTCATGAATTTCTTTTATCAGCACGTCTGCTTCTAGTTTGTCTACGCAGCGGAGCAAGACCATGTCAAAGTTTCTCTTGTAGAGTATATCACCGCTAAGAAAGAAACTACCTGCTAACCTTTTGAGGGTTTTTCTGTCTTTTCTTAATGCCCCAGGTGGATACTCTTGTTTCTGAAGGAAGCATTTGATATCGTGATACCAAGGTTTGTCGTCTATGACTGCTTCAATCGTGAAGATGTAAACGGGCCTTTCTAGGCGCATTATGTCAATCTTAGGTATGTTGTTCCATTGACCTACACTAATCATGGAAGAGAGAGTGTCTAATGCATTAGCCATATGATTCTCTTCACGAGGGATGTGATGAAACTCGATTCTGTTGAAGAAGGGTAACAGCCTTCTCGCGTAGTCCTTGTAAGGGATCAGCCCAGACTGGTATGTGTTCCAATCTCCTTTGATCTGATTGATAACCATGGCTAAATCGCCATATACATCCAAGTTCTTAATCCTTAAGTCAATCGCTTCTTCGAGACCCATGATACAAGCTTCGTATTCGACCTCATTGTTTGTGCACTTGAATGTCAGTCCGGCGGTGAAAGGAATGTGGGTACCCTGAGGTGTTATGATGATTGCCCTAATTCCATTTCCGTAATGATTGACAACTAGGTCAAAGATTAGTCCCCATTGGGAACCTGGTTCTGGCCCTTCACTGGGTAGCGGTTCATCGCAATGTTTCATTTTCAAGTACATGACATCTTCGTCTAGGAAGTCAAATCTGACTGATTCTTGATCGTCAATCGATTGATGAGCCAAATGATCGGCTAAAACACTTCCCTTGATGGCTTTCTAAGCGTGGTACTTGATGTCATATTCTGATAACAACATCTGCCAATGGGCAATCCTTCCCATGAGAGCAGGCTTTTCAAAGACGTACTTGATTGGATCCATCTCAGAGATTAACCAAGTAGTGTTGGGATTCAAGCGGAGTTTGTACTTTCTCAACCGCTCAAATAGTTTTGACAGGTGGGTCACCTGATCCTCCTCTATTTTAGATTTGGCAATCATGTCATCGACATATACCTCTATTTCTTTGTGTATCATGGCCCTTTGATAGGTTGCCCTGACATTCTTCAACCCGAACGGCATTACCTTGTAACAAAAAGTACCCCATGGGGTGATGAACGAAGTTTTCTCCATGTCTTTCGGTGCCATTTTGATTTTATTATAACCCGAGAACCCATCCATGAAGGAGAAGACTTTGAACTTTGATGTACTGTCTACCAGCATGTCAATGTGTGGTAAGGGAAAGTCATCCTTTGGACTTGCTTTGTTCAGATCCCTATAGTCTACACACATTCTGACCTTTCCGTCCTTTTTCGCAACTGGTACGATGTTGGCTAACCATTGAGGATATTCTGATGTGGCAAGGAAACCCGTGTCAATCTGTTTCTGTACTTCCTCTTTGATTTTGATGGCCATGTCCGGATGAGTCCGTCTCAACCTCTGTTTTACCGGCGAACATTCTGATCTTAACGGTAAATGATGTTCCACGATGCTGATAGGACTAAGCGAATACATCGGGATACTCTTTGAGAAGCTTTATCAAACTTTCTTTGACAGTTGGACTGAGCAGTGCCCCAATCTTGACCTCCTTTCTCTCTTCCTCTGAGCCCAAGTTGACCGTTTCCAATGGCTCTTTGTGAGGTTTAATGGACATTTCCTCTTGTCTGAGTAATCGGGAGATCTCCTCGGGAATTTCTTCGTCATCTTCTTCTTCAGCCTCAAATACTGGGAATTCAAAGTTGGGAGAAGGCATCAGATCGTATGTTTTAATGGGGTTTAAAACAAGCAATCTGCATGACGTGATGATTATTTTATAGAAGAGATAGAGAGAAATGCAAGAGTGTGTGCAGTGTATTTTTTTTACTGCTTGTTTTTATTATTTGAATTATTTTTTAGGATTACCATTTTCTGAAAAAGCAAAAAGAAAAAACAATAATTAATGCGGGAATTACAGAATGACGTTATTTTATTTATGAACTTGTCAATTCTTGAAACTACAGCCCTATAAAACAAAACTCTCTCGCTTTGGGTGAAGCGAAGAGGGATATTTACAGAAAGTGAGCCCTATCAAAACATCTGTTTCACCTGGGCAGGGCAAAAGGATAAAACAAAGATGGTCATTACTTTAATTTATGAACGATCTTTGGAACATCGACTGGAACCCATTGGCGGCGAACTCCTCGGTGAATCATAAATTCTGGTACCTTCCTTGATTTGTCTTTAGAAATAACGCTGATTTCTGGTCGAGCAGGATCGTTGGAATCTGTCTCCTAGGCAGAGTTGTCGTAGGAGGATTCCTCAGTTGTATTTTGCATAGTATTTTTACTCTCAAGTGTATCTTGCCATCCAGTTGGCTGGATGTCCTTGAGCCTGATACGAAAGCTTTCAGGAGCAGTGTACTTGACCAAGAGGTCGTACTTGTCACTCGGTTGTCCTAAGGTGTCCCACAATTCTTTGGAACTGGAGGAGTCATCTCCCTCGATGACGTTGACCTCGGGAAAGGCATAGTTGATGAACTCTAGTCCTGCAAACTTTACAAATTCATCATCACAGTGGACATTTTCTTAATGACCTGAGTGTTGATCCCATGACATGGTGGGGACGCAGGTATTTTTTCCAATGATGCTCAGCTAATTTTCATTGTTCAGCTGATTTTCTTGCCCCAAGTCTCCTGGGTACAGCTGCCATATAGGCAGACCATCCATCGGGCCATAATAGTCATGGTCAAAGTTGTCTTTCATCAGAGTGTCTTCCTCTAATGAGTTTGGTGGAGCATGGCATCCTTCCGGATCACAATCTCCGTATATCATTTTGACGTCTGACCTTGGTATAAATCTCGGACTCTGTGCGGGATAGAAAAATGGCGTAGGCACCTCTTCCTGAGACATATAATCGTCCTCGTTAAGATAGGACTTCCATTCCTCATATGTGTCAGAGGAATCTCCCTCGTTGATGGTATGTACTTTTTGAGACACTGGGTGAAGGAAACCTCCACTTGGAAGAAGTTCTTTATGGGATGAAGACTTTCACCATTAGCGGCAGTCTGGGTACAGGTTGCAGAAAAACCAAGACCCTTCTTTGTTTTATTATCAGTAGGAATGACAAGTTGTCCCCATCCCTTTGCATTGTTACTTTTGATCACCTCGAGAGCATCTTTGTATGAGGATATTGATGTTCCCTTCTCTAATTGATTCTCACTGCTTACCGAAAGTGCCTGGAACTGAGTTCCAACAACCTCCTCGTGTTCTACACAAGTGGACAATGATAGATTACTCACGATCAAGGCTTGTTCTCCACAGACCATGACGAGTTGGTCATTCTTGACGAACTTCAGCTTCTGGTGAAGTGTCAAAGTGACTACCCCAGCCTGGTGTATCTAAGGTCTTCCCAACAAACAGCTGTATGTTGCTCGGATGTCCATGACCTGGAAAGTGACTTGGAAAGTGTGAGGACCGATAGTTATGGGAAGGTCGACTTCGTCGATAACCGTTTTTCGGGATCCGTCAAATGCTTTGACAACGACCTCACTGCCTCTCATCGGAGATCCTTTGAATGATAGTAGCCTTAGAGTGGACTTCGGCATAATGTTGAGAGCCGATCCGGTATCTACCAGTACGCTGGCTAAGGCATCGTCCTGGAAGTTGACTGTGATATTGAGCGCCATGTTGTGGCTTTTGCCTTCTTCTGGAAATTCCTCATCGCTGAACCCTAAGTTGTTGCAGGAACTGATGTTAGAGACGATACTATCGAATTTCCTTGTCGACACATCCTGTGCCACAAAGGCATGCTCTAAGACTTTCTGTAGAGCCTCTCCGTGGGCTTCGGAACTGAGCAAAAGAGATAAAACAGAGATCTTTGAAGGAGTTTGTAACAACTGATCAACAATGTTGTATTCACTCCTTTGGATGAGCTTCAGCATCTCATCATCGTTCTTTGAAAGGTCGGGATCACTTGATTGACCGACTGGTGGATTGGGAACTTCCGTTTAAGGTTCCTTTTCTCTGCTGGGTTCTCCAACTCCTCTGTTGAAGATTAGACTGCTCCGTGTTACTCGACTGATGTATGCAATATCCACGACGGAGGGTAATGGAATTTCCTTTCCATTCTCAATTGTTGTTGCACCGTATTTGTAAGGGAACGCCTTATCGGATTTGTACAACATTGGTCCTGGTATATAGATAACTACATGAGCCTTCTAATTTCTCTGACTGTCGTAAGTAACTTCAATCAATTCCTGGTTAAGAACCTTCGATTCGTCAAGTAGAGGGATGATGGTACAAACATCTTTGGTCCTTTCGTGATCAGAGATCACGACAACATCCTTAATCTGATAAGCGAAATAGTCTGGTGTCCAGTTGATTGATCCAGAACTTGGACACGGTTGAATCTCCTTGGGAGCCAACTGACTTTGAAGGGCTGCTCGCACGAGGTAACATCATTGATTATTTTTCGAGCAGACTCTACAGCGCTCGTAATTGTGTGGTGGCACCTGGCCACGTCCGCTTTGAATGCAGTTCAACCTTACTAGGTTTATTTCCATAGATCGGACATCCTAACTTTGATGTCTAGTTGGGTTCCCGTTTGTCACACTGATTTGTTGTGTGTCTTCGTCTAGATAGATCGGGATCCACCAATGGTTTAACAAGTGTTGTATAGTTCTTTGAACGAGAGCGCACCATTGGTTACTCTCACAACATACTTTACAGTTCTGATAATTATGTGAAGTGAGAAAACCGAGTTGGACTTGCTTGGCGTGTAACTCCACCAAGTTGGTATTCATCAAACAAATATCAAAGATCTGAATCATGTTGATCTGATAAGGATTTCTATCATGGTAGTCCTGGATCCACCCAAGATCCATCTGATGCTGGAGGGCCTCTTGTACAAAAGAGCATCCCTGTTTGTTTACCGAGCAAATCAGACAGGAATTATAATCGTGCCGCGGCAGATTAAGTTTATGGCTTTTCCTTGAGTGCATTGCCACTAAGTTGACATTTATTGCACGTATGTCGTGGTTCTGAATGATGTTGGAATTCGCATGAGTCATGTTAACTCCATGAACTTGATGCTCTTGGATCCACCCGAGATCCAATTGTTCCTGTAGAGCTGATTATGAGGTGGCACATGTCTGTATCCACTCTATCTACAATGCATCTTGACTAAGTTGGCCCTCAATAAGAGTACATCATGAATTTGATAGTTGTTGTTAGACTCTCCCTCTAACAAATTTACCGCAACTTTCTCATGTTGAGGCAACGGGTTCGTGAGAACATTAGGATTTATATTCTTGAAGGATAAGACCCCACTTCTAACAAGCTGTTGCACATCAGATTTGAAACTGAGACAGTTTTCTATGTTATGCCCTAGTCCTCCTTGATGTTAAGGGCAAGTCTGATCTGCTTTGAACCAAAAAGGCGGATTTTCTTGTATTGTAAAAGGAGACCTAGTTTAGACGTGTCCCTTGACCATTAAGAGTGGAAACAATTCTGCGTATAACATGGGTATAGGGTCGAACCTTGGCGGTCGCGTTGTACGGTTGTTGCTATATGGAGGACGAGCCTGCTGAAGAGGATGTTGTGTCCTTTGCAGATATTGCTGTTGATTCGGTTGGCTCTGAGTAACCTGAGGTTGATACATAGGAACATGCGCAGAGTTGATAGCAGGAGTTACAGCTGCTACTGGTTGGTACCGCCGCCTTTGCTTTGCAAGAGAGATATTGCCAATATCTTACCATTTTTTCTTAGGGAGAGCACTACCGTATCGTTTTGTACTACTTGATGATCCAGCATCTTTAACTAAACGTCCTTCTCGGACTGCTGCCTCGAGACGAACTCCCATGCCTACCATTTCAGTAAAGTCACTGGGCGCATTGGCGACCATTCTGTCGTTGTAAAATGAGCTCAAGGTCTTTAAGAAGATCTTTGTCATCTCTTTTTCCTCAAGAGGTGGACTAATTTGGGCGTAAATCTCACGCCATCTCTGAGCATACTCCTTAAAGGTTTCCTTGTCCTTTTGTGACATGACTCTGAGTTGATCTCTGTCCGGTGCCATCTCCAGGTTATACTTATATTGTTGAATGAAGGTAGCGCCAAGATCTCTGAAAGTGCTGATCTTAGTGTGGTTTAAACCCATGTACCATTTGAGTTCGGCACCGGTTAAACTATCCTGGAAATAATGGATCAGTAGCTATTGGTTCTTTGTCTGAGTCGACATTCGCCGAGCGTACATCACCAAATGGCTTTGAGGGCAAGAGTTACCCTTGTACTTTTCAAATTCGGGCACTTTGAACTTGTGCGGAACTTTCACATTAGGGACCAAACAAAGTTCTGCGTCATCCTTTCCGAATAGATCCTGACCGCGAAGGGCTTGCAGCTCTTTCTGCATCTCCAGGAACTTTTCCTGGAACTCATTCATTCTGTCGAACATACTTTCGTTTCCACCAGAAGGTATATGTGGAATCTGTCCTTCCGGGACAGTGTGTACCACGGGTGGTGGTATAATCATCATGGCAGTGACTCTAGGTCCTTCCCTCTCCCGAAGTTTGTAACCTTCAGGAGTTGCTGTCATGCCCCGGGCATCTCGGCTTTCCCAAAGTTTGTAACCTTCAGGCCCAGCGGCTCATGCTGTAGTTCCCTGATCTTCAGTGATCGGCGAAACATATCCTTTCGGGATATAGTTAATAGGCATGCCCCAAGGACGATCTGTAGGCATGTTATACCGAGGATAATACTTTTCCACTACGGACGTTGATGTGATCTCTGAGATCACAGTCCTTTGTTGTTGCATCTGAGCTTCTGCTAGAGCTTGCATGTTGTTATGAAGCTTTCTCAGATCCTCTTTCAGAGTGTCGATCTCTTCCCTCAACTCTCTGTTCTCTTCCTCGAGATCATCCATCTTTTTCTGTCGATTGACCCGAGTATTGTACGAATGAGACAGTTTGACTCTAGAATCGAGACACAGACGTGAGATTTGTAGGGAAGAAGAATGCGTTACGTGAGAATAATGAATGCAATAATTATATTTTTTTGTTCAATCAAAATAAACTTCGACAATTGGATTGTAAATATCAAAAAGTGGGGAAACCTCATTTTATTGAATTCAAAGATTGCAGAATGGAAATACAGTAATCTATATAGTGCTGTAAAAGGAAATCTAACTTATGGGTCCTGAGTCCTCTCTGAGGAGAGCTCAGGTGCTGGTTCTGGTACTTTCCTTTTCTTTGACCGGGGCTCTTGACCCGTTGTCGGGTTGTCACCCCTTTGCCAAGTAAAGGAGCGGGCCAATTCCTCTGGTCCTCTTGATTTTCTACAGCATGTTGCTCTAAAATCTCGATCAGAGCGTCTTTTTCTTTTAATAGTTGCTGTATTTTCTTGCACTCCACATTGAGAATACGGTACTTGTTCTTCCAAGACCTCTTCTCCTGTTGAACTTTGTTGAGAGTAACTTGAAGTTTTCCGTATCAGACATAAAGTAAAGGCCATGGTCCCTTACTGGATGAACTTCCTGACGAGGGTAAGGCATCCTCAGCTTCAGAGCTCTAGTTTGTACCCAGTGGAGATAAGGTTCCACCGAGACACAGTCTGGTTTTCCTAGAGACTCTCTTCCTTTCCGATGAACGTGTTTCTAAGCATGCATTAAAAAAAGAATCAACTCAAAATCATTAAAACTCAGAGAGGAATTAATTTTTGAATCAATTAAATAAAATCACAAAATTGAAATATTCAAAAAAAGGAGCCAAGAACACACCAAGAACACGCGCCACCCAACTGTTTCTGCATATTTGCATTTTCTCACCAATATCACTGAATACTTGATGAAATCACACAATCCACATATCAATATACTCGTTTTCACCTCACGATCATGTCTATGGTCTTTAATTTCATTTATTTTAAGCATGGAATAAGAAATCAAGACAAAACCTCAAGAACCCTAAAATTTGCATGAAGGCTGAGAATTTTGATACACGATTCAAACAAAGCAATTAATTGAGGGGAAACATTCTATGCATGATTATGAACATTTGGCAAAAGTATTGTGTGAGGAAATATGCATAGATTACGAGATGACCAAGTTTAAGCTTACTTGAAGGTCGTGACAGCAAGAGCAAAGTGATTTTTGAGTTAGAGGTGTTACAGATGGGTTGTGATGATCTGAACAGCTTCCCTACACCATATGGAATGTGTTTAAATGCTTGGAGTTGTTTGGAAATGGCTGGATCACTTCATGGCATCTCAACTACAACTTGGTTAAAACCTTGAGCAATTGGCTGGTGATTATGAGAAATCAGTGTTCTAGTTGTGGTTTAAGTGTTTGGATCACATTTATATGATGTTTATGAGGTGTGTGTGTGATTGGTTTGGTTGGAATGGCTCTCAAACTCAAAACCCGATAGTGACTTGCTTTGGAAGGCAATTTTGAAGTGAAAGAAGAGATTTTGAGGAAAGCATCAATTTGATGTCTTTGGTGTACTTAAACTGAGCACAAATGAGCTCTATTTATAGTAGAGCAAGTTTATTTTGCAAGCAATAGTGAATGGCAACTGCAACAAACCCTTGGCCAATTGGATCATTGTGGAATCTCAAGTCTCCTCTAGCCAGGCTAGAGGTTAGAGCACAGGCCTTTGGTTCCCTAGTTCAGAGATCATTCTTGACTCATTCAGTTGGAAAAGGCTCAGTTCATGCCACCTTGGTGCATCCATTGAATGCTCCAAAACAAAATTGGAGTCTTGTCCCCTTTTTAGGCATTTCTAGGTTTGGCATGCTACTTTTGGTTCCAAAGACTTGGGAGGCTTATGGATCAGTGTTTGTTCCTCCTTGGTCTCCCCCTGAGGTGTTCAGATGGATAAACTTGTTTGTCATTTGCACAATTTGGTCAAATTGAGCAAAATGCACAAATCTGCCTTGCCATGACAGTTGCAGCAACGCATATTGCCATTGTCATAACTCTTAGTTCAAATAGGATTTGATGGAGTTCTTGGCCATTTTGGAAAGCTCTCAATGATACAACATATGTGTGATCATAGTTTGTCTTACACTTTTTGGATCCAAGTGAAAAATGCCCCTACATTTTGAAAAAAGTGAAACAGATTCTGACTTAGTGAAAATTTCACTAAGTGTTGGAAAAAGTGGCATTTTCATGTTTTTGTCATTTTGGTCACTCCATAACTAAAAATCCATGAATAATTGGAGTGAGGTGTAGTTGATACTTTTAAAGTATACCATGAGAGCTACAAATCCATCTTTGGATCAGCCAAAATAGTTGCTTGGATCACAAGTTATGATCCTTGGAAGTTGGTACCCTAGCCACTTTGTTCCATAACTTAGAAAATTTTTAAGTTTTTTATGGTTACCCCTTTTACAAGTTATGTCACTTTTATTGATTTTTCTTGATGAATGCTGATTCCAATCACACATTAACATCATTTTAGGGTTAGGGAACCATAATTGATAAAAAAATCAAAAAGTCAAACTTTGACTTTTGGGCACAATTGACTTTTTATCAGATGAATTCCAAACTGTGCGATCCTCTATGAAATCAAGTCCTTGACCTAAATCAAACTTGATGGATTGATTACATAGGTGTTATAGGGTGTATTGAATCATGTCCCAAGGTTTGGGAGCATGTCTTGGTCAAAAGTCAAATGTACAGTTGACTTTTTTCGCGAAACCCTAACTGTGGTTTTGATGAACTTGAAACTTGTGAATCAAGCTTCTTGGATCAATCCATTGTTGCAAATGGATCAATATGGTTTATTAGGGACCCCAAAATTATCTCTTGAGGTCTTGGCTCATGTTTTGTCCCAAAAGTCAATTTAGGGGTGAATTAGGTCAAGAAACCCTAATTCCTGATTTTTTTTATGAATGCATCCCCTGAGGCTAAATTGACTTGATGATTGGGTTTATGATGTCCCTTAGAGTATTTTGGGTTATGTTTTGAAGCATTGGCTCATGCCTAGAGGAAAATTTCCACCTGGAGGCCCTGGTCGACCAAAAACCCTAATTTGGTGACACTGGCGATCTTAAGGCTTGATCCATTTCGAATGCTGCAACCTTGTGCTTGATTCTTGATGTGGGAGTCCTCTTGATCCATTGTGGATGTTTGAGAGGTTTAGACAAGTTGAAGATCATGTCATTCCTTGATTGATCCTTTGTCTAAGAGCCCTGAGAGGGCTTGGAACCCTAAGTTTGATTGTAGTGGATGCTCACCCATCTTTGGGGAGACTAATGAGGTATGATGGTCCATCCATATTGTGATGAAGATTTGCACAATGATGGGAAATCTTACTGGTCAAAATTTGGGGTATGACAACAATACTTAAAGAATTACATTATTCTAATTGATCAGAGATAGAGCACATAGATACTCATCTGATCTCATCTGATATCCAATTGAGTGTTTCGATAATATGGGGTATTACACTCTCCCCCCTTAATTTGAAATTCGCCCCCGAATTTCCTCTAATAAAAAATAACCACAACTTGTATCATTGTCTTAGTTCCACACTCAACTTTACTTCCGTTCAAATTCTGACGTACTCAAATTCCAACTTGATTTCACAGACCAAAATCCGTATTTTCACAAATTATCAAACGCCACACCCCTAATTTTACTCTTATTCCAATATTAGGTGAATTTTCAACTTGCTTTTCCTCAATTCATGTGTTCTTTCATACTAAAACACTTGGTCGCATTCTACCTTCGGATAGAATGTACCATTCCATATGCCTATACTGAGTCACAAACAAAACCGCAACACCTTATCTTGGTTCAGGATAACAAGAACTCATCAAATATGATATTTCATCTCTTTCGTATCACACCAAAAGGTAACACACTTAGAACGAAATCTTCTTACTTCGTACTTATGAGCAATAATCCTCAAGTTCTTATCACTCTGACCAACTCTTTCATCTGTCACCTTCCACTGCATAACCCAAATTCTAACAGTGGAACACCATAGATTCTCAATCACTACCAAGTAGCTAACAGTCGGCGGAGAACACACTTATCCACTGGGGTCTTTACTAACAAATGGTACAAGTAACTTACTGACGTCCTATGGTAGAACAATTTCCTCACTGACACACAATATCATAACATCGGTCCAACACTCTCCAGACGATACAGGTACAGGAGTTACACTGTTACAATCATAACCATACAACTCTCAATCCATTCTAAACTCGGACCAATACATCCCCACATAGTTTAACAACTTCCAGTTCTGGTTATCTCATTCCATAATAATTCTTCTTACAGTTTTCCAACTTACTCAAGGTTCTTTGTTGACACGAGGTCTCAACCAATAACACAGAACACCAACACGAAACTTCAATTATAAGAGAATCACCACTTATCAAAACTCAAACCATCCAAGGCATAATTGTGAGTTTCCATACTACTCACCAATTCACATACAACACTCCACATACACCCACTCTTTCGACGGCCATGCCACGCTTCTCAATTGAATCCACTTCTCTCACTCGTTCTGTTCCATATACGATCCAAGTTACATGCTTAAATCTGGAACGTCCAATTCTCACTCTTACTTGGGAAGATAACTTTCAAATTCCCTCCTCTAGGTAAAACACAACTGCACACAACTGGTACCCCTCTCACAGAGCCTAAATCTGATGCCAAGAATTCAAGGAAAATAACAATTACTAAACTCTGACCAACCGCTCATGCCATAATAACACCAAAATTACACACAGAAATTTTCCTTGTAAGATCAATACTTCGTGAGTATTTTCTAACTTCGTCCTTAAGGCTCTCAACAGTACTGATAACGATACACCTAAGACTTCCTCACGCTCAACACAATTCACAAGATTACTTCCCCAAGTCAAATTCCTTGTCATCTTAAACAAATGATCGACTAAATAATACCCTTCCAAAAGTTCTGATTTCAAAAACGCAAATCCGTCTTTCATTTACTTGCAATCTCATTTTCCATCTACACAATACTCTCCAATCGAAACAACATAAGGTAACAAAACACAGATGATGGTTCCTAGGGGATTTCACAATTCACACACACGTTAATCGATTTCCAAATTCCAACGTGATCACACGACAAATCTTCGGCAGAATAGTTCATTCTCTGCTTATACAACTACGCTAGCGGGAAACTAATAATGACGACATCCTAGGGTTTTAGCCACAACTGATACTTGATTCGTCCACAAGCAAAACCCAACACGCAACCATTATGTGATACCACAAAAGCGATGGACATCTCATGTCGAGTATATAACCTTATTCTCTCACTTGGACTCCTTGGTGAGAAATAAAACAACAACTTTCTTAGTCCAACAAAAGGTAGATTCTGAATATTCCGATTGTTCACAAATACAGAAGTTTCTCTATACCTGAAAATTAATCGGGGCAATGCATCCTCTTAAAGAACCTTTCCATCACTTTGTACACATTAACCGGGATTTCTTGCCCTTCACTATCCATTACACATCCCACTTACACCAAATTACTTAATGGAAGATTCAAAACCGACAATTCTCATCAACTATTTACAAAACCCTTCTGGTATAAACCATTCCATGATTTATACTTAGTCCGTAATAAGTCCATATTTGCTTTTCGTTGTTTTTACCGTAATCTTATTTCATAAAATACAATACTCACTGTTCCACAAAGTACATCCCCTCACACTTGTCTCAAGAATAAGAATCCATCACGCACACTTGTTTCACATGAAGTATGTAAACACATCCTTGTGTTCCTTCTCAACTTCTCTACTACTTTAGACTCACATTAAAATCCAAACGTCCTTGACTCTCCACTTAGACCAGCTGAAAGACATTATTCCGTACACACTCCTTAAGTTATTCTCGTCCATTAAAGATACTATAGCGACCTTAGAAACAGAAACACAAATAATTATCTCACATTGGACCTTACGTCACACATTCCACAAAACAACTTTTCTTTTCCACGGAATGAGATTACTTGAAATTCTTATCCATACTAGTGGTCAATCCAGCTCTACTAGCGATTTTACATATTCCTTGATACCTTGACCAATCGTCCGATAGAGATCTATAACTTTCAGACTCCATCGATTCCAAAGAATTGCTTGAACACACACTATTCTTTAATTCAATGCTACCCAAATCACAACATCTACTAAAACCCCACTGAACTGACCAAAACTCCTCACTTCTATCTCTTGGCTTGAGCCTACCCTCACAGCACAAGCTCCGACAACACTTCGGAGTCCTCGTGGTCACTCAACCATGGTTCTACCTATCACATACGTACCATGAGGTTGATCAGGCCCAACACTACATAGTATGATATTAAGATTCATGGTAGCAAGACACACTTAAGAGGCAGGAATAGATTTACTTATGATGTTTCAAGGCTAGGTCGAGGACGCGACCTGCTCTGATACCAACTGTAATGCCCTGTATAATATATACCTAGAATAATACTATACAAGCATTTTATTTGGTATTGGCACCATCATAAATTCCTAATGGCGTAATTCACATACTTGACCATTCTAAAAATATAAACACAATCTATGGTACAAGATATGGAAACTAGCCAAAACAAAAACTAAGATCAATATACAATATCCTTAATTGTATACAACAAATTACACAGCGGAAAACTACAGCTAAGCTTCTCTTGAAACATCCAAGCATAACTCCACTTGTTAATCATACCTGCAAACAACGCCTGAAAAATAACAACAACAATGGGGGTGAGACATTAAATCTCAGTGAGTTCCCTATCTTATGGATTCTCTCAGCTTTACAGGGTTCTAGCCAAATCCTAACTCAAGCCAAGGGGAAGGGAAATGACCATTAGTTCACAATCTCACACTATATGGAAACATGTCATGAGTTCACCAACTAAAAATATCACTAATCGATAACTTTACCAAGGCATCCCCTTTTTCCGTCCGCTTCTAAGTTTAGAAGTCGACCTGAGTCATGGATCCTTGTAATTTACTTGGCATATGAAATGGATTCGGGATCATCGGCCTGTTAACCGTGAACCGTCACTTCTCATGGCTTGTTAACCATCACAAGTCTCTTTACCATATAGGCTCCATTCTTACTACACGCGGGAATCAAACCTACCAAGTAATTATGCATACGTTTCAGAGGAGCTCGAGACTCATGAAACTGGAACTCAAGGGAAAAGGTTACGATTACGTGATCTCACACTCACAAATGTGATTGTATTCGACAATCACAAGGCCACATTCGCCTTAAGGCCTCTTTTACCTTTTTCTCATAATCACAATGGTTCACACATGTTCCATACTAGTGTTTCACTCTCTCCTAGACCAATACTCGTCACGGATGCACCTTTCTACATCGAACGCATGAGCAAAGCCATCTAGGTTCTCTACTCTAGACCATTATTCGACAAGGATGCGACTTTCTACATCGAATGCACGAGCATCACCATCTAGAGTTTCTATCACAATCCTAGTCATAATCATACTTAACAACAATTAGTTAGACATGGTTTAACACAATTTGCATAAGTGAAACATTTATCACAACATATCACATAAACATTATTTTCACTCAATTACATAGTTAACACAATTTTTAGGTTCCCTCTGATTCATTTAATCGGGTATCGAAGTTAATATTTCTCACTCTTATCCCATAGGATATTTTCATAGCTTTCCAATGGCTATCACTATGCCTTGATCAGAATTACAATCCAAAAGATATCAATTTTTAAACATTTTTCAAAATCATAACAGTGGTAACCGGTTACCTCAAAATGAGTAACCGATTACTCATTGTCTCTGCGCATTACAGTAGCAAATTTATATATGGTAACCGGTTACCTCAAAATGAGTAATCGGTTACTTGGTTCATTTTTCACGCAGAATCCCAACTTTTCCTGCATGTAACCAGAAGCACAAAAATCTGTTTTTAATGGTGCAAAACTTCACCAAATTCAACCAAAACACATTGGGACATGATAACAAACTTCCCTGATTAGTTCATGGTCTCTCACACCATTTAATACCTCATTGGATCATCTTCCGAATGGCTCGATGTTGCGGTGAGAATCGGATAACAAGCTATTAGTTAACTTGCATCACAAGACTTTGAAGTTCACCACCGACTTTGATTTATCCAAAGGAAAGGTTCAAGATCGAGAAAACCTAAAGGGGGGAGATCTATGGTTCGGGGGTTGGTTACGCCTAGGGAAGTTATTAGCATCCTAAACGTCCGTAGTACTCTACGGGAACCTCTTGTTAATGTTGTGTTATGTCTTACTCGCTTTCTAAGGGTGTTATGCTAAAGGTTGAAACCCTAGGGGTTAGTATCTAAGTATACTCGACAAGGTATCGCACCTTGCGCCTACGTATCCTGACGGGAGTGGAATCAGAGTATCCGTAGTTCACCGATCTAAGGGTGAAAAAGGAACCATTGACTATGGCCAAAGTTCCAAGGGGAAATGAGTGTAAGCTCATTTTAGAGTTCACGATAACTCTCTATATCTAAGTTATAGGGGAAGGTGAGTTCTCATGATGGTGAGAATCACATAGAGTTCAAAACTCTAATCTATTGCTAAGTTATGATTTCATGGCTCTCATGAGGCCAAGAAATGGGATAAACTTAAGAGGATAAGGCAAGGGTGGTTGTTTAGTGACTCATGAGTCAATTTAGGATGATCTCCCTTTGGAATGGGGGGAAAAGATAATAGTTTTGAAATTACTAAGAAATAAATAGCTATATGAGATGAATAAAAAGGTGCACTAAAGCCTTAAAAGAATTTCCAATTTCAACATGAATAAAAGCCAATAATATTAAATATTTTCAACCATTTCTTTTTATATTCAACAAGTAGATCCAGTTAGAAACCAATAGCAAAAAGAATGGAAGAAAAAGGATAAAAAACAAGCAAGTTATGAAGGTTTGAAATTAAAGTATAAACTTGAAAATAAATAAGACAAACAAGTAGTAAAAAAGAAGGGAAGGGCACTCCTAGGGATTGAACCCAGGACCCTGCGTGTGCAAGCTTAAAACCAAAGCCATCTGAACCAATGCACGCATCTTGAACAAACAATGATAGCACATGTATATATGTAAAGGGAAGCGAAATTCAGAAAAATAGAACAAAAGGACTGGGGCGAGGGGGATTCAAACCCCAGTCCTAAGGGTTAAAGGGCGCATGTGCATGTGTGTGCTTGCCACTGGGGTGGCTGTTACATCCGGTAACAATCTTGACTTAATTAATACAAAACCCTTGCGCACGTATATAATTCAAATTAACAAACCAAACCAAACCAATACAACAATCTGCTCACAATCAGTGCCAAGCCAATCAACCATTGCCACTCAGAATGAAATAGAAACACATAATTTAAACCTCAACATCAGGAATTGCCACAAATATTAAATACCAAGTGAATGCTTTCATCATACAAATTGAACATCCTCAAAGTAAAAGAACATTTGAATACATGGTGTGACAAATTCAAACATAGGCATGACAGTAATATTTAGCAAACATTCAACACATTCGAAAAGAAATCATGTAATGACATAACTTGAATGTAATTAATAAACAAACATGTGGACTATGGATCCAAATCAGCATGTCATTAGGTTGAGTTTCATGTATATCCAAGGTTCAAATTATGAACATGTTAAATGAAAGAAAGCAAAGAAAATCTTTAGTACCAGATTACATGATTAATATGGTTAAATGAATAAAGCAAAAGAACAAGGCTTGCAGCATCACTTAATCAAAGTATCAAAAGAAAGTAGCATGATGATCTTATTGGAACATACATAATGCAGTCAGTTAATAACATGGTTTAAAATTCAGAAGCAACTCAAACATGTTATCTAGTTGAAAAATAGGAATAGAACAGACCAAGCAATGACATATTCCAGGACTACTCCAACTATTAGTGACAGCTTATAGGATATGTTAAGTGAGTGTTAAGTAGAATGATGGCAACAACATAAAACATCAACAATACAAGCAGTCAGCAACAGATAAGCAATATGTCATTAGAGCCATTATACATTCCACAAGGCAATGAGTTCATAGGATTAAATGTACAACAATCAATGCTAGCACATCAGTCAAATAACAAGATTCAAAAGTCATGATTCATTATGGTTATTAAACAATGCAGCAGACATAACTTCCACAAAGATAGCATACAAAAACATGATGATGCTTCATACAACTCAACTGCTCATCAAGGCAAGATTATAGGCATACCAATCAAACATAATGGCAAGGAAAGTTTGCATTCAGTCATAAATGGTAGAAGGCATAGTGATAATTCATATATCAAAGCTAGATTAGAGGTACAAAAATTAAGTACAATGTCAAAGCAAGTTTACTTAGGTTCATGGCATTTTTATACATTATGAAGCATAGGTTCAAACAGAGTTGTGTACATGTATGAGCAGTGACATCCCAAATCAAATAACAGTTTAGAAAAGAGTATCACATGTAAGCACACACAAAAGGTTACATACTTATAATGTTGATACAAGTATGATTAGTCATGCTTCTAATGATGAATATACAACAAGAATAGCATCCTGGTGTTCAGAAACTGAGCAAATATATTCTAGGCAACAAGGCATAAGACATAATGGCATAGCAACAAGCTCACTCAAGTGATACCATCCAAAACAGCTAGTGGAATATGACCTGGCAAAATCCAATTTGGGCAACACTCATGAAGAGACATACATAACACACATGTAGACCAGGTTCAAGGCAGGTTGGTACATATTATAAGCGCAAAGTGTATCAAACATTCACAACTTAGAAGCAGGTCAAAAGACAATTCAAGGCTAGCATGCATATTTTGGACACAAAGCCTAACATAGAGAACAAAAGCATGATGACACAAAACAAAACCTTCTGAAATTAACAGCTTCACCAAAATAGTTTTAGCATGCACAAAGTGAAATATCATGATATGACAGGTCATGGAGTATTGAGAGGCACAAGATTAAATAGGAACAACTCAGTGTAAATTGACAGCAACAAAATTCTCATCCTAAGTTTAACATTCATGAATATGAACTTTACACATACATTAAACCAATATCATACCAATGAGCTGCAACACAAGAAGTCAAAGACATAAAGTAACTATTGGCATATCTTAGCACACCAAACTCAGGCACATGAATCCAAAACAAATTCTATGTTTAAGGACATGATTCAACAAATATCACACATAGGCAAGACTTGGATACAAAGCATGGAAATAAGTTTAAGCACACAAATTGATTATTCATTAGTGATGACAGAAAGAGAATACAAATGACATTTAATGCAAGCAACTTCCAAACAAGCATGGATAGATAGGTTTACTGAGCATATCAGAAATAAGCATGGAACTAAGATTCAAGAACCTCTCATCTCAAAATAACCTCCAAGCACCAAAACATACATAAGTAGGTTAACAATTCCATCCATCTAAGCTTGACAGTACAACACCAAAGTGAAATCTTGTAAACTTACAGCCAGTTAATGAACAAAACCAAATCATCATGGTGATATCTCAAGCATAATAACTTAACATGAAAGGCAGTATACCTGTCTACCTCAACATATCAGTAAAACAAACAAAATCAGTTTGCTTCATGATATCAAGCCATGAGCAAACAATCAAACATACTCAAACACATATTAGCAAGTTACATATGTAAAAGAACGACATAATGCACATGACATAATGATATCAATTGAGCATGATTATCAAAAGGGAAAGAGTATGATACCAAGTGGAGTAATGTCCACTGCACATTCAAGTGTACTGAATGCTCTTCTTTCTGAACTTAACAATAGAACTCCAAGGCCACCTTTCTCCTTTCTTGCTCGAAACTTAAGAACTCAGAGACTATTTGAGTATTTTGTGAAAATTGTTGTTGAGTTTAAGTGTTGAGGTGAGGTCCTATTATAGGCTGAGCAGATGGGCTTTGGTAGGTTGAGTCCAATGCACAAACACATGGTATGCTGAGTAGAAAACTAGGGTTTGCAACGTCTCTTTTCAAATTCAAACTTGGTCCACTTCTTGGAGACAAACGCACTTCTCTTGCTGTACAAAAATCTCAGAGGTGCAGGGTAAATTTCACAACTCAGTGCATTGCTTGAAAACTTCTCCTTTGTTGTCATATGAGAGGGTATTAAATGAGGCAATGGTTGGGATTGCGTAAGGGTATCTGCAGGCAAAAGCAGTCCCTATGCTGAAACAAGCAACTCTTCAGAACCACTTTTAATGAATCAGAGCATTGAAAGCTCTAACGGGAATTGATTTGGGGAATTCAAAAGTGAATTAACGCGCCAAGGAATTGGGTTATAGAAGTGATTTGAGATGAGTTTGATACAATTTGGTCTTGAATTTCCTCTTCTCTTCTGAAACTCGCGAACATGACAATGGAGAAGAAAATGTCTTTTGATTGTTTTACTTTTTTGCTAGCCACGCGGCGTCTTTTCATTGGCCAGAGGGGTAGAGTTGAAAAGTCAAAACACATTGCATGATCCCTATTGGTCCTCAGCCAATGTATTTCATTCCAATATAATTTGTAACATGATTAGCAACGTGATGGGCCTATGGTGATGGGCTTATGAGCAAATATGTTTTTTTTTAGGATTGGTTTTCTCTTATTTTTTGTTATAAAAAGAAATGGTTTAGAAAAATAAATAATAGGTGAATTTGGTAATTGAAATTGTTATGGTTTAGGAAAATGGATATTGACAAATAGAGACAATGGATAAAATTGGTTAATAAATGACTATTGAAATTGGTTTGGAATGAAGGGTGACAATTGAGGGTGAATAAAATGGATAGAAACTTGTTATGGGGATATCTCTTTGATCATGAGAAACTTGCTTGATTCAATGCTCCATCCAAAATCTTGATTGATCAATTCTTGAGTTTTCTTGAGATAAAACCTGATTCACAAATGAAATAAACACAAACAAAACCTGGTGAAAGAGTTAGCCATGCAACATGATTGACCTAATATGACATGCAAGAGATCAATGGATCTAAGGGTAAAATTTGGGGTACAACACTCGACACTCGTCCCAAACGGATTCCCAATCCTTAAGTTTAGGTGGAAAATAAGAAATGCATTTTACACACTCTTTAAATTTCCAATTCTATTCTACCAATCTATGGTATAAACCTATGTTTTTACTTCACTATCATATAGAGCATTTAAGTAGCTTCCCTACGCTTCGAATGGGGACTAAAACGGACTTACCGTTCAAAAGATACGCCCTTTTTAATTTCTGAATTTTCACACAACAGTGGTAACTGGTTACTCAAAAATGGGTAACCAGTTACATGCTCGAAAACACCCCAGAAACGTGATTTTTCCAAGGGTAACCGGTTACGCTCAGTAGGGTAACCGATTACTACTGTAACAGGGCCAAAAATATCATTTTTTTTTCATTCCAAAACACTTCTAAACCATACTGTATTTAACCAAAACATGTTCCAACATAACAACAAGTGTTCCCGATTAATTCCATGCATAACCCAATTATATTACACGATTTATTTACATTTTATCCGTTAGAAACATCGATTCATCGATTTTATCATTTTCTCTCAACATTCTAACCTAAGTTCAAAACATGAAATTCTAGAACTTAGAAGATGATGAACAATGAAGATGATCCAAGTCTCCCAAGTTCTTCATCTTTCCCTCTTCTCTTCTGTTGCTTTTTTCTTCTTTCTCTTACTATCTCTTTCTCTTCTTAAATATATATATATATATATATATATATATATATATATATATATATATATATATATATATATATATATATATATATATATATATATATATAAACATATTATATAATATAATCCAATAGGGTAAAATATCTCCGATTGATATTTTATCGTCTCAAACCAATTGATCAATTATTAAAGTTACCATAAAATCCTCTCTTGAACTAATAATTATTGATCTGACTCTTCCATCAATAATTGATCTCTTCAGAGTTCACTAAATGCTCTAATGATCCCACTTAACCATATTTAAAGAATTCCATTATTCCAATTGATCAGAGATAGAGCACATAAATACTCATCTGATCTCATCTGATATCCAACTGAGCCTTTCTATAATATGGGGTATTACATTTTGGGGATCATAACTATTTTTCACCTAGAAACCTCATTTTTCAGCATTTCTTCACAAATAGAAGTTGGATTCGCGTTCGAGTTCGATTCTTCGATGTGGATGTTCATTCATCTTCTCTCATTACTTGTAAAGCAAGCTACCATGGTTATGGGTAGCTAATTTCCTTTGTATCAAAGGTAGAGGTAGTCTACCCTAGCTTTATGTATTTCTTTTGATTTGCCTTGTATGTGAATAAGTGATGATTAATATATGATGAATATTTTTGTTCTTAATGATCCATTCTTGTTTTGTAAAACTCTAAACATAGATTTTGTGAAACTTGACCTAAAATATTCATCTATCGATTTATAGATTGGAGAGATCGCTCTATGGTTGATATTCGCTTGGTATTGAACTTAAAGTTTACTATATTGGTTGTTATATGGAGAGATCGTGTAGCGATGAATACGGTATTCCTCACGACGCTGCTGTAGAGATAGACGATGTTGAGAGAATATGCGATGATATTAATCAAATCCGACTTCACATGCAAGATTGAAAGAATACGTATAAGTTAGGGTAGATGAAAACTAGTTTTGATATACCTTGTTAATCAAACACTTTAGGATTTATAAACTTTGCTACTAAAAATCGTGACAATTTATGAAACAAAACTTTGGAACCCTTTTCCTTGAAACAGTAAACTATTTAAAGGTAAACATTAGATATCAGGACAATCCATGTGGAGACAATAACAAAAACCCACCTACACTACAATTATAATAAGTTATGCTTATCATCAACAGATGGACGGTCAGATGGAGAAGACTATTCAATCCTTGGAGGATCTGTTGAGGGCTTGTGTGCTAGAACAAGGAGGTGCTTGAGATAACTACTTACCGCTAATTGAATTCACTTACAATTATATTTTCCATTTGATTATTAGAATGGTTCCGTTTGAGACATTGTATGGTAGGAGGTGTATGACACCTCTATGTTAGTATGAATCCGGTGAGAGTGTTATGGTTGGACCAGAGATTATGCAACAAACATCTTAAAAGATCAAGATAATCCAAGACAAGATGAAAGCTTCGCAGAGTCACCAGAAGAGTTACCACGATAAGAGGAGGAAAACACTTGAGTTCCAAGGGGGAGACCATGTGTTTTTTAGAATTATTCCAGTAACCGGTGTAAGTCGAGCTTTGAAGTCTCGAAAGCTCACACCATATTATGTTGGTCCGTATCAAATTTAGAAGAGGATAAGAGACGTGGCATGTCATATTTTCTTTCCACCACCGCTTGTTAATCTTCATGACGTGTTTCGTGTGTCTCAATTGAGGAGATACATTATGGATTCGTCTCATGTGATATAAGTGGACGATATTTAGGTGAGAGTGAACCTAACTGTCGAGGCATAGCCCATATGGATAGAGGATCGAGAAGTGAAGTTGTTGCGTGGTAAGGAGATTGCCTTGGTGAAGGTAGTGTGGGGAGGACCAGTCGGTAGAAGCATAACTTAGAAGCTGGAGAGTCAGATGAGAGAGTCATATCCGACTCTGTTTCTTTCAAGTAATTTTTTAAAGCGAAAATTATTTAAGTGGGGGAAAGTTGTAACAACCCATTCTTATAAATTATTTATTAAATTAAAATTGTGTGTTTTTAATTATTTAAATTCATTTTTATGTGCATTGGGTGGTAGTTGGGTGGTTAGTAGTAGTGTTTGATGCTTTGGGTTAGTAGAGCATAACCTAGTTATTTAAATAATAAAAGAAATAATAATGAGAATTTTTATTATTAAATAATTAGGAAAAAAACTATTTTATTATATTAAGTTGTTGGAATAAAATAGAAATAGTCGAATAGTAGAGATAAATGGATTATTTGTAGTATTTTTATTGAAATAAAATTAGAGATAAAAGGGGCTTGTTTGTAAATAAGAGGATAAGTGAGGGTAGTGTTGGAAACCTCTAATTAAGGGAGATTAGGTTAATCATAAAAAGGTTAGTAAGAGGGTTTTGAAAGTTTTTACGTAAAATAGAATATGGTGGTGAGAAGAGGCAAGGGCTAGGGTTAAAGGAAAACTCCATTGAATAGCTTTAAGGAGCTCTTACTCGAAAATCAAGGTATACGGGGTTACTCCTAATAGGATGTACTATACATGTTTGGGTAGTGGGAAAAACATTAATCATAATAGAATTTTCTTCCATTTTCCCACTCTGATGAATCAATGATGAACATGAAATTAATTCTGAAATTGCATGATTATGTATGTTGTCGTGTGAATTTCATGCACTATTTTGCCAAGAGAATTAGGTGCTCTTCTTGATGGAATTGATATCAATGTAAGTTCATATGTGTTTTGTAAATTTGATGAAAAAGTCTGGTACTATGATTGGCCACTATTTTGAGATACACGATGTTGTTGTTATTATGGTGATTATGTTGTTGTTCACATTGGTGATAATTTCATGGTGAACATTTTTGGTAAGATTGCATGTTATGGTGAATCATGCATCATGGTGTACAAACTTTGACCCAATTTTGGTATGCTTTGGCCCAGTGGTATGGGATCAGAAGCAGGTAGAAAATTTCAATAAGGAAATTAGTGAAGCGTTTCTTATGGTGATAACAACGATTTTTGGTGTGCTTTGGTCCTATGGTGGGGTTCAGAAGTGTGTACCCTGTTTCATATGGGAACGGGTGAAGCATCACTTATGGTAATGATAACGATTTGGCGTGCTCTGGTACTATGGTTGGGATTCAGGAGCGAGAAGCACCTGAGTTGTCTATGGATGGTACCACATACATTATTGAGTCTTTGTGTTGAATACATTTGCATTCATTATTTGCATATGTATTTGGATGATTATGTTGATGTTTATGAATGAGAATACTTGGGTGATGTATGCTAATGACTTGTGTTGAATACTTTTTATGTTGGTTAGGCTACCCTTGCATACTTTTGCACCATTAATTATTATGAGCATATTCTCACCCTCTTGTTGTTTGTGTGGTTTTGTGCTCCTTTTAAGGGTACAGACAAACCGGGTATTGAGAGCAGCTTAGAGGATGAAGAATGACATAGATGTTGTTCTTCCTTTCCTATTTACGCGTTTATTTTGTTTTACGTTCTGATTTATAACACTGGGCGGGAGAATGTTTTGTTTTGCTTTAGCTTTCGATATTGTTACGTGGAAGTAATTTAGCCATAACCTTGTTTTATTTCTATGAAGTTCTTGGTTGTTGATTTATTTCCGCTACGAAGAGCCATGTTTAGGCAAGCATGTGATGACAGGGGTTTAATTCGATACATCTTTTCAATAAACTGTGTTACATAGCAGGTCTTTGTTGGTTGTGTGTGACACCACATGTGTGTATTCTTGTTATAATTGCTATATTTTGTGTTTTGGGGCTTAGGGTGTTACAGTCGGTGTGGTCACATTCGTCCTTTCTGCTATAAACTATATGGTAAAAATATGCATAAAAAACAACTATATCCCTAGTGGAATGTAGAGACTGATCGACATTCTCAATAACCCTGGCGTGTCATGCCTAAGCTTGAAGCTAATATTGCTTATACCTTTCTTAGAGTTTAATCTAAAGAATAATGACACTTTGATAGTTGTTGATAAAGACACGTGACTGATGAAAGAAACTATATGAAGACTATATAATCTATTATGACATTTGTGTTACTTTTGGCGGTGGTGCTAGAGAAATTTTTTTTTGAAAGGGTATGTTGGACTATCATAGTCTTCCTTGTCTTAAAGATGTGTCATTGGTTTATGGTCTTATTGTCAATGTAATAAGTATTAGTTAACTATATGATTGGAATTTAAGCGTTAAGTTTAATAAAGAAGAATGCATTGTTACATATAATAAACACACTTAACTCATGAAGGATTCTATATTTACTAAAAAAATGCTACATATGGTCACCCGCTTATGGGAATCAACCTTAATCTTATCTCATATCTAAAAATGAAGAAGCTAAGTTATGGCATGAGAATCTTAGGCACCTGAATCTTATAAGCACGAGGAAAATTATTTCATAAAAATATATTATGGTTATACGTGATCTCAAGACCAAAGAAGGTAAAATATGTGATGTCTGTTAGGTTCGGAAGCAAAACAAGATGTCGCATAAGAAGGTTCAATATCTTACCACTAATCAAGTTCTAGAATCACTTCATATGGATGCTATGAGACCTAAGCAAGTTGAGGGTCATGGAGAAACTCTGTCATCATTTATAATGTGAAAAAGGATAAGAGATGGGAAAGATCATTTGCATTTGAATCAATGATGGCAAATAATTTCAGAACTCCAGTTTTTATTTTTCTACACTACTGAAGGGATTGCCCATGAATTTTATACCCATATCTCACCTCAGCATAATAGGATTGTCGAAAGGAATAAATGTACCTTTCAAGAAATGGGTAGCGATATAATTCATGCCAAAACTCTTCCATATCACTTTTGGGCATAAACAATGAATATTGCTTGTCATATTCACAGTCAAGTAAAACTTCAGCCAGGTACAATTGTTACTCATTATGAGCTATGGAAGAAGAGAAAGCCCAATATGAAATATTTTAATGTGGTTTGAAAGTATATGAAATAATCTTTATGATCATGAATAAAGAAGGCAAGTTGATCAAAAGAGCTATGAAGACATTTTTATGGGATATTCTGTGACGCCCCCAAACTATACCCCCAATTAACACGCAATTAAGGCGGTAAAAAGAAAATTCGAAAATTGATCAGAGTATATTTGAAACACGGCATAGAAAGGGAGAATCACATCAATTGTAACAAAACATACACAATTACATGCAACACCTGCCCATAATGATATGCAACTGTGGGGTAGCAATCACACAGAGGAAACTTGTTCCTTACACCCACTTTTCAGAAATTAGAATTAAAGCGGAAAATCTAAAATCTGATTAACATATATACATATACACATATAAACAGTTTGTCATACATCAGGTAGCATATGTACAACCAAAATATATCATCAGATATACAAAATAATAGCACGCGGCCACCCTAACTACCCGGAGTCACATATCAGAGCCGACCGACCAAAATAATGAAGACGCAATGCTTCACAAAAAGGAATACCTCCAGCAGCTCTAATCTGCAACGCCTCGTAGAGCGTTATAAAACAGCAGAAGGGTGAGAAAAACAACCATAATATAATTGCATAAAATTATATATTAACACAAAAATGCACAAATAACATATTCTCACCACCAAAGCACACATATAAATTATAACCACACACAGTACAATTCACACGTATCAATTACCATTGCACATCAATCATTCACAATACAATCACACATATTCCATTTCATTAATCACATTCACACATTCACACACAATTAATTCATGATTTATGTAATGCACATAGACCGACACAACGACTCTATGCACATGTCATGCGGTACCGACTTCCAATGTCTCATGTCTCATCATCAGTTCACTCAGGAACTATTGGAACCATCGCTCGTTACTGAGAATCTCAAGTAACTCCCCGTCGGGCCTACGATCTTCACCCGTCGCTTTAGGTCCTCAAGCATCGCCTCATATTTTCGAGGCACACGACGTTAAGGATTGCTTTAAGTCTCCAAAGGAGCCCACAATCGTCTATACCCATCGCTTTAAGTCCTCAGGCATCGCCTCATATTTTCGAGGCACACGATGGTATAGCATATTCCCTCAGGAATCAAACCGTCTCTCAAGACGTTTCCACAATGCACATTATGATGCTTGGCATACAATGACTCATGACACTCACATTGCATCCATGCACACATTCATAATCATGCATAAATCCTCAAATACAACACTTAGCATTTCTTGCCTTTCAGCCACAACTTATCCTCACAACAGCATATAAGGCATACATATCCAAAGCACACACATATAGCATAATACATGACAATTATGCACCATTAAAACGACAAAAGTCGACCATTGACACTATTCACATTTACCGACAAAATAAAATCGGCTAACAAATTCTAAACCATCATATTAAGAAAGTACAGCTCAATGGCTTTCCAATGCATCAAACCACGCCTCAAACCGAATCACAGATCAAAAGTTATGCAGAAAACAAAATTACACGAACAGCACTGTTCGCTGGGCGAACCTCCCTCGCGAGCATTCGCTAGCTGCTTCGCTAGGCGAACATTCCTCGCGAGCATTCGCTAGCTCCTTCGCTAGGCGAATGTTCCAGCGAACTAACTGTTAGCTAAAAACAGACACAAAGTTCGCTAGGCGAGCACTTGGCGAACCAAGTCAGAACCAAACAGAGCCAAAAACACCCAAAGTTCGCTAGGCGAACACTCTAGCGAACCTTCGCTCACGCCTTCGCTAGGCGAATACCCGTAGCGAACCTTCGCTACCCTTCGCTGAATGGTTTGCTAGGCGAACCTGCGAAAATTCAGAATCCTTCAGCGCTGTTAAAAACCCAAAAATGATATTTTCCAACCCAAATCAACACATATCAATCAGAACCTATTCTAATCATGTCAACAAGAAAACTACCACCTTTACATCGATTTCCAACCGTTGAACCATCGATTCTCACAATCCGACCTAAAATCAAAAGTTATAAAACACCACCAAAACCCACACACACACATACATAACCATACACAAGTATAATATAATCGAGTTTCGCACCCTTACCCGATTAAATCGATTCTAGAAGTTATTTTCCTTGATTTCCCAAACTTTCTTACTATTTCTCTTCTTCTCTTTTCTCCTCTTTTTCTTTCTTCTCCTTTCCTTTCTCTCTATTTTCTCTCTTTCCAATTCTATCTTACTAACTTAATGAAAAATATTATTAAAATGACCAAAATACCCCCACACTCAAATTTCTCGCAAACGATCCCAAAACGCGATAAAATATATTCACGACTAAAAATAACACATTTTCACACAAAAGTTGAAATTACAATAAAATAATAATAAAATAATCCAAAAAGACTCAATAAAATAAAATTGGCAAAAACTGGGGCGTTACAATTCTCCCCCACTTAGAAATTTTCGTCCTCAAAAATCTTACCTGATACAAACGACTCTGGATACGACTCCCGCATCCTACTTTCCAATTCCCACGTCAAATTACCATCAGCAGCGCTTCCCCACGCCACTTTCACAAGTGCAATCTCTTTACCCCTCAACCGCTTCACCTCGCGATCCAAAATACTAACTGGTAAAGTCTCAACCGTAAGGTTATCCCTTACCTCAACCTCGTCCATCGAAATCACATGTGAAGGGTCCGGAACATACTTCCGAAGCTGTGAAACATGAAAAACATCATGCAAATTCGACAGATTCGGCAGTAACGCCACACGATACGCTACAGCACCCACTCTCGCAGATATCTGGTAAGGACCAATAAATCGAGAAGTAAGCTTCTTAAATTTCAAAGCACGACCAACACCCGTTACCGGCGTAACTCTCAGAAATACGTGATCACCCTCTTGAAACCCAAGATCCTTCCATCTCCGATCATGATAAGTCTTTTGTCTATCCTGAGAAGCCTTCATTTTCTCACGAATAAACTTTACCTTTTCCGTCGTCTGTTGCACCAATTCCGGTCCAACCACAGAACTCTCACCAGTTTCATGCCAACACAACGGCGTTCGACATCTTCGTCCATATAAAGCCTCAAAAGGTGCCATTCCGATACTAGAATGGAAACTGTTATTATACGTGAACTCAATCAAAGCAAGATAACTGTCCCATGCACCACCTTGTTCCAAAACACACGACCTCAACAAATCCTCCAAAGACTGAATCGTTCTTTCGGCCTGACCATCTGTCTGCGGATGATAAGCCGAACTCAACCTCAATCTAGAACCCAAAGCCTTCTGTAAACTTTCCCAAAATCTTGATGTAAACCTAGGATCTCGATCAGAAACAATACTTAAAGGAACCCCATGCAATTTCACAACCACACTGATATAGATCTCAGCTAACCGTTCCAAAGAAAAACTGATGTTAATCGGAATAAAATGCGCCGATTTAGTCAGCCTGTCCACGATCACCCAAATAGCATTATGCCCACGCTGAGTGTTCGGTAATCCCGTCACAAAATCCATCGAAATGCTATCCCATTTCCACTCAGGAATATCCAACGGTTGCAACAAACCACTAGGTCTCAAATGTTCCACTTTCGATTTCTGACAAGTCAAACATGCATACACAAACTGAGCCACATCTCTTTTCAAACCAGACCACCAGAAAATCTTCTTCAAATCTTGGTACTTCTTATTCGCACCCGGATGAATACTTAAATTACTCCGGTGTCCTTCCTCCAAAATCATTCTTTTCAACTCCGCATCATCAGGTATACAAATACGACCACGGAATCTCAAAACACCAAAATTATCAACCTTGAAATCCACATTCTCATTCCTCATCAAATCAACGAATTTCAAATCCATATTTTGTTTCTCACTTACCGACATCAAAAATTCATTCGTAACTTTCAACATTCCAAGCCTTACACTAACCGAAGTCACTTCACATAACAAACTCAAGTCTCTAAACGACTCCAAAAGTTCCAACTCTTTCACCATCAATGCGGACATATGCAACGATTTCCGGCTCAATGCATCGGCTACCACATTAGCTTTACCAGGATGGTAATTCAAGCCAAAGTCGTAGTCTTTCAAGAATTCCAACCATCTCCGCTGCCTCATGTTCAACTCTTTCTGATCAAATAAATATTTCAAGCTTTTATGATCACTAAAGACCTCGAACCTTGCACCATAGAGATAGTGCCTCCAAATCTTCAACACAAAAACTACAGCCGCTAACTCAAGATCATGAGTAGGATAGTTTTTCTCATGAACTCTTAACTGTCTTGAAGCATAAGCTACAACTTTACCTTCCTACATCAGGACACCACCCAAACCAATTAAAGAAGCATCGCAGTACACAACAAATGGTTCATTAGGATTAGGTAAAATAAGAATCGGAGCTGTCGTCAATCTTTCCTTCAGCTCACAAAAACTTTCTTCACATTGAATATCCCAAATGAATGCTTTGCCCTTACAAGTCAACTGCGTCAAAGGAAGAGCAAGCTTAGAAAACCCTTCAATGAACCTCCGGTAATAACCAGCCAAACCCAAAAAGCTTCGAATTTAAGTAACGGATCTAGGAGCCTCCCATTGTAGAACTGCTTCTACTTTAGATGGATCCACTGCAATACCATTACCTGAAATTACGTGCCCAAGAAAACTCACCTCAGACAACCAGAATTCACACTTGGACAATTTGGTAAAAAGCTTCCTTTCCTTCAAAACCTGCAAAACAATACGCAAATGCTCTGCATGTTCTTCCCGAGACTTAGAATAGATTAAAATATCATCAATAAACACCACCACAAAACGATCCAAATGCTCGTGGAAAATACGATTCATGTATTCCATAAACACACCAGGCGCATTAGAAACCCCGAACGGCATCACCGAATATTCATAATGACCGTAACGTGTTCTAAAGGCCGTCTTCTGAATATCCTCTTCTTTCACCCTTATCTGATGATACCCCGATCTCAAATCAATCTTACTAAACACACAAGCACCAACCAACTGATTCATCAGATCATCAATCCTTGGAAGCGGATATTTGTTCTTAATCGTCACCTTATTCAACTGGCGATAATCAATACATAATCGCATACTCCCATCTTTCTTTTTCACCAACAAAACTGGAGCACCCCAAGGAGAAACACTTGGCCTCACGAACCTCTTTTCCAACAACTCATTCAACTGCTTTTTCAACTCCACCAATTCAGATGCTGACATTCTATAAGGTGCCATAGAAACAGGTCTAGTACCAGGAACTAGATCTATCGAAAATTCCACCTCTCTCACCGGCGGCACATCTGAAATATCATCAGGAAACACCTCAGGAAATTCGCACACAACAGGAAACACATCTAGAGAAACTTGACTATCCACAGTCAATGAAGCAAACAACCCAAACAACTGAGCTTCATCCGCTAAAAGTCTCTTCAACTCTTTAGTAGATAAGAAACTCGAGTCTTCATCTTCCTCAAGAGAAGGAAACCTTACAAGCTTATGATAACAATCAATGTGCACCCGATTGAATTGCAACCAATTCATTCCCAACACCACATCTAAACCCTCCAACGGTAAACACACCAAATCCATCACAAAATCTTTACCATAAATGGCTAAAGGACAACTCAAACACACCAAAGAAGTAGTTACTGACCCCATCGATGGAGTATCAATAACCATCTCACCATCCATCGAAGACAACCCAAGATTCAAACGTTCCGGGCACTCAGACGAAATAAACGAATGAGTCGCTCCAATATCAATAATAGCAATTAAAGGCGTATTATTAATAAAGCAAGTACCTCTTATCAAACGATCAGCACTTGAAGTCTGAGTTCCCGCCAATGAAAACACTTTCCCACTAGTCGGAGCTTTCTTCTGATTCGGACACTTCGAGCTAATGTGACCAGGTTCCCCACAATTGTAACACTTCACCACATTCTTCCTTTTACAATCAGCTAAAACATGTCCGATACCACCACAATTAGAACACTTATCCACTTTCTTCCTACATTCCATCTGGCGATGACCCAATTCACCACACTTAAAACACCTAGGAGCATTAGACATACCTCCTCCACTTGACCTTCGATCAAAATTACCCCTTTGTTTACCTTTATCAGCCGGTGACACATACGGACCACCACAGAACTGTTGTTTCCCTTTCCTGTCACTTACACTTTTATAGTGAGCAGAACGAGCCTTACTATCTTCATCATAAATCCTACAGCATTCCACCAAATCAGCAAACCTTCGAATCCTCTGATAACCAATAGCCTGCTTTATCTCAGGACGCAAGCCACTTTCATACTTCACACACTTTGAAAATTCAGCAGTCGCTTCCACATAATGAGGATAAAACTGCACAAGTTCCACAAACTTAGCAGTATAGTCAATAACCGACATATTACCTTGTTTTAGCTCTAGAAACTCAATCTCCTTCTTTCCTCGGACATCCTTGGGAAAATACTTCCTTAGAAACTCTCGGCTAAACACCTCCCAAGTGATCTCTTCTTCCTCCTCCTCAGCTTCCAACACCTGACGAGTACTGACCAACCAGTCGTCAGCCTCTTCATGTAGCATATGAGTGCCCAGCCTCACCTTAACATCATCGTCATCACAATCCATTACCCTAAAAATCCTCTCAATCTCTTTCAACCACAACTGTGCACCATCCGGATCATGCTTCCCTTTAAAGACCGGCGGCTTATTCTTTCTAAACTCATCATTTCCGGCAGCATTCGGTGCACCCTGCACAGCTCGTGCCATCGCTTCCATCGCAGCAGCCAAAGCAGCATCATTACGACCAGCCATATTTTGTTCGTCCAAAACAGAAACTATGGTTAAACAACAACTCGCTCAACACAACTCGCCCAATATGCCAGACGCAACAGACACAAACTACACAACTGACACGGACTGGCTCTGATACCACTTAATGTGACGCCCCCAAACTATACCCCCAATTAACACGCAATTAAGGCGGTAAAAAGAAAATTCGAAAATTGATCAGAGTATATTTGAAGCACGGCATAGAAAGGGAGAATCACATCAATTGTAACAAAACATACACAATTACATGCAACACCTGCCCATAATGATATGCAACTGTGGGGTAGCAATCACACAGAGGAAACTTGTTCCTTACACCCACTTTTCAGAAATTAGAATTAAAGCGAAAAATCTAAAATCTGATTAACATATATACATATACACATATAAACAGTTTGTCATACATCAGGTAGTATATGTACAACCAAAATATATCATCAGATATACAAAATAATAGCACGCGGCCACCCTAACTACCCGGAGTCACATATCAGAGCCGACCGACCAAAATAATGAAGACGCAACGCTTCACAAAAAGGAATACCTCCAGCAGCTCTAATCTACAACGCCTCGTAGAGCGTTATAAAACAACTGAAGGGTGAGAAAAACAACCATAATATAATTGCATAAAATTATATATTAACACAAAAATGCACAAATAACATATTCTCACCACCAAAGCACACATATAAATTATAACCACACACAGTACAATTCACACGTATCAATTACCATTGCACATCAATCATTCACAATACAATCACACATATTCCATTTCATTAATCACATTCACACATTCACACACAATTAATTCATGATTTATGCAATGCATATAGACCGACACAACGACTCTATGCACATGCCATGCGGTACCGACTTCCAATGTCTCATGTCTCATCATCAGTTCACTCAGGAACTATTGGAACCATCGCTCGTTACTGAGAATCTCAAGTAACTCCCCGTCGGGCCTACGATGTTCACCCGTCGCTTTAGGTCCTCAGGCATCGCCTCATATTTTCGAGGCACACGACGTTAAGGATTGCTTTAAGTCTCCAAAGGAGCCCACAATCGTCTATACCCATCGCTTTAAGTCCTCAGGCATCGCCTCATATTTTCGAGGCACACGATGGTATAACATATTCCCTCAGGAATCAAACCGTCTCTCAGGACGTTTCCACAATGCACATTATGATGCTTGGCATACAATGACTCATGACACTCACATTGCATCCATGCACACATTCATAATCATGCATAAATCCTCAAATACAACACTTAGCATTTCTCGCCTTTCGGCCACAACTTATCCTCACAACAGCATATAAGGCATACATATCCAAAGCACACACATATAGCATAATACATGACAATTATGCACCATTAAAACGACAAAAGTCGACCATTGACACTATTCACATTTACCGACAAAATAAAATCGGCTAACAAATTCTAAACCATCATAATAAGAAAGTACAGCTCAATGGCTTTCCAATGCATCAAACCACGCCTCAAACCGAATCACAGATCAAAAGTTATGCAGAAAACAAAATTACACGAACAGCACTGTTCGCTGGGCGAACCTCCCTCGCGAGCATTCGCTAGCTGCTTCCCTAGGCGAACATTCCTCGCGAGCATTTGCTAGCTCCTTCGCTAGGAGAATGTTCCAGCGAACCAACTATTAGCTAAAAACAGACACAAAGTTCGCTAGGCGAGCACTTGGCGAACCAAGTCAGAACCAAACAGAGCCAAAAACACCCAAAGTTCGCTAGGCGAACACTCTAGCGAACCTTCGTTCACGCCTTCGCTAGGCGAATACCCGTAGCGAACCTTCGCTACCCTTCGCTGAATGGTTCGCTAGGCGAACCTGCGAAAATTCAGAATCCTTCAGCGCTGTTAAAAACCCAAAAATGATATTTTCCAACCCAAACCATTTCCAAATCAACACATATCAATCAGAACCTATTCTAATCATGTCAACAAGCAAACTACCACTTTTACATCGATTTCCAACCGTTAAACCATCGATTCTCACAATCCGACCTAAAATCAAAAGTTATAAAACACCACCAAAACCCACACACACACATACATAACCATACACAAGTATAATATAATCGAGTTTTGCACCCTTACCCGATTAAATCGATTCTAGAAGTTGTTTTCCTTGATTTCCCAAACTTTCTTACTATTTCTCTTCTTCTTCTCTTTTCTCCTCTTTTTCTTTCTTCTCCTTTCCTTTCTCTCTATTTTCTCTCTTTCCAATTCTATCTTACTAACTTAATGAAAAATATTATTAAAATGACCAAAATACCCCCACACTCAAATTTCTCGCAAACGATCCCAAAACGCGATAAAATATATTCACGACTAAAAATAACACATTTTCACACAAAAGTTGAAATTACAATAAAATAATAATAAAATAATCCAAAAAGACTCAGTAAAATAAAATTGGCAAAAACTGGGGTGTTACATATTCCATTAACAATAACCTGTATCGGGTGTTTAACAATCACACAAAATCTATGATGGAATCTATAAATGTTATTTTTAGTGAAGATTAAAATGAAGTAATCCTTAACAAAGACAAAGGTCATTGTCTCATTAGTCAAAATGATGAGCAAAATGTTCTAGACAATATGTAAAACAACACGTAGTTAGCATAAGAGGATGGAGATTTATATGATGATGATGAGAATATTGCTTATGAAATAAAAGAACCATCATAAAGGATCAAGAAGAACCATCCCATTGAAAATATTATAGAATATATAATCAAAGAAGTCACTACATGAAGAAAGGACAAATTAATTATAGAGAAATTGTATCTAATATATGCTTTATTTAAAAAAAAAATTGAACCCAATAATATGAAAAAGGCTCTCAATGATGAATTATGTGTCAATGTTATGCATGAAGAGCTTGTTCAATTTGAGAGAAATTCTCCAAATATCATTGGCACAAAATGGATCTACAAGAATAAGACTGATGAAAATGGATATGTTACTAGAAATACATTTTCCTTGTAGTCCAAGGATATACTCCAATAAAAAAGGGTTGACTTTAATGAAACCTTTTCTCCGATTGCTCGTCTTAAAGCAACCATGCAATTACTTGGATTGTATTGTCTCCTCATGCTTAAACTTTATTAGATGGATGTGAAAAGTGTCTTCCTCAATAGATACTTGAATGAGGAAGTCTACGTTGAGAAGCCAAACATATTTTTTGATCAATTCCTTTTTGTTCATGTCTAGAAACTCATAAAGGTACTATATGTTGTCTAATAAGACCCAAGGGCATGGTATGAGAAACTCACACAATTTATTACTATGAATGGTTATGTCTAGGGAGGAATCGACAAGACTTTGTTTGTGAAAAATAAATGAAGGTTGAATTTTTCTATGATCATGGTTGGTGAATTTACCTATTTTCCTTGCTTCAAAGTGAAATAAATGGAAGATGGTATCCTTATTTCCCATAGTAAATATGATAATAACATTATTAAGAAATTTGGCATAGAGAATGCATGACACAGGCACACACTTGCTTCCACTCATGGTTGTAAATTACAGTTTCGGCTGCGGATGCGGTTGCGGCTGTTGCGATGCGGATTGTGGTCGTTGCGGCGTGAATTTATTTTTATTAACATAAAATAATATAGTTTATTATATGTGTTAGGTTTCACATGTCATCTATTGTTGCGGGCTGATGCGGTCTGATGCGGGTAAATGCGGTCGTTGCGGTGTTATGATGCGGCCGTTGCGGCGTTTTGATGCAATTTTTAGTGTGATTTAGAATCACACCGCAATTGCAGCCTGATGCGGATGCGGACACTACCGCAACCGCAATATTGCGGGCGCATCAGGTAATGCGGTCCGCAATTTAAAACCATGCTTCCACTCATGTAAAGCTTTCAAAAGATGAACAAGGAGCTATGTTGATCAAAAGTCTTTACAATAGTATTATTGATAACCTCTTGTATCTCACTTTCAATCATCTTGACATTAAAGGTGTTCCTTCTCACTATCATGCCAACCCTAAGATTATCCATCCTACTCAATTCAAGCGTATTATTAAATACATGAGTTAAACATCTAACCATGGTTTTAAATTGCGGTTGCGGCTGCGGCTGCGGATGCGGTTGCGACTGCGGGTGTTGCGATTGTGATTATTGCGGGTGTTGCGATGTGTATTGCGGCCGTTGCGGTGTGAATTTTTATAAGGAAGTGTTTGAAATACAAAGTTCAAAAACACTTAATGTTATGTCTTTTCATTACATAATAACTAAATTGAGTTTTAGGACTCTAATATTTTTATTTTAGATGAAAATACTTGAAGAAACATGATTGAAATTATCTAATACGGTTCCAAACATAGCAAAATGCGTAATTTTCAAATCACACCGCAATTGCGGTATTGCGGGTGCAATTGCAGTTGCGGACCTCAATTTAAAACCATGCATCTAACTGTCATCATTTTTACTCCTTTGATAAAAAATCGTCTCTTTTTGAATATTGTGATGGTGATTGGGCAAGCAATGTTGAAGATAGAAAAAACACATTCATTGGATGTTTCTTTATAGGAAAAAATTCAATATATTGGTTCATTAAAAGTAAAACATGTGTTTCCATTTCAATTGCAGAAGTACAGTATAAAATTGTTGGAAGTAGTTAAACTCAACTATTTTGGATGTGACAAATTCTCAAAGAGTAGAATGTGATACAATATTTCATGATATTGTATCGTGACAACTTGAGTACTATAAATACCTATAAAAATCATGTCAAACACAAAAAATAAGCACATTAATATTCATCATTATTTCATCACATAGCTAGTTGAAGCTAAGGAAATCACCCTTGATCATGTAAGAATAGATAAATAATTAGTTTATATATTCACAAAATATTTTGATGATATATATCCAATTCAAGAATCTTTGATCAACTTAAAGCCTTTGCATTATTAGCTTATATCAATTATTGAAAGTGTGGTTGAATGTGTTCCCTTAGGCTACTGGCATCTCTATTGGCCCACTCTTCTCAGGAGTAATGTTACTTATATCTTTTATCCTAGTAACTAAAAATTTACTTTACTTAAATATTCAAAAAGTTTGCATTGTTGAGTTTTCACTTTCGCGCCTAAAACCTATCGTTGAACATTTTGTTTCCTTTGAAAATTGGTTGAACCTCTATGAAAGCATGGCATGAACAAGGAGGGGGATAAATACTTCAGGAAATGAAAATAGGAAATCAAAGAAGAAAATCTCCAAAAAGGACATTGTTGTTACAAATGCTCATGGAGTTTGTATGAAGGGCATATCGATTAGAGGAAAGGCTAATGGTAATTCGAGAGGTGAGGTGTTTCTCTAGCCAATCCTAAGGTAAACCCTTTGAATGAAGGTTCTTTTAATGTTTTCCAAGGTTTAATCCTCTGAATCAGTTATCGCTAGTGAGACTATTGCTGCTAATAATAAGAATCATGTTGTAGATGACAAATAACGGTCTGAAATAATATTATAGATGATTTTTATATCTTGGATCAAACAATAGAGGCTTTTAATGAGTGTGATAATCATCCAAGTGAGAATTTGATTGATATTGTTCTAAATATTGAGTTTACCAGCTCTTAAATTGTTCTTAACAAGCCCATTCATGAGGTTCTCACTCATTTTGATCCTAAAGAGGTTAGGGAATATGTTAATGAAGATGGTTATGCAGATGTCAGTGGTAATATCAATGTGGATTTCACTAAAGATATCATTGAATATTTTGATGAGGACTTAAGTGGAGATGGTAATAATGATGTCAATGAAGTTGTCAATGATACTACTACTCATAAAGTTCATACTATTAAAGAATCCCTTAGGAAAATAAATAAGTTGTATGAAGAAGAAGTACCATTGTCTTCTATAGTGGGTGTTGAGAAGAAAAGAAAGAAGAAAAATGATTATAAGAAAAATGTTGGGAAGAGTGTTTAGAAGAGGAGAAGAAGAGTAGTGAAAAGAAGAAGATGAATGATGTATAGAAGAGAAAGATTGATGAGAATGAGAGGAAAAAGTTTGATAAAAAAAAAGACTATAAAAAGAAAGAACACTGTGAAGGTGCAAAAAATACAAGAAATGAGGGTTTGAATTAGGTTTTTTAAAACAAAAGTTTTTACTAACTCAAAAACTCAGCAATCAAAAGATTGAACAAAGAGAGAAACACAAGGACTTAATCTACTATAATCAACCGATTACAAATGCACTAGCTACAGCTGGTGACTAACAAACCACAAATAAACACAATGAATGTCTTCTCAAGGATACTGACCTAACTTATCCCTTAAAGGAACAACAAATAAACAATTTGAATAAAGATTGTGTGTTTGTAAGTTGCTTCTACACAAGCAGATTTACACAAATGAAATACAAAAATACTCAAAGAAAAGTTTGCACAAAGTTGAAAGCTTTTCACGTAGAAATAGTCTTGTAATTTCGACAAGTTTCTTCAAGTTTCCAATCAAAAATAGGAAAATGTAGGTGCCCATTAACGGAATAGTGGCAGGTGTGACAAATAGTATCGTCCTTTCGCCTCCAAGATCGGGTAGTGGAAGAACAATTTCATTTTGTACTGTGTACTATTTTGACCACAAATCCTTTATCTTTATCTTCAAATTCATTGGCTTCTGATGAAAATTTTATGAAGCATGAACAGAAGAATCACGTACCTTGAAATCAGAATCTTCAGAATCATCAATCAGAAACTTGATAACATCAGCGTCTGACTCGAGATCTTTAGAAACTTCAAATTCTTCAGCTAGAAACTTCGGAAGCTTGCCTTTCTTCAGAAGTTTAATGACCAGAGTCACATCCAGAAACAAAAACCAAAAGGACATTGCTGCAACAACATGACGTCTTCTCAGAAGATTCTTAGAAGTGGATCAGTGCACAAGCAAATTTCGGAACACAAAATTCAGAAATTGATGACGTTGCACATCATCCTTTCAGAATCAAAGCTGCCTATTAAAGATGCATAATAACAAACTGTTAGGGTACCAAAATTATTCTCACACAAATATTATCTTGTTATCATCAAAACTCAAAGGTATAGATGATGAACCAAATCTTGTTTTAACAGATTGTTCATACCATCACAGAGCATAATGATGAGAAACATGTCACTAACACCATATAGGACATTGAAGACGGTGAAAATATTGAGAAGCAGGTTGGAAGGTGCATTAAATCTATTAAAATATCTATTGGAGGGAAGAAGCTTCCTAAGAATATTCCTACAATTCTCCTTGATAACGCTTCTTTACCTGCTGAAGAAAGTGAAGCCATGTTGAAATTTGTATATCATAGGGGGTTGGCTCTTGAAAAGGAACTCTCTGCTGATGCATAACGGTGCAATGAGATTATGGAGTTTCTTAGTGATGCTTAATTATGAAGATATTGATTAATGTTAGGCCTAATTATCCAAATCTGGTGAAGGAATTTGCTATTAATCTTCCTAATGGATTTAATGATGTTGAGAGTAGAGAATATATGAAGGTTTATGTTAGAGGATATTACTTTTCATTCTCTCCTACTATCATTAACGTTTATCTTAGTTAGAGAAGACTATAACTATTGACCATCTTCTCTCTTTGAGGATCATAGCTAGAGAAATTAGTGGAAATGATTATGAAGACTACTCTTCAAAATATAATTTGTTTGCTACAAATCTGAGATTGAAGTATGCCAATTTGTCAAATATTGGAGAGGCTAACTGCACTCCCTCTTCTCATGGACGAGGTATCACCCCTAAATTCGCTGGTCTTCTGTACAAAGGAGGAACATATGCTTCCTTTGTTTTTGGAGAATATGTTTTTGATCAATTTATTAAGTATTTTAGAGTTCTGTGTTGTCAAGTTACTTTGGTTTTCCCTCTTTAATACGTGGTACTTTGAGTACTTAAAAGAATGCTATTGTTATCGGTAATGATGAGATTGGTGTTGCCTAGAGTGCGTTGAACTTTAGTAAAAAGTTGTTTTGTTGGAAAACATGCTTTTGACATTACAATAAGCATTATTGCTACTATTGATGAATCTAATATAAATTTTGATGAAAAAATGTTACATGTTGCTCCCTTATTTTGGACCTGTGAGAAGTCTTATTCTCAAATCGTAGATTCATGAGACAAATGATCTTCAAGAGATTATAAGAACATCTACTGCACGGAAGAATGCGTGTGAAGGAATTATCAATATGTTGACTCCCCAATCTGTTGGATTTTTTTTTCATCTCAACCTATTGTTTCTCTGGTATTAAAAACGATGCATGTTATGTTGGTCAATCTGAAGGTGTGTCCACCTCTGGAAATGAAGATGGTGGTGCTGATATGGATGAAAACGCATTTGTCAGCGACTCTACTATTACGTCTCCTTGATTCTCTTTGATGCTTTGTTGGTTTGTTGTGGATTGCTTTGGTTGTACATGTTGACCCTCTTCGTCTTAAAACAATTAATATTATATATTTTATTTATTAATAAAAAAGTAAAAATAATTATTAAATCATAAATAAAATAAATGGTTAATCACATAATTATATATATATATATATATATATATATATATATATATATATATATATATATATATATATATATATATATATATATATATATATAATTTTCAACTATTGGTGTTAATTGTATTATAGATCAGTTATGGACTGGAAAAATGTCTCTAGCAAGAAAACAACCAACGATGTTACTAGCTTTTCGGTTTGGAAGGAAAATGGAGGAAAGGGTGCGATAGCTGGAGAGCCTATTACTTCATTTTTCATTTCTGATTTTCCAGATAATATGTTTGCTAGAGAACTCTTTGAAGTGTTCAAAGTTTATGGAGACATCTCTGAGGTCTATCTTCCTGGTAGAAGGGATAAAAGAGGCTTGAGGTTTGGGTTTGCCCCGTTCAGAAAGGTCCATGACCTTCGCATTTTGGCGGAAAAACTCGATAGCATCTTTCTCCAAGGAAAAGAAGATGCATTTTTATGTTCCTCGTTTCCACAAGGAAGTCATTGAACCTATGAAAGGCTTTGTGCTTAGGAAATCTAATCCTGTTGGTTCAGGCAGCGAAGTTAAAGAAACTATATTCAACCCTAAATTTTCTTTTGCCCAGGATGTTTGCAAGGGCTTTGCAGGTAAGAAAGATGAGGTGGAGACTTCCTTCCCTATCTCTAGTAAACTCAAGTTTGATATTATGGACTTGAAGAGGTTTGAATCTCCTGTTGTGGGAGTGGTCCATGAGAAGGTTAATCCGTTATTGGTCCAGAATTATCTGTTTGAAGAAGGCTTTTTTGATGTTCTTGCAACTCCTCTTGGTGCGAGTATGTGCTTACTAGAATGTAAAATATTAAGAGATATTCAAAAATTTATTAAGCAAGCTAAGGACTGGTGCGATAGATGGTTCTTAGAATTGAAACTTGGAACATTAATGTGGTAGATAAGCAGAGACTAATATGGGTTAAATGCAAGGGTCTCCCTTGCTTTGCCTGGACATACGATGTGTTTAGTTGTCTGACTAAGAAATTTGGAAGTTTTATTCAAGGTGATGAAGATACGATGAATAACACCAGGTTAGATGAGGCTAGGCTCCTTATCAAATCTAGCTGGAATAGTCCTATTTTTGAACAGTTGGCGATTGAGATTAATGGCTCAGATTTCTTTATCAATTTGGTTGAAGATTTCGCGGAACCAAGTAATGGCTTAGTAGCTGATAAAGATAGAGGTAATCTATATTTCGGAACTATGGTCTCTGATGGTGGTGACAGTGACAGTTCGTGGTCCCTTGCGGAAGACGCAGAAGTTGATGGGTCAAGTCCTAGGAGTTCTAGGGTGGCTACTAGCATAAAGGATTTTGAGGATTCTTTAGAAGTTGCAGGGAGTTGCGCAGTATTTCCAACTACCCATGTTTGTGCTTCATTGAGAGATGCAGAAGGTAGTGTTAGAGACGAGGTTAATAAGGGGGCTGACTTCCTCGCATTTGTCAATGATACTTTGGAAGTCCCCTTGGGGATAGTGCCAGCTGTCAAAGGAATTAATTTAGAAGAAGCCTCACTGGGCATCGATTTTATCTATACTAATATAAAGGCAAAACATAGATTTGGTGTAGCTTTTTTTCTACCCATTTTGCCCTTATTTTAAAATTTGTAACTTACACGATAACTTCCATTGAACTATAACTATCATCTTTCACATAACTTACTAACTTCCATTTAAATATTTAAATTAATATTAAATAAAAAATTGTTTTTTTTATATTTTTACGTGTGTGCATTAAAAAAGCAGACAGACGGGCACGTCTGGACGCTAGTAAAACCTAATGAGGAAGCTGTGGGCTAGCACTTGGATACGGGTAAGGTTATTGGGCCGGCATTTAGTGGTACCTTTGGACTCTATTGGTTCGGACCCAATCGCCTTCTCTCCCGCAGGAATTGTTGGAAATATTATTGGGGCTAAAACTAAAAAGAAAAAACCATTAGTTGATTTTTATGATAAAATTCAAATTCCATTTACGCCCTCCTTTTACTCATCTCTGATCAACGCCTCCAGTTCGTTGAATTTGAATTGTTCTTCCATAAAGTCCAGGAAGCACTCTAAGTCTCTCCAGAAGAAGAGTAGTTATTTACCTCCTCTACTTGAAGATGGCGAGATTCCTGTTATTCCAGAAAGCTCGTATTCGATTGATGAATCAGACATTTGTAGAAGCAATATTAGATGCAAGGTCGATTTGGTTAATGTTCCTCAGAAGGTTTTGGAATCTGTTAAACTCATGGGTATTGAAGCCGACGAAGATGACGAAGCCTTTGAGAGTGTCATTAGGAAGCTTGAGAATAGAGATGGTACTCACTTTTCCAAAAGGAAGGATGTAGCTAACTTTGGTCAATAATTTTCATGTCATTCAATGTTCGTGGGTGTAACTTACCTCTTAAAAGGAGAAGAATTCGCTCGTCCATTGTGAGAGGTAATGCTGATTTGTGTTTGCTCCAGGAAACTAAGATTCGGCTCATGAAAGAATCTCTGGTTAGGAGTGTGTGGGGCAAAAGGGGTTTTGATTGGTCTGCTAATGATTCGGTCGGTTCTTCAGGAGTCCTTCTGACTGTCTAGAGAAAAGGATTATTTCAATCTATTTCCACTGTCAAAGGTAATGGTTTCATGTGTTCTATTTTTCTTTGGAGAAACACTTTGCTGTATGTCATTAATGTGTACTCCCCGTGTGGGCACCGAGACAAACGTAAACTCTGCTGGGCTGACCTTATAGATTTTAAGAACCATAATCCCAGTGGTAGTTGGCTAGTTGGGGGAGACTTTAACTCTGTGAAATCACGTAAAGAAAGGAAGGGAAGGAGCACTACTTCGTCTCGAGAGTGCGTGGACTTTAGCTCTTTTATTAATGATTTGGATTTGTTTGACCTCCCGTTTATCAGTAATCGCTTCACTCAGTTTAATTCTAATGGCTTGAGTTGTAGTAAGCTAGACATATTTTTAGTTGATGAATCCCTTATTGATTGTTGGGAGTTTAAGGCCCAATCCGTCGGTAAACGAGACATATCCGACCACCGGTCCGTTAGGTTAAAGTCCCATAATGTTAATTCGGGGCCAAAACCATTTCGGTTCTTTAATTGTTGGTTTCACCACAAGGAATTCCTATCTTTCATTAAGGAATCTTGGAATTCTTTCTCTTTTCAAGGATCTCCCACTTTTGTCCTTAAAGAAAAGCTTTCTGCCCTTAAAGCTCGTTTGAAGTGGTGGAACGTCCACACTTTTGGATGGATGGATCTCAAAATCGATAATTCTATTGAGTTTATCAATGAGTTAGATGAGGTGATGGAGGGAAACGTGGAAGGCTTGTCGGACGAAGCCCTTATTAAGAGAGGGGAGGCTCAACGGAAGCTCGACGACGTACTTCGAGGCGACGAGAGGTCTAAAACAGGGTGACCCGCTTGCTCCTTTCCTTTTTGCTTTGGTTGCAGAAACGTTGGCTGTCTTGGTTAGTCGTGCGAAGAACCTTAATATTCTTTCTGGTTTTAGTTTTAGTAATGATGTGTCTATTGAACTCCTGCAATTTGCCGATGATACCTTGCTTTTCTGTGATGTGGTTATCCCAATTTATGGGCTTTAAAGACTATTTTAAAAATCAATTTCTCTAAAAGTTGTATATTCGGTATAGGACTTGACCCCATCTATATCAAAGCTGCAGAAAACTTCCTCTTTTACAAGTCTGGGTTGTTCCCTTTTAAATTCCCTGGCATTTGTATCGGAGGTAATCATCGGAGAATCTCGTTTTGGAACCCCATTTTGGCCTCTCTTAAAACTAGATTGAACTCTTGGGCCGGTGGGAACTTGTCTATTGGAAAGAGGGTTTCGTTGATCAATTCCATTCTTGTAAAAATGCCTATTCATTACCATTCCTTTTTTAAGGCTCCTTCGAAAGTAGTGAAAGATATTATAGCTATTCAGCGAGGGTTCTTGTGGTCGGGCTCGGTTGCAAAATGGAGTATTGGTTGGGTGAAATGAAGTTCTTTAGAGAAGGGAGGTCTTGGCATTAAACACATCGGGATATTCAACAAAGCTCTCTTGTATAAATGGCTTTGGATATTTGTTTTAGGAGGCAAAGAAATATGGAGGAACTCTTTGGTTAGTCAATATGGCAGCCTTAGGTATTGGGCGACGGAAACTGATTTCGACTTTATCCCTCCTGTAGCTTCTCTTTGGTTTCGCGACCTGCTTAATCTTAAAAAGTTGGGTGTTCCTTTTAATTTTCAGTCTCTCCTCAACCTAGTCCTGGGCAGTGGCGACAACATCCCCTTTTGGAACTCTTTATGGTGCTGGGATTGCTTGTTAAAGGATATGTTTCCTGATTTGTTTACTGCAGCATCGTCCAAGAAAAATCATATAGCAGCTTTTGCTAATTGGGTGCAGGATGCTTGGTCTTGGAGTTTTGATAATTCCTGGCCGGTTGGGGTTTTTATTGATCAGGATTCTGCTTTATCGTTGCAGAATATTCTTGCAGCCGTTAGTCCCAGGCCCGACATTGCTGACCGGTGGGAGTGGAGGCTAGATAAATCAAAGGATTTTACGATGGACGGTCAGATGGAGAAGACTATTCAATCCTTGGAGGATCTGTTGAGGGCTTGTGTGCTAGAACAAAGAGGTGCTTGGGATAACTACTTACCGCTAATTGAATTTACTTACAATTATATTTTCCATTTGATTATTAGAATGGTTCCGTTTGAGACATTGTATGGTAGGAGGTGTATGACACCTCTATGTTAGTATGAATCCGGTGAGAGTGTTATGGTTGGACCAGAGATTGTGCAACAAACATCTTAAAAGATCAAGATAATCCAAGACAAGATGAAAGCTTCGCAGAGTCACCAGAAGAGTTACCACGATAAGAGGAGGAAAACACTTGAGTTCCAAGGGGGAGACCATGTGTTTTTTAGAATTATTCCAGTAACCGGTGTAAGTCGAGCTTTGAAGTCTCGAAAGCTCACACCATATTTTGTTGGTCCGTATCAAATTTAGAAGAGGATAAGAGAGGTGGCATGTCATATTTTCTTTCCACCACCGCTTGTTAATCTTCATGACGTGTTTCGTGTGTCTCAATTGAGGAGATACATTATGGATTCGTCTCATGTGATATAAGTGGACGATATTTAGGTGAGAGTGAACCTAACTACCGAGGCATAGCCCATATGGATAGAGGATCGAGAAGTGAAGTTGTTGCGTGGTAAGGAGATTGCCTTGGTGAAGGTAGTGTGGGGAGGACCAGTCGGTAGAAGCATAACTTAGAAGCTGGAGAGTCAGATGAGAGAGTCATATCCGACTCTGTTTCTTTCAAGTAACTTTTTAAAGCGAAAATTATTTAAGTGGGGGAAAGTTGTAACAACCCATTCTTATAAATTATTTATTAAATTAAAATTGTGTGTTTTTAATTATTTAAATTCATTTTTATGTGCATTGGGTGGTAGTTGGGTGGTTAGTAGTAGTGTTTGATGCTTTGGGTTAGTAGAGCATAACCTAGTTATTTAAATAATAAAAGAAATAATAATGAGAATTTTTATTATTAAATAATTAGGAAAAAAACTATTTTATTATATTAAGTTGTTGGAATAAAATAGAAATAGTAGAATAGTAGAGATAAATGGATTATTTGTAGTATTTTTATTGAGATAAAATTAGAGATAAAAGGGGCTTGTTTGTAAATAAGAGGATAAGTGAGGGTAGTGTTGGAAACCTCTAATTAAGGGAGATTAGGTTAATCATAAAAAGGTTAGTAAGAGGGTTTTGAAAGTTTTTACGTAAAATAGAATATGGTGGTGAGAAGAGGCAAGGGCTAGGGTTAAAGGAAAACTCCATTGAATAGCTTTAAGGAGCTCTTACTCGAAAATCAAGGTATACGGGGTTACTCCTAATAGGATGTACTATACATGTTTGGGTAGTGGGAAAAACATTAATCATAATAGAATTTTCTTCCATTTTCCCACTCTGATGAATCAATGATGAACATGAAATTAATTCTGAAATTGCATGATTATGTATGTTGTCGTGTGAATTTCATGCACTATTTTGCCAAGAGAATTAGGTGCTCTTCTTGATGGAATTGATATCAATGTAAGTTCATATGTGTTTTGTAAATTTGATGAAAAAGTCTGGTACTATGATTGGCCACTATTTAGAGATACACGATGTTGTTGTTATTATGGTGATTATGTTGTTGTTCACATTGGTGATAATTTCATGGTGAACATTTTTGGTAAGATTGCATGTTATGGTGAACCATGCATCGTGGTGTACAAACTTCGACCCAATTTTGGTATGCTTTGGCCCAGTGGTATGGGATCAGAAGCAGGTAGAAAATTTCAATAAGGAAATTAGTGAAGCGTTTCTTATGGTGATAACAACGATTTTTTGTGTGCTTTGGTCCTATGGTGGGGTTCAGAAGTGTGTAGCCTGTTTCATATGGGAACGGGTGAAGCATCACTTATGGTAATGGTAACGATTTGGCGTGCTCTGGTACTATGGTTGGGATTCAGGAGCGAGAAGCACATGAGTTGTCTATGGATGGTACCACATACATTATTGAGTCTTTGTGTTGAATACATTTGCATTCGTTATTTGCATATGTATTTGGATGATTATGTTGATGTTTATGAATGAGAATACTTAGGTGATGTATGCTAATGACTTGTGTTGAATACTTTTTATGTTGGTTAGGCTACCCTTGCATACTTTTGCACCATTAATTATTATGAGCATATTCTCACCCTCTTGTTGTTTGTGTGGTTTTGTGCTCCTTTTGAGGGTACAGACAAACCGGGTATTGAGAGCAGCTTAGAGGATGAAGGATGACATAGATGTTGTTCTTCCTTTCCTATTTACGCGTTTATTTTGTTTTACGTTCTGATTTATAACACTGGGCGGGAGAATGTTTTGTTTTGCTTTAGCTTTCGATATTGTTACGTGGAAGTAATTTAGCCATAACCTTGTTTTATTTCTATGAAGTTCTTGGTTGTTGATTTATTTCCGCTACGAAGAGCCATGTTTAGGCAAGCATGTGATGACAGGTGTTTAATTCGATACATCTTTTCAATAAACTATGTTACATAGCAGGTCTTTGTTGGTTGTGTGTGACACCACATGTGTGTATTCTTGTTATAATTGCTATATTTTGTGTTTTGGGGCTTAGGGTGTTACAGTCGGTGTGGTCACATTCGTCCTTTCTGCTATAAACTATATGGTAAAAATATGCATAAAAAACAACTATATCCCTAGTGGAATGTAGAGACTGATCGACATCCTCAATAACCCTGGCGTGTCATGCCTAAGCTTGAAGCTAATATTGCTTGTACCTTTCTTAGAGTTTAATCTAAAGAATAATGACACTTTGATAGCTGTTGATAAAGACACGTGACTGATGAAAGAAACTATATGAAGACTATATAATCTATTATGACATTTGTGTTACTTTTGGCGGTGGTGCTAGAGAATTTTTTTTTGGAAAGGGTATGTTGGACTATCATAGTCTTCCTTGTCTTAAAGATGTGTCATTGGTTTATGGTCTTATTGTCAATGTAATAAGTATTAGTTAACTATATGATTGGAATTTCAGCGTTAAGTTTAATAAAGAAGAATGCATTGTTACATATAATAAACACACTCAACTCATGAAGGATTCTATATTTACTAAAAAAATGCTACATATGGTCACCCGCTTATGGGAATCAACCTTAATCTTATCTCATATCTAAAGATGAAGAAGCTAAGTTATGGCATGAGAATCTTAGGCACCTGAATCTTATAAGCACGAGGAAAATTATTTCATAAAAATATATTATGGTTATACGTGATCTCAAGACCAAAGAAGGTAAAATATGTGATGTTTGTTAGGTTCGGAAGCAAAACAAGATGTCACATAAGAAGGTTCAATATCTTACCACTAATCAAGTTCTAGAATCACTTCATATGGAGAAGACTATTCAATCCTTGGAGGATCTGTTGAGGGCTTGTGTGCTAGAACAAGGAGGTGCTTGGGATAACTACTTACCGCTAATTCAATGTTCGTGGGTGTAACTTACCTCTTAAAAGGAGAAGAATCGCTCGTCCATTGTGAGAGGTAATGCTGATTTGTGTTTGCTCCGGGAAACTAAGATTCGGCTCATGAAAGAATCTCTGGTTAGGAGTGTGTGGGGCAAAAGGGGTTTTGATTGGTCTGCTAATGATTCGGTCGGTTCTTCAGGAGTCCTTCTGACTGTCTAGAGAAAAGGATTATTTCAATCTATTTCCACTGTCAAAGGTAATGGTTTCATGTGTTCTATTTTTCTTTGGAGAAACACTTTGCTGTATGTCATTAATGTGTACTCCCCGTGTGGGCACCGAGACAACCGTAAACTCTGCTGGGCTGGCCTTATAGATTTTAAGAACCATAATCCCAGTGGTAGTTGGCTAGTTGGGGGAGACTTTAACTCTGTGAAATCACGTAAAGAAAGGAAGGGAAGGAGCACTACTTCGTCTCGAGAGTGCGTGGACTTTAGCTCTTTTATTAATGATTTGGATTTGTTTGACCTCCCGTTTATCAGTAATAGCTTCGCTCAGTTTAATTCTAATGGCTTAAGTTGTAGTAAGCTAGACAGATTTTTAGTTGATGAATCCCTTATTGATTGTTGGGAGTTTAAGGCCCAATCCGTCGGTAAACGAGACATATCCGACCACCGGTCCGTTAGGTTAAAGTCCCATAATGTTAATTCGGGGCCAAAACCATTTCGGTTCTTTAATTGTTGGTTTCACCACAAGGAATTCCTATCTTTCATTAAGGAATCTTGGAATTCTTTCTCTGTTCAAGGATCTCCCACTTTTGTCCTTAAAGAAAAGCTTTCTGCCCTTAAAGCTCGTTTGAAGTGGTGGAACGTCCACACTTTTGGATGGATGGATCTCAAAATCGATAATTCTATTGAGTTTATCAATGAGTTAGATGAGGTGATGGAGGGAAGCGTGGAAGGCTTGTCGGACGAAGCCCTTATTAAGAGAGGGGAGGCTCAACGGAAGCTCGACGACGGACTTCGAGGCGACGAGAGGTCTAAAACAGGGTGACCCGCTTGCTCCTTTCCTTTTTGCTTTGGTTGCAGAAACGTTGGCTGTCTTGGTTAGTCGTGCGAAGAGCCTTAATATTCTTTCTGGTTTTAGTTTTAGTAATGATGTGTCTATTGAACTCCTGCAATTTGCCGATGATACCTTGCTTTTCTGTGATGTGGTTATCCCAATTTATGGGCTTTAAAGACTATTTTAAAAATCAATTTCTCTAAAAGTTATATATTCGGTATAGGACTTGACCCCGTCTATATCAAAGCTGCAGAAAACTTCCTCTTTTACAAGTCTGGGTTGTTCCCTTTTAAATTCCCTGGCATTTGTATCGGAGGTAATCATCGGAGAATCTCGTTTTGGAACCCCATTTTGGCCTCTCTTAAAACTAGATTGAACTCTTGGGCCGGTGGGAACTTGTCTATTGGAAGGAGGGTTTCGTTGATCAATTCCATTCTTGTAAATATGCCTATTCATTACCATTCCTTTTTTAAGGCTCCTTCGAAAGTAGTGAAAGATATTATAGCTATTCAGCGAGGGTTCTTGTGGTCGGGCTCGGTTGCAAAATGGAGTATTGGTTGGGTGAAATGAAGTTCTTTAGAGAAGGGAGGTCTTGGCATTAAACACATCGGGATATTCAACAAAGCTCTCTTGTATAAATGGCTTTGGATATTTGTTTTAGGAGGCAAAGAAATATGGAGGAACTCTTTGGTTAGTCAATATGGCAGCCTTAGTTATTGGGCGACGGAAACTGATTTCGACTCTATCCCTCCTGTAGCTTCTCTTTGGTTTCGCGACCTGCTTAATCTTAAAAAGTTGGGTGTTCCTTTTAATTTTCAGTCTCTCCTCAACCTAGTCATGGGCAGTGGCGACAACATCCCCTTTTAGAACTCTTTATGGTGCTGGGATTGCTTGTTAAAGGATATGTTTCCTGATTTGTTTGCTGCAGCATCGTCCAAGAAAAATCATATAGCAGCTTTTGCTAATTGGGTGCAGGATGCTTGGTCTTGGAGTTTTGATAATTGCTGGCCGGTTGGGGTTTTTATTGATCAGGATTCTGCTTTATCGTTGCAGAATATTCTTGCAGCCGTTAGTCCCAGGCCCGACATTGCTGACCGGTGGGAGTGGAGGCTAGATAAATCAAAGGATTTTACGATCCATTCTACTTATGCTCATCTTAGTTCTGTTTTGCCTGAGTTCAATTTCAATGAAGCGGAGGCTCTATTTCTTAAGGTGGTTTGGAAAATCCGTGTTCCGTTGAAGCTCAAGATTTTTAGATGGCGGTTGATTTGTGATAGGCTTCCAACCCGCAATAATCTTGCTTCTAAAGGTATTGTGACTTCCTCTCACGATAAGGTGTGCGTATTGTGCTTTCAAGAGGAAGAGGATGCCTTGCATCTTTTCTTGACTTGTTCTAAAGTGCATCTTCTATGGATTAATGTTTCGGGCTGGTTACGGGTTCCTCCAGTTGTTTCGAATTCCATTAATAACCACGCTTTGCTCTGGTTCTTGGCTTAGTTTGATAAGGGCAAGGAGGATATGAGTTGCTTTGTGTGGATCATCTCGGTTTGGTGTATTTGGAGCACTAGGAACAACATTATTTTTAACGATGTTATTGGCAATGTGGAGGATATCTTCAATCAGATCGTTACTCTCTCTTGGAGATGGTTGAAATTAGGCTGCACGAAATGTACTCTCTATGAGTGGATGAAACATCCTTTAGATTTCTTGTAATCTTTAGGTTGTTGTTTTTCCTTTTCTTGTTTTGATTGGTTTTTTGTTTCGGGTTGGAGAATCTCATTTTCTCCCTTTTAATTCAAATAGCTTATCAAATATATATATATATATATATATATATATATATATATATATATATATATATAACACTTAAAAATGTTATTTCCACATACCCATCAATCAAAACTTATTTCCCTCACGTTACCCTTACTTTATTTGCTTTCAGCTTTGACTTTCATGTTTTTCTGGAAGTTTAATTAGTTCTCCACAATTTGTAGTCTGATTTATCATTATTGTTTGAACAATTAGTCAAATCATCTAAAAGAAAAGATAATCTTCACATGAACAAGCCATAAGCCATACTTGCATATTGAATTTCTTATCTGACAATACTCATTTTTCATGTTTAGTATCGGGGCCCAATTAACACGTTTGATTCCTTCAACATTCAAGGTTCAAACCATACGAATTAATACTGAGTCAAGCTAAACGAATTTCAAAAACAAGTACTTCATGCAAGGAAAGTTAACTACTATATGTATACATGTGCGAGTTCCAAAACATATCATTAATTCCTGTCCTCAAATCTCAGTGCTTATTATCAAATAAACTTGTACGTCCTAATTAAAGATATCAATACAGATCATGGGCATGGCTTTATCTTATAACCCTAGTAGGGTCCTTTTTACAGTTATAATGATCATTTTCTTTGTTCTACTCGTTTCTTCTCAACTTAGAGTCGATTGTAGGCCTTTGCAAGGTGAACTGTTGACGGCGGGGAAATTTGATGAGCTTTATTTGCAGTCCCTTCCACGTGATCCAATGCCATCAGCAACTGATCCAGTTCAACCAATTCATAGTCGCTAAATATATATAAAAAAGTTGTATTAGTGCTGATTTACTTGATAATATCATATGCTAAAATTTATGTACTTCCATATTTAATAACTCTGTGTGTTCGGTATCAGAAACACAAGTAGAGGATTTGAAAAGTAGCTCCCTATTAGGTAGGACGGGATATTTTACCTTTATCATAGCTCGGCCATTTATTATTTTTCCTCAGAAAGATTCATTCATTCACATTTTGTTTTGTGATGTGTTTTAAATATTTAATGAAATATTTACCAAGTATATTTACCTGAGAAACATCAACCTGCACCCTCATAAATTAATGCAATATTTAACCGTTATATTTGAGACAAATAATTAGAAGAGACACATATCTAACTCTAATATTATTAGATAAATATTTATCCAAATACTTGATCAACATCTTGATGTTAACCAAAGATTCAATTGATCGCTAATCAATTTAAAACAAAACATATTCATTATTTCCTTCATAACATGCCCTAAGCGAACTAGCGAACCAGTGAACCTGAGATGACAACGATAGCGATAGCGAAATTTTCATCTTCATAATCTTCGTTCATTTGAATCTTCATTCTTGATAATCTTCACTATCTTCATTCTTGGTCTCTTCGAAGTACGGTATGTTTCGTGAAAACATCACTCTCTTCCTCATGTTCCTAATGTTAGAACAAGATTTGGTTCCGCAAGATATCTCTAAGTTTTGATAATAACAAAGTAGTATTTGTGTGAGAACAATTTTGGTACTCTAATGTTTGTTTTCTGAAGAATTAACAAACATGATCTAACTCTGATAAAGAAAGCTCTGATTCTGATAGAGATCATATGGAACGTCACTCAAATTTGACCAAAAGTCGCTTCTGCATCAAAGAAGCAAATTTGCTTCTAATCTGCCCAGTTTCAGAAAGATTCTAAGAAGACAATATGTTGCTGCTGCAATGTTCTCTTCGATTTTTCCTCTGAATATGACTCTGATTATTATCTTCTGAAGACTAAGTGCTGAAGACTCTGAAGAAAAGATTATGCTGAACAACGTTCTGAAGATTCTGAAAACTAAAGTTTCTGAGGACTAAGTGCGGAAGACTCTGAAGAAAAGGTTCTGCTGCACAACGTTCTGAAGACTATGAAGACTTAATTTTCTGATAGCCAAGGGTTCTGAAGACTGAGTGCTAAAGACTTTGAAGACTTAAGTTTCTGAATACTAAGTGATGAAGACTCTGAAGACAAAGTTCTGCTGAACAACGTTCTGAAGACTCTGAAGACTTATGTTTCTGATAACCAAGGGTTTTGAAGACCGAGTGCTAAAGACTTTGAAGACAAGGTTCTATTGAACAACGTTCTGAAGACTCTGATGACGCAAGACTCTGAAGTGTTGCAAATTTTGATTATATTTCAAAAATTCTAAATAAATTTTGCCACATCTTTGAAAGACAAATATGAGAAAAATATTTTTACAATATTAATTAATTAATTAATTATTATTATTATTATTATTATTATTATTATTATTATTATTAATTTTATAGTTTATAATAGTTTGACTTGGTCAAATAATTATATTTAATTCGTTTGACTAGACTTAGTCAAATCATTTACTCAATCTTTCTCTCTCTTATATAACTATTCTCCTACCATTTTTTACACGATATAGAAACGAAAAATATTGATACATAGAATGGCTGAAAACGTTTTTGTTTCTTATATTCCTAGTTACATCTTCCAGTCATCTTAGAGATTACTTCTTGTTGTTCTAATACCTCAGAGTCTTATTGAGAATCTGCGAAGAACCTGTTGAATCCTGGGGGATTTGCGCTTATGAGGCGGATAAATCCTTAAGGACAGTGTTTTTACACGCCTCAATCATATCTACTCAGAAGCCTCTGATGAACTGAAGAAGATGAAACGTTTGTGAGGGAAAATAGTACATAGTACATATCAAACACGTTATTTTCCACTACTATTCCACTACACTGATTTGGTGGTACAAATGACAACTTTTGTGTACAATTTTCATCCCAGCATAACAACTTTATTTCAAGTTGCCAGCAATCTTAATGATTTTCCTGATCTGCCTTCCTACGGATATCTTTCTGGCTATATAAAGACTTGATCACGTGAAGAAAAAGTGAGAGACTGATACATAGAAGAGAGACATGCGTGAACAGTAAAGCACCATAATACAAATCATAATACATTGTTCATACTTTATAGATTTTATTTGAGTTATTCATAGTGTTTATATAAGCTTTTGTAGAAGCAATTCATTGTAAACATTAATTTTGTTCAAACAGTTGTTTGTATTCCTTAAGGGACCAGTTGGGTCAAAATCCTTAAGAAGAGACGGTTAGTCTTTGTTTGTTAGTCTTTTCGAAATCCAAGAAACCCCAAGAAACATTATCGTAAGCCTTTTCGAAATCCACTTTAAAAAACAAGCACTTTTTCCTCTCCTTAGAAGCATAGTCCACCATCTCGTTGGTCACTAAAACTCCATCAAGCAATTGTCTTCCTGGAACAAAAGCACTTTGACTTTTTGAAATAATAGAATTTAACACCACTTTCAATCTCACCGCTAAAAGTTTAGAAAGAACATTATAAACACAAGCGACTAAACAAATTGGCCTATAATCGTCCAACCTCAAAGGTTTGGAAGATTTAGGCACCAAAGTTAAAAAGGAAGAAATGAAGGCTTTAGACAAAATTGTCCCAGAGTGAAAAAATTATTCCACTATTAATTCAAAAATAATTCCCAGTTATTCGAAATAATTATTATTAATTTAAAAAGTGGCATATTATAATCCAATAATTGAAAGCATTCTCTCAGTAACAGATTTTAAACCTCCCACTATTATTTTAGAAAAATTCTCAATTATTCAAAAAAAATATATTATTAATTTTAAAATGACATCTTATTACCCACTAATTGAAATCATCCTCCCAATAGCAGATTTTATTGGAAGGCTTGTAATCCGTGCACATAAAAAATGAGAACTAATGAAATTAGTAGATTAGTGATTTTTATAATGATTAGTTATTAAAAGGTGAATCAATTTTGGTAGAAATTTTTTATAAAAGAACTTATAATATTTGTATTGGTGAAAACTTTTGGTGGAAGACATTGTAAGTATTCTATTAATTATTTTGTAAAACTTTAATTTAACTGTATGTAATGGAATTAGTGGGGTATGGTCTATTTTTTTAGTATCTTTTCAATTAATTAATTATTTTTAATGAATATTTAAATATTTTTGTTAATTTATTAATTTTTTCCTCAATAACTTAACCTTATATAAAGGAATAAGTCGTCTACTATTTATTCATTTTTTTAATTAATTAATTTCTAATGAATAATTGAATTGAATATTTTATTAATTTATTAAAAATTTTCTTATTAACTTCACTGTATGTAAAGGAATTAGTGGGTATGTCTTGTTTTTTAGTCTTTATTAATTTATTGATTGTTTTGTTATTAACTTCAACCGATTTAGTTGGTTTCTTCTATTTTTTAAGTCATTTTTTATTAATTAATTTTTAATGATTAATTTAGCATTTTTATTAATTTATTAATTTATTTCTTATTAACTTCAAATGTATGTAAAGGAATTAGTGGACATGCCCTATTTTTAGTAATTATTAATTAATTAATTAATTTTTTTATTAATTTCATCCGTATGCGAAGGAGTTAGTGGGCATGTTTTATTTTTTAAGTCATTTTTTATTTAATTAATATTTAGTGAATAGTTTATCATTTTTATTAGTTTTTTTATATTTTTGATTATTTAATTAATTATTATAGATTTTGACGGGAAAATTTGGTGGAAGAAGTTGTAGGATTATAATTTATTTTCTTATTAACTTCAACTGATTTAGTTGGTTTCTTCTATTTTTAAGTCATTTTTTATTAATTAATTTTTAATGGTTAATTTAGCATTTTTATTAATTTATTAATTTATTTGTTATTAACTTCAAATGTATGTAAAGGAATTAGTGGACATGCCCTATTTTTAGTAATTATTAATTATTTAATTAATTTTTTATTAGTTTCAACCGTATGCGAATGAGGTAGTGGGCATGTTCTATTTTCTAAGTCATTTTTTAATTAATTAATATTTAGTGAATAGTTTATCATTTTTATTAGTTTTTTTTTATATTTTTGATTAATTAATTAATTATTATAGATTTTGACGGGAAAATTTGGTGGAAGAAGTTGTAGGATTATAATTTATTTTCTTATTAACTTCAACTGAGTTGTTGGTTCTTCTATTTTTAAGTCATTTTTTATTAATTAATTTTTAATGGTTAATTTAGCATTTTTATTAATTTATTAATTTATTTGTTATTAACTTCAAATGTATGTAAAGGAATTAGTGGACATGCCCTATTTTTAGTAATTATTAATTAATTAATTAATTTTTTATTAGTTTCAACCGTATGCGAATGAGGTAGTGGGCATGTTCTATTTTCTAAGTCATTTTTTAATTAATTAATATTTAGTGAATAGTTTATCATTTTTATTAGTTTTTTTATATTTTTGATTAATTAATTAATTATTATAGATTTTGGGGGGAAAATTTGGTGGAAGAAGTTGTAGGATTATAATTTAGTATGTTTTATTATTATTTTAATTATTATTATTATTATTATTATTATTATTATTATTATTATTATTATTATTATTATTATTATTATTAAAAGTGAAAAAAAATGTGAAAACAAAACAATGAAAAAAATAAGAAAGTAAAGGTATAAAAAAGTAGCGATTATGATTTGTCAAAGAAGTCGCGACCGTTTCCCTTAACGGTCGCGGGTGTGAAAAGAGGGCGGTTATTTGGTAACCGTCGCAATTATGTCACTCAACATGTTTAAAAAATCTGCGACAGCTGACCCAAACTGTTGTGACACTCGTTCCAAACCAAGAATAATGACGGTTTTGTGGTAACTGTCACAACTCAAGTGTCATAAATCTCCTTTTTTCTTGTAGTGTAGAGATACACATAAAGATCACGTTTTGACCTTTTGAGACACGACACTTCCCATTAAATATACATTTTGGCTACTATGCATATTAATCGATCATAGCTCAACATTCACTCTCTTGATTTAATTAAACCTTCACTTATTGCCTTTAGTTCTGTGTTGTGGACAATCAAAATTTGTGTTTTTGATATATTATTTTGGTACCTTGTACATGTTAGTTTTAAACAAGAATACTTACAAAAGTTCAATATAAACCTCTTCTATTCCCTGAGGGTACGATATCCTTACTATTATCAATTGCGACAATTAAAACATACATGTATACTTGCATATGACACCTTCAATCGTGTTTACGCACGACAACTGCACAAAAGAATGTGCACGAAGGCATTATTAAAATGTCGACCCCTCAATTTATTGGAGCTTTTTTTTTCATCTCAACCTATTCGTTCCTAATATTCAAAACAATGCATGTTATGTTGGTCAGTATGAAGGTATGTCCAACTCTGGAAATAAAGATGTTGGTGCTGATATGGATAAAGACGCATTTGACAGTAACTCTGCTATTCGGTCTCCTTGATTCTCTTTGATGTTTTGTTGGTTAATTGTTGATTTATTTGGTTAGACATGTTGACCCTCTTTGTCTTAAAACGATTAATACTATGTGTTTTATTGTTAATAAAACAGTAAAAATGATTATGAAGTTATAAGTAACATAAGTGATAATCAACAATCCCTCCATTTTCCTTCCTTTATTCCCCACCTAAAGTTTGAAAAATTCAAGTTCAACAAAGATAAAGTAGATATTTGCATTGCTAAAAAACACTAACAACAACAACAACTAAGGACCAGCTTCGTTGCATCTATAGTTTCCATGGAAATGTAAGATTTCGTTGTCTTTGGTTTAAATTCCTATACTTAGGTATAGGGACCTTGGCATCTGTTTCTTCTTCATTGTTGTTGGATCTAAGGATCATTTTTTGTTTGTTTGTTGTTGTGTGTGGTCCTTGTTCTCCTGTTCTTGGTGTGAGGTTTTGGTTGTTCAAGCATTGGTGAACCTATGGACTGGGTGAAGGTCTCTCGTAGGAAGAAGTCTGATAATATCCCTCTTAGGTTTTCTATTTGAAAGGAGAGGAAAGGAAGAGAGGCGGGAGTGGACGAGCCTACAACTTTTTTTTTCATCTCTGATTTTCCAGATCACATGGAGGCTAAAGAGTTGTTTGAAGTCTTTTCGGTTTACGACCTTATCTCGGAGGTCTACATTCCTGCTAGGAGAGACATTAGGGGTGTTAGATTCGGTTTTGCTCGTTTCAGGAAAGTTCATGATTCTCGTATCTTGGCGGTTAAACTGGATAATATTTTTCTGCATGGTAGGAAACTCCATGTGAACGAATCTAGATTTCAGAGGACTCCCAAGAAACTGGTCGTTGACAATCTGACGAGGAGGTGGAAACCACCATTTCAGTCGTCCCAACTGGGTGGTGTTGGCAAGGAAACACATGCCTCGTTTGCTCAGGCCGTTGCTAAGGGTAACTCAGTCCCTACCAAAGGTTTGTTGGTTGATCAACCTAGTCCTGTCATTATCAGTATTGACGACCAGGAAACGTCTAGGTTAGCCAAAGGTCTTGTTGGTTTAGTGCTCAATGAGGTTAACCCTTTTTCCATTCAAAGTGCCTTGTCCCAAGAAGGTTTTTTTGATATAGAGGCAACTCCCCTTGGAGCCAGCTTATGCCTTTTGGAGTCTAAAGGCCAAGGTGACGTCCACTCTTTTATCATGCAAGCTAAAGCTTGGTGTGATAAATGGTTTCTAGAGCTCAATCCTTGGTCAGAGGAAGTTGTTAATGGTTTTAGATTTTCTTGGGTGCATGTGTCGGGCCTTCCTTGTTTCGCCTGGAACAATTCTGTCTTCAGTAGTGTGGTGAAGAACTTTGGCTCCTTTATTAAGGCTGACCTAAGCACTGAGAAGAAAGTTAGATTCGATGTGGCTAAATTACTTATTAAAACTGATTTTTTAGATTTTATTTCTCTTGATTTGGTCGTTAAGGTTAATGGCAAGGAGTTTTTTGTAAGATTAAGGGAAGACTATTCAGGCCCTGCTCTTAAAGATCTTACGGAGGTTGTTTCTGAACCGGGTACTCCTATCCAATTAGATTTTGAAGACGAAGTGGTTAGCAAATGGAACTCAGAAGATGAGGTTGACCTTGATGTGTTACATCATAGAGGTGGTTGTGTAGCTGATAGCCTTTTGGGTTACGAGGTTTCCCATGATGACATAGGGAGTAGCGAAAGTTTTTCACTTTCTCACGTTAGTGATTCGTTGGGAGTTGGTAAGGAAAGTTCAATTGTTACTGCTCCTTGTGGTGTGGCTAATCTGGTGAATGACAACTGTTCTCTGAGTAAAGTGACTGCTGTTGTGGAGCCAGTTCCTAGGTCCCACAATGCCTTTGATTTTCCTTCTGGTCATATTGGGCCTTTTGTGCCCGTTGTTTCGCCAGCCCTTTCTCCATCCTTGCACCAGGTTGGTGGGCCGAATCCTGTGGGCTTTGGTTTGTCAAGTGGGTCTGACCCAATCTCTTTATCCCTTGCTAACTCCCCAGGGCCCCCTCTTGTTGTGAAAAAGAAAAAGAAAAAGCCTATGTCAGATTTCTATGATAAAGTTCAGATTCCCTTCAAACCTCCTTTCTTTTCGACCCTAATCAAAGTCATGCCCCCTTCTCCTCTCTCTAGATCAAAAAACAAAGCTTTGTCTAGGTTGAAAAAGCCGCTCCCTATTTCTGCTGGTCCTGGTGGTCACCTTGGTATCCCAGAAGTTTCTATTGGTTGTTCAGTCGATGATTCAGACATTTGTAGAAGAAATATTAGATGCTTGGAGGGGATGGAAGTTGTTTCTAGTAAGATCTGGAATACTGTTAATCTCTTGGGTATTGTAGCTGACGAAGACGATGAAGCCTGTGAGGGAGTGGTTAAAAAGCTTGAGGCGAGAGATAGTCATCAGTTTGAGCTTAAGAAGGTTGTTGATAATTGTGCTCAATGATTTTTGTTTCCTTCAATGTCCGTGGGCGTGGTTTGCCTCTTAAAAGAAAGAGAATTCGTCAAATTTTGTCTGAAGGAAAAGCCCATGTTAGCCTTATACAAGAAACTAAAATGCCTTGTATGTCGAATCCTAAGTTTATGAGTATGTGGAGGAATGGGGAGTTTGATTGGTCGGCTAGTGATTCTTCAGGAGCTTCTGGTTGTCTTCTGACAATTTGGAGAAAGGACCTGTTCATTCCTATTTCCACTATCAGAGGTAAAGGATTTTTGTGCTCTCAATTCCTTTGGAGAGGTACGAATTTGTTCGTTGTTAATGTGTATTCGCCGTGTGCTCTTAGAGACAAAAGGAGGCTTTGGTCTGACCTCATTAAGCTTAAAAATGGGAGTGCTGGAGGTACGTGGGTGGTTGGAGGAGATTTTAACTCGGTTAAGTCTAGCGATGAAAGAAAGGGTACGAGGCTATCTTCAGCTCGTGATTGCGCGGAATTCAACTCTTTTGTTTCTGAACTGGATTTGGTGGGCCTTCCTTTTGTGGGAAAGCCTTTTTCTTGGTTCAATTCAAATGGTTTGAGTTGTAGTAAGTTGGATCGTTTTCTTATAGAAGGCTCTCTTATTGATTCGTGTGATTTTAAGGCTCAGTTTGTGGGGAAGAGAGACATTTCCGATCATTGCCCGATTTGGATTAGATCTTCTTCTGTCAATGCTGGTCCTAAACCATTTAGGTTCTTTAACGCTTGGATCGAGCATAAGGATTTCACTAACTTCATTAAGGATTCGTGGAATTCGGTTTTTATTCATGGCTCCCCCTCGTTTGTTTTCAAGGAAAAGCTTAAAGTTCTTAAAGCGTGCTTGAAGTGGTGGAATGTTAACGTCTTTGGATGGGTTGACCTTAAGATCGAGAGCAACGTTGATGCGCTTAATGAGATGGATTCGGTTCTGGTTGAGAGCTTTGAGGGGATTCCAGACGAGCTGATTAAAGGTAGGGCTGACTTGCAGGAGAAGTTCTGGAGCAATCTTCGCCTCAAAGACAGCATGTTATGTCAAAAATCCAGATCGAATTGGCTGAAATACGGTGATGTTAATTCCCGCTACTTCCACTCTTCCCTTAAAGCTAGGAATAGAGTTAACTATATCTCTGCTATTTCTTATGCTGGTTCGCTTTGTGAAGACCCTAGGCTTATCAAAGATGCTGCCTTTGATTATTTTAAAGCTAAATTCCAAAATGAAGATAATGTTATGCCTTTAATGGATCTATCCTTAGTTCAGAAACTGAGTGTTCATGACATAATTAGTTTAGACGCGGATTTCTCTCCTGCTGAAATTCGGGCTGCTGTTTTTGATTGTGAATGCTCTAAGTCGCCTGGTCCGGATGGGTTTTCTTTCGGCTTCTTTACGGCTTGTTGGAATATAGTAGGTCCTGATTTCGTCAACTGTGTGAAGCATTTCTCTATTACAGGAAAGTTACCTAAGGTTTTTTCTTCCTCCTTTCTTGCCCTTGTTCCTAAGGTGGATAGCCCCCAAGGCTTTGGCGACTACAGGCCTATCAGTCTGGTAGGTTGCGTCTCTAAAGTGATTTCTAGGCTTCTATCCAAAAGGTTATCCTTGGTTAATTCTAGTTTGGTTTCTCCTTCTCAAACGGCCTTTGTTCCGGGTAGGAACATTTTGGATGGTGTTTTATTAGCTAATGAAGTAGTTGACTTGGCTAAAAGGAGTAAGAGAAAGTGTCTCCTTCTTAAAGTCGATTTCGCTCAGGCTTATGATTGCGTGGACTGGACCTTCTTAATTCATGTTCTCACGGCGATGAATTTTGGGCCCAACTGGATCAAATGGATCAAAGGAGTCGTTTGTTCTAGTTTTGTTTCTGTTCTGATTAATGGGAGTCCGACTAGGGATTTCGAGGCTAAGCGCGGTTTGAAACAAGGAGACCCGCTAGCTCCGTTCCTTTTTGTGCTGGTGGCAGAAACGTTGGCAGTTTTGGTTAGAAAAGCGTCTCAACTCAATCTTTTCAGGGGTTTCGGTTTCCATATTGGTTCTTCTGTCGAGTTGCTCCAGTTCGCCGACATACTCTTTTATTTAGTGATGGTGGTTATGATAGTTTATGGGCCTTCAAGTCTATCTTACGTGGTTTTAAAATGGTTTCAGGTTTGAAAATCAACTTCTCCAAAAGTTGTATTTTGGGAGTCGGTTTAGATCATGGGTTTATTAAAAGTGTTAAGGCTTTCCTTTACTGTAAATCTGGAGCTTGTCATTTCAAATTCCTAGGTATCATGATTGGTGGCAACCATCGAAGTCCTGCGTTTTGGTACCCGGTCCTTTCTTGTCTTAAAGCTAGACTTAACTCGTGGCTTGGTAGGAATCTCTCGATGGGAGGCTGTGTGACTCTTATTAACTCGGTGCTTGCGAACTTGCCTATCCATTACTTGTATTTCTACAAGGCCCCTTCAAAAATTGTGAAAGATATTATTAGCATCCAGCGCAGATTTCTCTGGTCCGGCTCTAAGTCGAAAAATTCGTTAGCTTGGGTCAATTGGAGGGACTTATGCAAGTCTAAAGAAAATGGTGGTTTGGGTATAAAATATGTTGGTTTCTTTAACAAGGCGCTTATCTCTAAGTGGTTGTGGAAATTTCTAAATGCCGGTAACGAATTATGGAGGAGTTTTCTGGTTTGTAGGTATGGTAGGTTGTACAACTGGGTGTTGGATATCGAAACCGCCCCTCATCCTAGTTCTGTTTCTCTTTGGTTCAGAGACTTGTTAACTGTTAAAAAGGTTGGGGCTGCTGCTAACTTCATGAACTCTGTCAAACCAGTCCTTGGTTGTGTAGCTAACGTCTCTTTTTGGAACTCTCGGTGGTGTGGTGATGTGCTGCTTAGAACTGCCTTTCCTTGTGTGTATGAGGCTGCTGCTAGCAAATGTTGCAGCGTTTCAGACGTTGGGTTCTGGGAGCGGGATAAATGGTGCTGGAACTTAGATCCTCTCATCCTGGACGTGTCGCTTCTGGCTGAAGATTCCATACCTATCTTTCTGAACTTTATTTCAGGTATTCAGGTTAGTCGCAATGTAGATGACTCATGGCTGTGGATTTTGGAAACTAACAATTCCTTCTCAGTTAGCTCTGCATATGTTTCTATGTTTACTGTGGCTGCTGCTGTAGTTCTACCCGAAGAGGTGAGCCTGTTCCTTAAAGTTATGTGGAACACTCGAGTCCCTTTAAAAATCAAGGTTTTCGTTTGGAGGTTAGCATTGGATAGGTTGCCGACGCGCAACAATCTTGCTAAAAGAGGTATTATCCATTCTCCTCACGACAAGGTATGCGTTCTGTGTTTTCGTGAAGACGAGGAGGCAAATCACCTCTTATGGACTGTCCGAAAATTCTAGTTCTTTGGGGGAAAATCTTCTCTTGGTTGGAAATTTGTCCGTTTAAAGCTACTTGCTTAAGCACCCATGCCTTGCTTTGGTTCATGGCGTTGATTGATAGGTGTAACGAAGATATGGTTTGTTTCGTGTGGTTCGTTACGACTTGGGCAATTTGGAATTTGCGGAACAATATTATCTTTAACAATGAGATTTGTAGTACTAATGACCTTTTCTTTCGTATTGTGATTGTCTCGTGGAGATGGTTGGGCTTAGGTGGTAGGAATTGCTCTCTTTACGAATGGTTCAAACAACCTCTTGATTATTTGTAATTGGTTTAGCTTCTGTTTTTTAGGGTGTTGTTTTTTCCCCTTTCTCTTTTGATTGGTGTTTGTATTGGGTTGAAGATTCCCTTTTTCTCCCTTTATTACATCATTGCTTATCAAAAAAAAAACATAAGTGATAATCACACAATCTTTTATATATATATATATATATATATATATATATATATATATATATATATATATATATATATATTATTTTCACATCAATCAAAACTTGTTTTCTTCAAATGTTACCCTTATTTAGTTTGCTTTCAGCTTTGACTTTTATGTTTTTCTGGAAGTTTAATTAGTTCTCCACAATTTGTAGTCTGATTTATCATTATTTTTTGAACAATTAGTCAAATCATCTAAAAGAAAAGATAATCTTCACATGAACAAGCCATAAGCCATACTTGCATATTGAATTTCTTATCTGACAATACTCATTTTTCATGTTTAGTATCGGGGCCCAATTAACACGTTTGATTCCTTCAACATTCAAGGTTCAAACAATACGAATTAATACTGAGTCAAGCTAAACGAATTTCAAAAACAAGTACTTCATGCAAGGAAAGTTAACTACTATATGTATACATGTGCGTGTTCCAAAACATATCATTAATTCCTGTCCTCAAATCTCAGTGCTTATTATCAAATAAACTTGTACGTCCTAATTAAAGATATCAATACAGATCATGGGCATGGCTTTATCTTATAACCCTAGTAGGGTCCTTTTTACAGTTATAATGATCATTTTCTTTGTTCTACTCGTTTCTTCTCAACTTAGAGTCGATTGTAGGCCTTTGCAAGGTGAACTGTTGACGGCGGGGAAATTTGATGAGCTTTATTTGCAGTCCCTTCCACGTGATCCAATGCCATCAGCAACTGATCCAGTTCAACCTATTCATAGTCGCTAAATATATATAAAAAAGTTGTATTAGTGCTGATTTACTTGATAATATCATATGCTAAAATTTATGTACTTCCATATTTAATAACTCTGTGTGTTCGGTATCAGAAACACAAGTAGAGGATTTGAAAAGTAGCTCCCTATTAGGTAGGACGGGATATTTTACCTTTTCATAGCTCGGCCATTTATTATTTTTCCTCAGAAAGATTCATTCATTCACATTTTGTTTTGTGATGTGTTTTAAATATTTAATGAAATATTTACCAAGTATATTTAACATGAGAAACATCAACCTGCACCCTCATAAATTAATGCAATATTTAACCGTTATATTTGAGACAAATAATTAGAAGAGACACATATCTAACTCTAATATTATTAGATAAATATTTATCCAAATACTTGATCAACATCTTGATGTTAACCAAAAATTTGATGTTAACCAAAGATTCAATTGATCGCTAATCAATTAAGTTTTTCAAGCATTAATTTTATAAGTAAATGATAGAATATAACTGAGTATTAGGAGTACTCAATTCATATACAAAGTGAAGTAAGACAGAAAAAATTACAAAGTCGACGCTAGAATACAAGTAATAGGATCTACAAGGGAAAGGGACGAGGGCAGATGGAGGATCTTTTTTAGTGTCGATTTACTTTACTGAATTTCCTGATCGGATGAGCGCGGTGGACCTTTTCAAGCTTTTCGGTTGCGAAGGAGACGTCGTGAAGGTAATGATTTCTCCCAGAAGGAATAGTTCGGGTAGACGATTTGGTTTTGCAAGAGGCGAGGTTGTTAGCTATGAAGATTGATAGTATACAAATAGACGGCCGGAAACTGCATGCAAACCTTCCAAGGTTTGAAAGGAATTCGCGGGGAGAGAAGACGGAGAGAAAAGGGGGGAATGGAGGTGGTTTTCTTCGTTACGGTGGGAGACGGAGTGAGTTCCTTTTCAATCAGGGTGGTTCTAATAGGAGAGATAATAAGAGGTCTTTTGCTGAAGTGGTGAGCAAGGAGGTTTTGGGTCAGAGAAACGAGGTGCCGTTGGAGAAGGTGAAGGAGAACAAGGTGGTTGTCTTTTCTTCTGAGGTAGTTAAGAAGGATAAGCTGCGTCAAGCATATGTGGGAGTGGTACATAGGCCAGGGATGTCTTATAATGTGCAGTTTGGTTTGGAAATTGAAGGTTTATCCTCTATCAGGGTCACTCCGATGGGGTTGTCGTTATGTTTGTTGGAGGAAGCAAATGAGGGCGATATCCACAACTTGATCGTTGAAGGGGAGTATTGCTGGAAGAAATGGTTTCAGGAGTTAAGACCATGGAGAGAAACTTACGTAGATTCCGATAAAGTGGTTTGGCTGTGTTTGAGTGGAGTTCCGCTTCATGCATGGTGTGACAATTTCATCAAGGTTCTTGCGGACTCGATTGGAACGTTCATATGTGTGGATGAAGCAACTTTGTCTGGAACTAGCAAAGCTGTGGCGAGGATCTCGTTGAAGGTGCCGCAAGGTTTCGTCTTCAAAAATTCTATGCAGGTTTTGTTAGATAAGTTTACTTTACAATCCATCTTCGTGAAGAGTATCAAGGATCTTTGACGGAGGACTCGGTTGGAAGCCATGGAACGGTTTTGGAGTCTGACGAGGATTCGGTTTCTTCATCTGATGGACTCAGGAGCCACTTTGACGGATTTTTTGAGGAAGATTGCGATGGAAGGTCGGAAGATTTGAGTTTTAGGGTTCGCTCGCCGGTGACTATCGAGGAAGACGGGGTGGCATCTGGGTTGGTCCATGGAGGTGGGTTTTGTCCTTTGGATAAAACCATGAAGGGTATAGCTTCTATTACTAGTAAAGCAGTGGATGGTGACACGAGACGTGTTGAGGACGGTGTGTCAGAAAAAGGGTCTTTTGACAATGCTATTTGTTCCTTAAAAGGAAAGTCTCTTTTTGAATCTAATCCGGGTGGGGACTGTAGCATCGCTGAGTCTTCTAAGCAGGGGTCCACCGTACCCTGCTCTTTACCTGCTGCAGATCGTATATCTTCTCCTAAAGTTGGACTTTGGTTGGAAAGTGGGGACCACCTTTTGGTCCGTTCGAAGGGTCACGGTTTGAATAATAGGAAAGTGTGAAAAAGTTTGAAATTAAAACATTTATATGAAAAGGGAGGCAACTTTAATGGTTTCATCGGGAGGAAGAGAAAGAATAAAGGGACAAAAAAAGTTAGAGGGGCACATGGCAGTTCGCCTCAAAGGACTGGAATGGATAAGAGGACTAGTGTTAATAGTTGGGATTCTGTTAAGAGGGTTTGTTTTCATGGTGAAAATTCTGCGGAAACTGGAATTGGAAGGTGTAACCTTAGACTTTTTGAAAATTTGGATCCTTTTATTGGAGAAAAATTATGGAGGGAAATTTCCAATTTAGGTGTAGAGAAGGGTGAATCGATGGGAGATTCCCAAAAACGTATAGCCGAAATGGAGAGAGCGGATAAAGTAAAGTTGTGTAGAGAGAAGGCGGACTTAATTTTGTTGAAATGATCGTGGGATCTTTAAATATTAGAGGGGGATGTAGTAGAGTTAAAAGGAGTAGGATATCTAAAATTATTTCAAAGGGAAAAGCGGACTTGTTTTTAATTCAAGAAACGAAGATCCAAGATATGTCGGAGGTTGTTGCGAGGAGCTTTTGGCGTAGGGAGGATATTGATTTTTCTTTTGTTAATTCGGAAGGTATGTCGGGAGGATTACTTATTTTGTGGAAAACTAATTCGGTGGAGGTCATTTGTAGTTTTAGAGGTGCGGGGTATTTGGGAGTAAAAGTTAGTTGGAAAAATAAATTCTATTATGTGGTTAATATTTATGCCCCTTGCTCTTTTGCTTTGAAGAGGATTTTATGGATGAAGTTGTTAGATTTGAAGGCTAATTTTTCGGATGGAGGGTGGTTGTTTGGGGGAGATTTTAATGCGGTGAAAAAAGCAAATGAACGAAGAGGTAGAACCGTCTTCAATGCGTCTTCAGAATGGAGGTACTTTGAGAAGTTTATTGAGGATGGTAATTTGGTGGATTTACCGTGTAAGGGTAAAAAGTTTTCTTGGTATAGTGGCGATGGAAAGGCTAAAAGTAGGATTGATCGATTTTTGGTATCAAATGGTTTAATTGACGAGTGGGGGGCCGTGGGTCAATTGATTGGGGATAGGGATGTATCCGATCATTGTCCTATATGGCTTATTTTGGACAAAGCGGATTGGGGTCCGAAACCTTTTCGGGTTAACAATGAGTGGTTTTCTAATTCTTCTTTTCTTCCTTTTGTTGAAAAAGAGTGGAGGAAGATTCATGTGGTGGGAAGAAGAGATTTTGTTCTTAAGGAAAAATTGAGGATTTTAAAAGAAAGCCTTAAGTGGTGGAACACTACTATTTTTGGAAGGTTTGATTTAAATATGGAGGAGGGGGTTAAGGATTTGAATGAAGGGGACGATGACGAGGTTGTTTTAGGGGAGGTGGAGGAGGAAGTTTTGTTGAGAAAGAAAAAGAGTGGAAGTGGTAAGTTTTGGTTGAATTTAAAGATTAAGGAAAATATGCTTATTCAAAAGGCTAGAATGACGTGGATTAATGATGGAGATACTAATAGTAAGTATTTCCATAGAGTTATGAAAGAGAGGAGAAGACGTAATTTTATTGGTTCCATTAGAACGGACACCGGAGTCATTGATAAGGTGAAGGATGTTAAGGAAGAAGTGAGGAGACATTTTGCCTCTAAATTTGTTGAGGCGGACTTTGTTAGACCGATGTTAGAAGGTATTACTTTTAAGGGTTGTAGTCCTACGGAAATTTTTTTTCTTGAAGCACGTTTTTCGGAGGAGGAAATTAAAGAGGCGATTTGGAGTTGTGAAGGATCTAAAAGCCCGGGTCCCGATGGTTATTCTTTTCTTTTTATCAAGAAGTGTTGGCATTTTATGAAGGATGATTTTATAGGTTGTTTTCAAAGCTTCTATTCCGAAGCTATACTCTCTAAATCTTTTATCTCTTCTTTTTTTACCTTGGTTCCAAAATCTTCTAACCCTTTGTGTTTGGATGACTATAAACCTATTTGTCTTGTTGGGTGTGTTTATAAAGCTTTATCTAAACTCTTGGCGTCGAGGTTGAAGTTGGTGTTGAGCTCGATTATTTCTAGTTGCCAAAGCGCTTTTGTTCCCGGAAGGCAACTTCATGATGGAGTTTTGGTGGCTAATGAGGTGGTTGACTTCGCTAAGAAGGAGGGAAAAGGTTGCTTGCTTTTCAAGGTTCATTTTGAGAAGGCGTATGATAAGGTTATTTGGATTTTCTTACCTTTATGCTTCGTAAAATGGAGTTTGGGGAAACTTGGTTGAGATGGATGGATGCTTTGGTATTTTCGAGTAAGATGTCGGTTTTAGTTAACGGTAGTCCTACGAAGGAATTTATTGTGGAGAGAGGCTTGAGAAAAGGAGATCCATTATCTCCTTTGCTTTATGTGATAGTAGCGGAAGGGTTAAAGGGCTTGGTTAATAGATCAGTGGTGAACGGGGAGTTTGAGGGATTCAACATAAGGGGAAGGTGCTTTGTGGACATCCTTCAATTTGCGGACGATACTTTGTTGTTTGGTGAGGGCACTTGGAAACATCTTTGGGCCATGAAAGCGGTCTTAAGAGGTTTTGAATTAGTGTCCGGTTTGGGCATTAATTTTCATAAGAGCAAACTTATTGGGGTTAATATTAATTCAAGGTTTTTGGAGTTGGCTTCTTTTTTCGTTCTTGTAAAAGGGAGGATTTGGTGGGGAAGTTGAAACGGAGACATTCTTGTTGGAACAACCGGTTACTTAGTTTTGGAGGAAGACTTACTCTTTTAAAATCGGTGCTTTCTAGTCTCTCTATTTTCATGCTCTCTTTTTATAAAGCTCCGGCGAAGGTTGTGAGAGAAATTACTAGCATTCAAAGTAACTTCCTTTGGGGGAGTAATGGGGACAAGAGGAAAATTCATTGGGTGAGGTGGATTATGGTTTGTCTTCCTTTTGAAAAAGGGGGGTTGGGTTTGAGAAGGGTGAATGACTTTAATTTGACATTAATTAATAAGTGGAGATGAAGGATTTTGAAGGAACCTAATGCTTTTTGGCATAAAGTTTTAAAAGCTAGATATGGAGATATTTTTTTGAAGATGGTGGATTCCAGAATTTCTTTGTTGAAGGGGAGGTGTGTTTCTTTTTGGTGGAGGGACTTATGTGGTATGGTTAGTACTTTTCCGGATAATTTTTTTGTGCCTAATTGTAAATTTTCTATGGGCAACGGTTTTTCTATCTCTTTTTGGTCTTCTTGGTGGATCGGCGAAGGTTGTTTAAAGGATTATTTCCCATCTATCTTCCATTTGTCGCACCTTAAGGGTGTTTCGGTAGCTTGCATGGGAGGTTGGATTGATGATAGGTGGATTTGGGGTGATTTTGGGGTAGTCGGACCGGTAGATGGTGAGGCGGGTGCGGAATTGCAAAGGTTGAGGAATTTATTAATTGATGTCTGGCCGTCTAACGGGGATGTTAGTAAGGTGGCATGGAGGGGGTGTGCTTCGGAGGTATTTTCGGTGAGGGCTTTCTATAATTTAATTTCTTCCTCTCGTTATCCTTTTGGTCCGTATAATAAATTTGATGAAGCTTTCTCTCTTATTTGGAAAGAGGTGGTCCCGTATAAGATTAAGGCTTTTGGGTGGAGGTTCTTTTTAAATAGGCTCCCTACTAAGCTTGCTCTTAGTTGTAGAGGTTGTGTGTTTCCTAATAGAGGATTAAAGTGTGTTTTTTGCTCCTTGGAGGTTGATTTTATTGACCATATTTTTTTGTTTTCTTGTGTTTCTCAATTGGTGTGGAGGGAGGTGGCCGATTGGATTGGTTTTGATAATTGGAGGGCTAGTGATATTAAAGAAAGCTTCTTATCTTGGCATTCTTTCTCCAAGCATAATAGGGTGAAGAAAGGGAGAAAAGGTTGTGTGTGGTTGGCCACGACTTGGTATTTGTGGACTTTGTGCAACGCTATTATATTTAGTAATGATAGTTGGAACGTGCTCGATACGGTTTGGAACATCAAGGCGTTGGTGTGGAAGTGGTCTTTTGTTGGGAAAATTACTCGCTCCAATTATAGCTTTTATGAGTTTTGCAAATTTCCTTTGTATTACTTGACTTAAGATTTAATTGGGTGTAATTTTCTTCTGTTGCGAGGCCTTCCTAGGTTTTTTGTAAGTGGTTCGAGAACCCATTGTTCTCGCTTTCAATTTAGTCTCTTGCTTACAAAAAAAAAGGATCTACAAGCCAATCCTTCCAGGTACATCTCAATTCCCCTCTACTTCTAAGTCCAAACTATTCTCAGGATAGATTTTTAGCCAAATAGATTTTTAGCCAAAGCAACAATCTGACTCACTCCTTTGTGACCACCCTTAAACAAGATATTGTTCCTAATAAGCCAAATGGACCACACCACGGCAAGGTACAAAAGATAACAGAGTTTCTTACTCATCCTTGGTTTGATCCTGAGCATGAAGCATGCCCAATGGTCACAAACAGAGACAAAAGGCGCTATAGCATTAAGATTAATCCAAAGAGATAAGACCCGCCACACTCTTTCAGATAAAGTACACAAGAAAAAAGACAGCGGATACACAATGTTATGTTGACCCCTCAAAATCCATCTCTTTGCTACCTGATCTTGGGTGTAAAGCCTCTTAAGTAAAAGTCTCCATGCAAAAACTTTAATTTTGCTTGGAATAAAGTTATGAGTATGATATATCTAATTCACATTATAACCTCGGACGAGAAGTTGATTTAACTTCGATTACAATGGCGAGGTAACGAAGGGCATCATGAAAAGCTACCAGTTTACTCACTCCATTTTATAATAATCGAGGGGATAGTTTAAATGGTCATTGGTTCATCCCCATCAATAACTTTTTTATATTTTCAAACCTAGCACCATATACCTCCCGGTTTATTAACAAAATCGACTTTTATATATATATATATATATATATATATATATATATAATTCTCATTACATTATTTACACAAAATACTCATAAATTAATTTGTTTACATATTAAATTGTTTGGATAGTTTAAATTGGTTCGATCCCATCAATAACTTTTTTATATCAGTGAACTATAAAAGCCATTCTTAGAGGTTTTAAGCTAGCTTTCGGTATTAGGGTTAACTATTAAAGCCATTCTTATAGGCATTAATGTGGATTATGCCTTCTTGGATTCAGCAAATGATTTTCTAAATTACTACAACCAGCATTTCTTAGGTTTTACAAATGACATCAGTGAACTATTAAAGCCATTCTTAGAGGTTTTAAGCTAGCTTTCGGTATTAGGGTTAACTATTAAAGCCATTCTTATAGGCATTAATGTGGATTATGCCTTCTTGGATTCAGCCAGTGATTTTCTAAATTACTACAACCAGTATTTCCTTTTTAACTATACGGCCTTCTTCTTAGGGCTAATCCCCATATAGAAGCAACATGGGAACCCCTCGTCTCCACCTTGTCTATGCACATGTTGTCTTAGAAACATAGATTTGTTAGCTTGAAAGACAGGGTGATCCTCTTTAATTCAGTCATGAATGATATTCCAATTTTATTTCTTTTTTATCAAGATGCCAATTAAAGTTTGGAAGGATATCATTAGGCTTCATGGTAGGTTCTTGTGGGGTGGGACTAGTGGTAACAATAAGATTCCTTGAGTCAGTTGACCATATATGTGTAAGCCTTAGAAGAATGGTTGGCTAGGAGTCTGTGATATCCGCTTAATAAATCTAGCAATTTTAGGCAAATGGAGGTGGTGTTTGATTTCTGACCTAATGATCTTTGAAGGAATATCTTGACTACTAAATATGGCATTCAGACAGTCAATCCCTTCCAAGGATGTAGGGTTAACAAGCTCTAATCTGCTTCTCCCTAGTGGAGAGGAGTCTTCCTTCTAGATTCTAAATCAACAGCCTCCTTAAATTCGTTCAAGGGTTGCGTGAGATGCAAGGTAGCATTTGGGATGCTCACTTATTTTTAGAATGACCCTTAGGTGGGGACCTTCTCTATTAGAGTTTCTTTTCACAGGCTTTTCCAAGCCTCTTAATTAGCAGAAAAGGAGTAAGGTAGGTGATATTAGGGTTTGTACAGATGGAGTTATCATTTGGAATTTTCTCTTGAGAATAACTCTCTTTGACAATGAGTACGATTTAGTAATCAACAATATCCACATCATTCAAAGTTTTACTCCATCGTTGGAGAGTGGCCATTGCACTACTACAGAATAAGCCTTCGGTAACACTAATTCTACTACAGTTATGCATTCCACCGTTATAATACCGCAAACTGGATGCGCCTGATATATTTTTTACTTTTTGAAAGTTATTTAATCACGGTTGATATAAAAAACTGTAGTGATAAAGTAATAGTTACAAGCTTTGAATCCTAGCAACTACATTTTTTCCATTTCTCCTATTACAAAAAGCGTGTGTCACTTATGTTCAGAAATAAATAAAAAATTAAACATTATTTAACTACGGTTTTAGTCTACAACCATTGTAATGATATCTACATTTCACTGCGGTTGTAAATATCAACCGTGAATAAAGTTTTTCCTGATAAATTTAAAACAAAACATATTCATTATTTCCTTCATAACATGCCCTTAGCGAACTAGTGAACCAGTGAACCTAAGACGACAACAATAGCGATAGCGAAATTTTCATCTTCACAATCTTCGTTAATTTGAATCTTCATTCTTGATAATCTTCACTATCTTCATTCTTGGTCTCTTCGAAGTACGGTCTGTTTCGTGAAAACTTCACTCTCTTCCTCATCTTCCTAATGTTAGAACAAGATTTGGTTCCGCAAGATATCTCTAAATTTTGATAATAACAAAGTAGTATTTGTGTGAGAACAATTTTGGTACTCTAATGTTTGTTTTCTGAAGAATTAACAAACAGGATCTGACTCTGATAAAGAAAGATCTGATTGTGATAGAGATCATATGGAACGTCACTCAAATTTGACCAAAAGTCGCTTCTGCGTCAAAGAAACAAATTTACTTCTGATTTGCTCAGTTTCAGAAAGATTCTAAGAAGACAATATGTTGCTGCTGTAATGTTTTCTTGAAGACTAAGTGTTAAAGACTCTGAAGACAAGGTTCTGCTGAACAGCTTTTTGAAGACTCTGAAGACTTAGGATTCTGATAACCAAGGGTACTGAAGACCGAGTGCTAAAGACTTTGAGGACAAGGTTCTATTGAACAACGTTTTGAAGACTCTGTTCACTACAGACTCTGAAGACGTAGTGATTAACTCTTCTATTCATGCTTCAATCATATCTACTCAGAAGCCTCTGATGAATTGAAGAAGATGAAACATTTGCGAAGGAAAATAGTACATAGTACATATCAAACACATTATTTTCCAATACTATTCCACTACACTGATTTGGTAGTACAAATGACAACTTTTGTGTACGATTTTCATCCCAGCATAACGACATTATTTCAAGTTGCCAGCAATCTTAATGTTTTTCCTGATCTTCCCTCTTACGGATATCTTTCTGGCTATATAAAGATTTGATCACGTGAAGAAAAAGTGAGAGACTGATACATAGAAGAGAGACATGCGTGAACAGTAAATCACCACAATACAAATCATAATACATTGTTCATACTTTATAGATTTTATTTGAGCTATTCATAGTGTTTATATAAGCTTTTGTAGAAGCAATTCATTGTAAACAATTTTGTTCAAACAGTTGTTTGTATTCCTTAAGGGACCAGTTGGGTCATAATCCTTAAGAATAGACGGTTAGTCTTTGTTTGTTCATCACTAGCAATTGCTAGTGCAGTGTATTCAGTTGATTATAGTGGATTAATTCCTTGTGTAAAAGGCCAAATCACCTTGGCGGGTGGACTGGATTAACTTAATAGTTTTCAAGTGAACCAGGATATATCGTGTGTCTTTCTCTATTGCTATTTCATATTGCGAAATTACCTTGGAACAATGATAGTTGGTGTGTCAAGTGCAAGATCCATCTTCAGTGCAGTAGCTCCATCTATTTCATATTTCTAAATCAACCATTCAAATCCTCTAACTTTATCAACAAGTTTGATTGCTTCTTCAAGTATGAGGTGGCACCAGCTCCATAAAACATAACATAACAACACCGAATTGAATAAAATGTAAATCGAAACCAGAACTGAGTCGAGAACCTAATCGGAACTGAATCGAAACAAAATTGAATGACTCAGAAACTAAAACCGAAACAAGTAAAAAATGAACTTTACCCGAGCTACCCCATCTGCGCCGCTCGTTCCGTCATTGGGGCGCTTTCAATATTTTGTGTCATTACTAGAATCAACATTTTCAGGTCCTACCTCGAGCATATCCATCATTTCATACTGATATAAGCAAAAATAAAGAGATCCAGTAAACTACTTGGACAAAGATTGAAATAAAAAAATATCATGCAAACATTAAAAAATTGAAGTAAAATAGTAAAAAAATGTATGAGTTACAATGCATGACTTCAGCTTTGAGTTAGCAGCAGAAAGAAACAAAAGTTAAATGCAAATCCAAATTTTCTTCCTAATGCCAAGTCAGAGGAACTGGGCGTTTTAACGATGTTACCAATTTTATTCCACCATGAATTTGAAAGTAAACAACATTCAAACATAAGTAGAAACAATCTTGTGAATTGGACTTCTTTATATTAGTAGAAACTATATTTGTATATTCTAAGTTTGAATAATAGATAGGTATATGGACAAAAACATAGACACAATTTATTGAATAATAAAAAAGGTAAATACTGGTTTATTTTGAACAAGAGTTTGAACCTTGAATATTAGACTCATGGAAGTGGCTTGAATCAGATTCTTGTGTCTAAGTTTAACAAAAAGTGAGTTTAGTAGCAATTAGTGTTATATAAATTGAGAACCACAACCATTAGTTTTAAAAAAATTGGAACCACAGCCATTAGTTAAAAAAAATTAGAACCACAGCCACCCGAACACTGTCGGCAGTAACATGTTTAATTCTTAAATACCAGCTGGCACAACTATAATCTAATTTCCAATAAACTCAATACTACGAATTAGGTCAAGTTCTAGTCCTGCTAGTAGAAGCCCACCAAAAACTTTAATTAATATACTCTAACAAAAACAATCAAAACAGAACCCTCAAACAGCTACATGAAAATGCAATGTTACTGTCATTCACCACAGATCTAAATCAATTGTGGCAACAAATATTTTCTATTTACTTGGCATATGCAAAACATAGGCAACATAAAACTTTATCCTATCCAGTATGCTAGACTACATAGCTATCACAGACAGTAGACCCACCAACCAATTGCAGCACTCATTAACAATCCACCATAAATTTTAACAATTATAAATTGAAAAGGTTCTCCTTGTTAGCAAATAATAAATTCTCCAGCTTAAGGTCACGATGAATCACCCCATGCTTATGACAAAGCGCTCCAACTGAACTAGCTTCCATTGAATCCATTAATTCCTCCTGGCTAGACCTCAATAGCCCTAAATCAAATCTTCAAAGCATACACAACAACATTATAAATTGAAACAGGGTCACCAATATGAATAACAACACAAACATTTAATAAACAAAAGCATTCATATTCAAAGACTCGTGACTCTCTTCCTCAATAATCTTGAGTAAAGATCTGACACTTAATCAAATCCAATTTTTACATATTAGAGTACAAATCCACAACTTTTCTATTTTATAACTCTTGAACCCTAAATCATTTTTTCATAGAAATTAAACCTTTTTGTTTATCTTTTTTGCGACAATTTATTGAGAGATAAGGAGAAAGAAAAATGGGGGTCATATTTGAATGAGTTTTAGGGTTTTGTAAGAAAGGGTTGAAACATCGAGAGAAATCATAAATATCCGAGAGAAGTCATAGTGAGGAATAAGCAAACCCTAGTCATAATAAAGAGGATAATGGCGGACTGTGCATGGAAAATTATGGACGGAGGACATAGGATGAAGGATGAAAAACGAAGAGTGAGAGACGGAGAATTTTAGTTTCCTGAGAGTGAAACATGACTCTAGTTTTTTTAATATTTGTATGCAGTATTTCTATTTTTTATTAAATATGTATAGATATTGTTATTCTATTATAATCACTTTTAAAATTAATATAATTTATAATTAACTAGACATACACCCTGTGCTATGCACGGGTATACTATACTTTATAAAATTATTTATAATTAATAAATATTATAATTTGGATATATAATATAAATTATTTTTACATTAATTATGTATTTGATAATTATTGTGGAATAAAAATATCAAAAATAAATAAATAGGATTCAGATTGCAACCCTCACACTACTAATTGCATCTTTATTAAATAAAAATATAATTAATTAGAATACAAATTTTAAACCTCCCACTATTTTTTTATAAGCAAGAAATATAATGAATAAGAGAGCTAATGGTTCTCGAACCTGCTTACAAAAGATCGAGACAAAGCTCGACAAAGAAAATTAAAATCCAATTGAACCTTAAGATAAATAAAAAGAAGGGAATTTGCTAAACTCATAAAAGTTATAATTTGGATGTGTAATATTCCCGATGAAAGACCAACTTCAAACCAACGCTTTGATTCTCCAAACCGCATCTAAAACGTTCCAAGAATCGTTCCTAAAAATGATGCCATTCCTCAACAACCACAAATACCTACAAGTTGCTAGCCAAACGCATCTTTCCTTCCCTCTCTTTAATCTCTTCCATTTACCAAAAAGACTCCAAAGCAAAAAACTATCTTTCAAGTTATTTGAATCAAAATCAACAAAACCAATCCACTCGGCCACCTCCTTCCACACCATCTTTGAAACACAACAAAACAAAAATATATGGTCTACCATTTCAATAGAATTGCGACAAAAGACACAATCAAGATTATCATTAGGAAAGGAACACGATCTTAAAGATAATGAGGCCTTTGAAGGAAGTATATTTACTAGGCATCTCTAACCAAAACACTTAACCTTGAAAGGAACTTCCATCTTCCAAACTGAATTTAAGGATTCATCAAATTTATTACAAGGACCAAATAGGATCTGGAATCTATTAGTAATTTCCCAGAAACTGCCAACCGAGAAAGCTGCCGCTGAATATGAAGTCCAGCAGACCCTGTCCAAGCCAGCAACTTTCAGCCTAACCGACTGAAGCTTCGCGCAGAGATCCAGCAACTCCTGGGCACCAGCGCTGCAGAGTTGGCCAACAGTGCCAACAAATCCGTTAATACCAAACCTTCTCCAGAACCAATCTCCACTGTTCCAGCACCCCATACACTCAACAGACACTTCCTTAAGACAAGAGATATTGAACAGCTTTTGAAATTTATCTTTAAGTCTAAAATGCCAAGCCAATAAGAGTGCCAAAATGAAATGGTGAAGCCGTCACCTATAGAAAATTTACAGTTAGAAAAAAATAAATCTTCCGGAAAATAGTTGCCTAACTTAATTATCTCCCTCCACGACGAAGAGGAACGACTACCCTTTAACATTGCACCTTCTGGACTCACAACCTTCAAATTAATGTCGCTGTACCGAGCCTTCAACACTTCAATCCAAAGAGAATTAGATTCCGACAAAATCTTCCACGTCCACTTGTGAAGAAGAGCTACATTGATATCATCTATCCTACGCAAACCAAGACCTCCTTTATCAATCGAGAGACACACCGCGTTCCAACTCACCCAATGAATACTCCTCTTTTCCTCCGAACCTCCCCAAAGAAAATTACTTTGAATCGAAGTGATCTCTTTAACAACCTTCACCGGGGATTTATAGAAAGAAAGCATGAAAATAGAGAGATTAGACAAAACTGATTTCAAAAGTGTCAACCTTCCTCCAAAACTAAGCAAATGATTACTCCAACACGATAACCTCTTCTTCAATTCGATATCAAACCTGACCACAAAGAAGCTTTATTAGTGTAGCAACCAACGGGGATCCCAAGAAAAGAGAACTCATTATCTTCCTTCCTACAATAAAGAAAACAAGAAGCCATATCCAAGAAGTTAGAACTAATGTTCACCCTGATTAGCTTACTTTTGTGAAAATTAATTCCCAAGCCAGACACCAACTCAAAACCCCTCGACACCCCCTTAATCACCCAAATATGCTTCCAACTACCGTCGCCAATCAACAATGTGTCATCCGCAAATTAAAGAATGTCCACAAAACAATCGTCGTTAAAGTTAAACCCCTTGAAATTGCCAATCTCAACGGACTTGCGCACCATCCCTCTCAATCCTTCCACAACTATTACAAAAAGAAACGGGGAAAGAGGGTTTCCTTGTCTCAATCCTCTTTCAACCACAAACTCCTTTGCCTTATTACCGTTAACCAAAACTGACATTTTACTAGAGAAAATCAAAGCTTCTATCCACCGCATCCAAACCTCACCGAAACCCATCTTCCTTAACATAAACTTAAGGAACCCCCAATAAACATTATCGTAAGCCTTTTGGAAATCCACTTTAAAAAACAAGCACTTTTTCCTCTCTTTAGAAGCATAGTCCACCATCTCATTGAAATCATCCTCCCAATAGCAGATTTTATTGGAAGGCTTGCAATCCGTGAACATAAAAAATGAGAACTAATGAAATTAGTAGATTAGTGATTTTTATTATGATTAGATATTAAAAGGTGAATCAATTTTGTTGGAAATTTTTGATAAAAGAAATTATAATATTTCTATTGGTGAAAACTTTTGGTGGAAGACATTGTAAGAATTCTATTAATTATTTTTTAAAACTTTAATTTAACCGTATGTAATGGAATTAGTGGGGTATGGTCTATTTTTTAAGTATCTTTTAAATTAATTAATTATTTTTTAATGAATATTTAAATATTTTTATTAATTTATTAATTTTTTCCTCATTAACTTCAACCTTATATAAAGGAATAAGTAGTCTAATATTTAGTCATTTTTTTAGTTAATTAATTTTTAATGAATAATTGAATTGAATATTTTATTAATTTATTAAAAATTTTCTTATTAACTTCCCTTTATGTAAAGGAATTAGTGGGTGTGTCCTGTTTTTTAGTCTTCATTAATTTATTAATTATTTTCTTATTAACTTCAACTGATTTAGGTGGTTTCTTCTATTTTTTAAGTCATTTTTTATTAATTAATTTTTAATGATTAATTTAGTATTTTTATTAATTTATTAATTTATTTCTTATTAACTTCATATGTATGTAAAGGAATTAGTGGACATGCCATATTTTTAGTAATTATTAACTAATTAATTAATTTTTTTATTAATTTCAACCATATACGAAGGAGTTAGTGGGCATGTTCTATTTTTTAAGTCATTTTTTAATTAATTAATATTTAGTGAATAGTTTATCATTTTTATTAGTTTTTTTTATTTTTTTGAATAATTAATTAATTATTATAGATTTTGGCAGGAAAATTTGGTGGAAGACGTTGTAGGATTATAATTTATTTTTTTATTAACTTCAACTGATTTAGTTGGTTTCTTCAATTTTATAAGTCATTTTTTATTAATTAATTTTTAATGATTAATTTAGCATTTTTATTAATTTAATAATTTATTTCTTATTAACATCAAATGTATGTAAAGGAATTAGTGGACATGCCCTATTTTTAGTAATTATTAATTAAATAATATATTTTTTATTAGTTTCAACCGTATGCGAAGGAGTTAGTGGGCATGTTCTATTTTTAAGTCATTTTTTAATTAATTAATATTTAGTAAATAGTTTATCATTTATATTAGTTTTTTTTTATATTTTGGATTAATTAATTAATTATTATAGATTTTGGCAGGAAAATTTGGTGGAAGAAGTTATAGGATTATAATTTAGTATGATTATTATTATTTTTATTATTATTATTATTATTATTATTATTAATATTAAAACTAAAAAGAAATGGGAAAACAAAACAATGCAAAAAATAAGAAAGTAAAGGTATAAAAAAGTAGCGATTATGATTGGTCTAAGAAGTCATGACAGTTTCCCTTAACGGTCGCGGGTGTGAAAAGAGAACGGTTATTTGGTAACCGTCGCAATTATGTCACTCAACATGTTTAAAAAATCTGCGACAGCTGACCCAAACTGTCGTGACACCCGTTGCAATCCAAGAATAATGACGGTTTTGTGGTAACTGTCGCAACTCAAGTGTCGTAAATCTCCTTTTTTCTTGTAGTGTAGAGATACACATAAAGATCACGTTCTGACCTTTTGAGACACGACACTATTCATTTAATATACATTTGGGCTACTATGCATATTATCGATCATAGCTCAACATTCACTCTCTTGATTTAATCAAACCTTCACTTATTGCCTTTAGTTCTGTGTTGTGGACAATCAAAATTTATGTTTTTGAAATATTATTTTGGTACCTTGTTCATGTTAGTTTTAAACAAGAATATTTACACAAGTTCAATCTAAACCTCTTCTATCCTCTGAGGGTACGATATCCTTACTATTATTAATTGCTGCAATTAAAACATACATGTATACTTGCATGTGACACCTTCAATCGTGTTTACGCACGACAACTGCACAGAAGAATGTGCACGAAGGAATTATTAAAATGTCGACCCCTCAATTTATTGGAGCTTTTTTTTTTCATCTCAACCTATTCAGTCCTAATATTCAAAACAATGCATGTTATGTTGGTCAGTATGAAGGTATGTCCAACTCTAGAAATAAAGATGTTGGTGCTGATATGGATAAAGACGCATTTGACAGTAACTCTGCTATTCGGTCTCCTTCATTCTCTTAGATGTTTTGTTGGTTAATTGTTGATTTGTTTGGTTAGACATGTTGACCCTCTTTGTCTGAAAATGATTAATATTATGTGTTTTATTTGTTAATAAAAGAGTAAAAATGATTATTAAATTATAAGTAACATAAGTGATTAATCACACAATCTTTTATATATATATATATATATATATATATATGAATTCAACAAAGAGCCTTTGTTTTATTTATCTTAGATTTAATTGGTTGGTAATTTCTCTTTTTTTGTCGAGCTTTGACTCGGTTTTTGTATTCAGGTTGGAGTACCTGTTTTTTTATAGGCAAAAAAACATAACTAATAGAGAGATTAAGGGGGTCTCTCACCCATCAGTGCAAAGAAAAACAAGCTTACTGTAGCGTGATTTTTGTGGTCCTGAGTCATGATCGCTTGGGCACTACAGTTCGATTCATTTTTTATCCTGTTGAGCTGATTAAGGAAGGGAAATAGATGTCTCCAATTAACCCTGCTTGCATACTGAGTTTGAATAGCGGTCTGTTAGGTTACAGATGCTGCGTGGATGTGGGGCCCAATCTTTGGTTATTTTGTTAAGAACACAGTGTATGGATTATTTGTGAGGTTTTTGGTGATGTGTTTAAATTTACTGCTTTTGGGTTGATTTGGTTGAGATACTGGATTTTGGGTTTTTGATTAGTATGCTCGCTAAGATTTTTTTCAATCTTATGCCTACGTATTCCCGTTTGATGAAACAGGGAAATCAGAGCGATCGTAGTTCCTCCTATTCTATGGGAGGAAAAAGGTTGTTTTGGTGTCTTGTTCAAAGCCCAAGACGTGAAGCTAAAGGTGATTTGTATCTTGTTCAAAGCCCAAGATGTGAAGCTAAAGGGTTTATAGATGAGAGAGAATTTGTCGTCTCTAAAGAGGGATATTTGGTCTGTTTATCACAACTGTCGGGTGACTAATTATAAAGGAGAATTACTTTAACTGGGATATGTGAATCTAGCAATGCCATAATTTCCTTTATAGTGGATTTTTTTAACCTGAAGGACAAGACTTTAACTCAGTTTAGAGCAATGCCATCTTTCCTTAGGAATTTCTCGTGCTAAAAGAGGGACAATGGCGTGGATGTAAATATTCCAGAGGCTTGTCGGTTACAACGATTACATGGGGGGGAAAAGAGTTGTTGATGTTTGTATGTTGTGATCAAGGCACAAATTTGGATGCTAAAAGGTTGATTAACTCAACCGGGGTTTTCTTTATACAAAGCCTAAGAGGAGGCTAGTGACCCAACAAGAGGGTGCTAACAGGTGACTGACTCAAAAAGAGGGTGCTTTTATGTATCTTGTACGAAGCCCAAGACGGAGGCTAAAAGGGAAGTGACTCAACAAGAGAGTCTGTTTGACAGGTGATTGACTCAACAAGAGAGTCTTTTATACTCAACAAGAGAGTGTTTTGTTGTCTCGTACGAAGCCCGAGATAGAGGCTGAAAGGAGATTGAATCAACAAGATAGTCTTTTATACTCAACAAGAGAGTGACTTCTATCTCGTACGAAGCCCGAGATGGAGGCTAAAAGTGGTGGACTCAACAAGAGAGTCCTTTATACTCAACAAGAGAGTGCTTTCTATCTCGTACGAAGCCCAAGATGGAGGCTAAAAGTGGTTGACTCAATAAGAGAGTATTTTATACTCAACAAGAGAGTGTTAAAAGGTTAGCTCTACCGGGGAGAATCATTTGTACAAAGCCCAAAAGGAGGCTACTTATGCTGGTGATTGTTTCAGTTTAGTGACAGGTCCGAAATGTTGGATAAAAGAGAAAATTAGTTGTTATAAAAGGAAAGATTAAAGGTATGGTTGTGCCTTGGTACTGATAAGAGGATCAGGGTTATTTCCTGTTCTTTAAGGAAATGGGAAATCCAAAGGACTGTCCAAGTCTACTGGTGTTCTGAGAAATCGATTCTCAGATAGTGAATAATCTTTGTATGACGCCCAAGAGAAGGCTGATATGTTAAGGGATGAAGTTTAACCCATTAACTGGTCTGACACTTGACTCAGAAAGACATCTCTAATAAATTCATGACTAGGTTCTGTTCCTATACCTGTAGAGGTCTCTGGGTCCTTGTACTAAGACCAAGAGAAGGTATGAGAGCTTTTAAGAAGCCGAAGGGTCCTTGTACAACGCCAAAGAGAAGGCGGGGATGCTTTTAAGAAGCCTGTGGGTCCCCAAGCCCCGAGAAGTTCAAGACATGCCATTCATCTAGAATAGATCAAGCCAGGAAAGTCCAAGAATTTGGAAGAAACTCAAGAGATGCCATTCACGGAGAAAAGATCATCTCCGGGGAGTCAGAATTTCTTTGACAATTTCTAAGGGTGACAGTCTGAGAAAGGGTTCACCGAGAATGCGGCCTTTCACGTCTCCATATTGTTTAACCCCAAGAGGAGGGAAGACTGTGTCTGGTAATCCTATAGGGATCTAGTTTTGTTTGTATTTAAGAGTAACCAACAGGGCTTTACCTAGTGCTAGACGTAGTCGCCGGGGAAAACTCTTAATAACTATACTAGTATTACACAGTTGATATTTGACAAGTATATAAAAGTTTGTGAAAGAAGACTTACAGTGAGCAACCCCACAATACAGCTATATATATAAATATATAAATATATATATATATATATATATATATATATATATATATATATATATATATGAAAGCGGATAAAGAAAGCGGGTACACACTTACTCGGTTGTAGAGCTTCCATGCTGTTTTGTTAGTTGTTCAAAAAAGAAAGTTTTGATAAAAGTATTATATTCTAAATCAAAGGAGAAAGTTCTTTGAAAAGATTTTTGGGGCTTACGACACAAGGAGAGGCCCAAGGTTTTAACAGTGATTGCATAGTTGTTTTGAAATTGTACATGGACTTATACAAGTGACTGAGGCCCAAAAAGGTTTTCTGTACAAAGGGATAAGTCTTACACTCTCTCCAGAGGCCTAAAGGTGTTTAAAGAAAAGGAATAGGGATTATAACACGAGGGTAGGCCCAAAGGGTTTTGTTTGAAAAATGACGATCGCACCGAGATTTCTTCAACGTACTAGGTCTTATACAATACATTGAGGCCCAAAAAGGTTTTATCTACAAGGGATAGGTCTTACACTCTATTAGAGTCCCAAAGGTTTATTTTTGTACAAGTTGTGGGGCTTAGAGCTCAAGGAGAGGCCCAAAGGTTTTTGTTAAAAAAGCGACGATCACGCCGAACTTTTTTATGGTGTCGGGACTTATACAATACACTGAGGCCCAAAAAGGTCTGTATTTACAAAGGATTGGGTCTTACACTCTACCAGAAGGCCCAAAGAGTTTTGAAAATGATTGATGAGGTTTGAAATCAAAGAAAGCCTAATTTTATTTTCCTTTAAAAGTAAATATTTAAAGAAAATCAATAAAAATGATAAAAATACCAAATGAGTTTGAATCAACCACTTGTGATTTTTGTTTAAGGTTTGAAAAAAGAGGTTTTAATCACAAGATGAATTAAAACTCATTTGGTTTTGATTTTCAAGGTAAATATTCACTTTTAAAATTTTTAAAAACAATTAAAAAGGAATTTATTCACAAAAACACTAATTATTATAAATAAATAATATATACTTGATTTTTTTGTGGAATAAAATATTTCAACATTTTTGTGATTTTTTGCAAAAAGAACTAATAAAAAATAATTAGAATTGAGAGAGTTATTAATGTTCCAAACTATTAAAAATAATATGAAAAATAGTAGAAAAGTGAAAAAAAATAGCAAAAAGAGGGTCTGGGGCGAGGGGGATTCCAACCCCAGACCTCTTGTGTATAGGGCACACGCCTTACCACTGGGGTGGTGATACATCCGTTGATTGAAACACAACCACAAATATACAAGGCTTGCCTTGTTTTTGGCCTGGCCCAAGGCAAGGCAAGATTTTGGTTAGAAATGTGAAGGCCATAACTTTCTCATTTCTCCATGGATTGGGACAAAATTTAGGTCTATCATGCCTACAATTTCACAAGGAATCCAATGGTGGTGGTGTTTTTTTTCAGATCATGCTCCTATTGAAAAACCCGATAGTGGTTTTGAAATTGGCCATGATTTTCATTTTCTTTGCTATCTCTTGGTACAGTCATGAATTACATGATGAATTGGTTCAAACACAACACATATAACATGTACAAGATGTGCATGATCAGTGGACCTCAAAGCAATGCATATTTCAAAGAGTTCAAGTTGAGATGCTTACCTCTTTTTGGAGCTTTTGTGTAATCTGCCATTCTGACACCCTCAAATGATCTCTTAGAAGCTTTTAGGATGGTTGGAATCAGCTGGAAACCTCAGGAACAAGTTTGATCTCTTTCTTGAAAAAGGGGCAAAAGTGGCCAAAATAACAACTCTCTCAAATGGTGTTCCAGATGGGGGGAACCATTTGGGACAGTTCAAGGATGATATTTGGAGTGTGTTTAAGGTTTTATCTAGTTTGGAAAGTGACTGAATCAAGACATGGCTTGAAAAATGCACAAAAGTCCAATTTTGAGGTTTTGAGAAATGACTTTGTGATTTTGGTGTTACAGGTCACTTGTGAGTGTTTGGATCACCTCTATATGATATTTATGAGGTGTGTGTGTGATTGGTTTGGTTGGAATTTCTCTCAAACTTAAAACCCGATAGTGACTTGCTTTGGAAGGCAAATTTGGAAGTGAGAAGGTGATTTTGAGGAAAGCATCTGTTTGATGGCTTTGGTGTACTCAAACTGATCACAATTGAGCTCTATTTCTAGTAGAAAAAGTTTGTTTTGGGGACAATAGTGATTGGCAACTGCAGCAGAGGTTTGGCCAATGTTGATCAATGAGAATCCAAGTCTCCTCTAGCCATTGACTAGAGGTTAGGGCACAGGTTGCTGGTTCCCTTGGTCTTGGATATGTCTTGACTTAATTCGGTTGGAAATGGCTCAGTCCATGCCACCTTGGTGCATCCATTAAATGCTCCAAAACAAAATTGGAGTCTTGTCCCTCTTTTAGGGATTTCTAGGTTTGGCATGCTACTTTTGGTTCTAAAGACTTGGGAGGCTGATGGATCAGTGTTTGTCCTTCCTTGGTCTCCCCCTGAGGTGTTCAGATGGATAAGTGTGTTTGTCATATGCACAAATTTGGAAAATCGAGCAAAATGCACAAATCTGCCTTGCTTTGACAGCTTTCAGCAAGGCATGTTGCCATTGTCATATCTCATGGCTAAAGTACTTGATGTAGTTCTTGGTCATTTTGGAAAGCCCTCATATGTTACAACAACTGTTTGATCATAGTTGGTTTTGATACCTTTGGGATTCAAGTGAAAAATGCCCCTACATTTGGAAAAAAGTGAAGGCAGATTCTGACTTAGTGAAAATTTCACTAAGTGTTGGAAAAAAGTGACATTTTCGCTTTTTGTGATTTTGATCATTCCATAACTTAAAATCCATAAGGAATTGGAATGAGTTGTGTTTGAAGCTTTCGTATAGGGCCATGAGAGCAACAAATCCAGCTTTGGATGGGGAAAAATGACCTTGTGGTTTAGGAGATATGATCCTCCAAAGATGGTACCCTAGCCACTTTGTTCCATAACTTTGAAAAATTTCTAAGTTTTTATGGTTACCCCTTTTACAAGTTATCCCACTTTTCTTGATTTTTCTTGATGAATGATGATTCCAATCACATATTAACATCAATTCAGGGTTAAAGAACCATGATTCTGAAAAATCTCAAAAAGTCAAAGCTGACTTTTGTGCACAATTGACTTTTTATCAGATGAATTCCAAATTGTGTGGTCCTCTATGAAATCAAGTCCTTGACCTAAATCAAACTTGATGGATTAATTTCATAGGTATTATATTGTGTATTGAATCATGTCCCAAGGTTTGGGAGCATGCCTGGGTCAAAAGTCAAAGGCACAGTTGACTTTTCCCGCGAAACCCTAATTGTGGTTCTGATGAAATTGAAACTTGTTGCTCAAGCTTCTTAGACCAATCCATTGTTGCAAGTGGATCCATGTGGTGTATTATAGAACCCCAAATCCTCCTTTGAGGTCTTGGCTCATTTTTTGTCCCAAAAGTCAACTTAGGGATTAATTAGGTCAAGAAACCCTAATTCCTGATTTTTTTTATGAATGCATCCCCTGAGGCAAAATTGACTTGATGATTGGGTTCATGATGTCCCTTGGAGCATCATAGGTTATGCTTTGAAGCATTAGCTCATGCCTAGAGGAAAATTTCCATCTGGAGACCCAGGTCGACCAAAACCCTAATTTGGTGACACTGTTGATTTTGAGGCTTAATCCACTCAGAATGCTGCAACCTTGTGCTTGATTCCTGCTGTGCGAGTCCTCTTGATCCATTGGGGATGTTTGAGAAGCTAGACAAGTTGAAGATCATGTCATTCCTTGATTGATCCTTTGTCTAAGAACACTAAGAGGGCTTGAAACCCTAAGTTTGATTGTAGTGAAGGCTCACCCATCTTTGGAGAGACTAATGAGGCATGATGGTTCATCCATATTGTGATGATGGTTTGCACAATGCTGAGGAATCTTAGTGGTCAAAATTTGGGGTATGACATATGCCCCTATTTAATCTTCTTGCACCCGAAGGTGTGAATGGCGAAGGTATTCGGGCATTCGGGTGCAAGAGGATTAAATATCGGAATACCCAAAATTTTTATGATGGTTAAGAATGGAAGTTCAGGCATCCTTCTTCTTTTGCTAAGCAATGATGCTTAGAAAAGGTAAACTTCCCCTCGATCCTGGTCTTTGTACCAAGGAACTGGTCTAAGTTTCTGAAATAAACTTCCCCTCGATCCTGGTTTCCTACCAAGGAACTAGTCTAAGTTTCTGAAATAAACTTCCCCTCGATCCTGGTTTCCTACCAAGGAACTGGTCTTAGTTTCTTTTGTAAACTTCCCCTCGATCCTGGTTTCCTACCAAGGAACTGGTCTCAGTTTCTTTTGTCAATAAACTTCTTGACAAGGGACGCTGTTTGTAGCGGTTTTTCCTCAAACTTCTCACCGAATTTTCCTGGAGAGATGCCATTTGATGGAAAAAGTTTTGAGGTCAGACTTGTTGGGGGACCCATCTGTCTGAATTGTAGAGGTGTACAAACTTCTCTGTTGGAGATGCCATTTGTCGACCCTACTGGGGAGAACGAGTCTCTTGAGAGCAAAAAGAAATAAATGCGGAAATTACAGAATGACGTTATTTTATTTATGAACGGTCGAATCTTGAAACTACAGCCCTATAAAACAAAACTCTATCGCTTTAGGAAAAGCAACGAGGTACATTTACAGAAAGTGAGCCCTATCAAAACATCCGTTTCACCTGGGCAGGGTGAAAGGTTAAATACGGCAATTACTTTGACTTATGAACGATCTTCGGAACATCGACAACAACCCATTGGCGGCGAACTCCTCGGTGAATCACAAAGTTTGGTACCTTCCTTGATTGGTCTTCAGTAATAACGCTGATTTCTGGCGGAGCAGGATCATTGGAATCTGTCTCCCAGACATAGTTGTCGTAGGAGGATTCCTCAGTTGTATTTTGCAGAGTATTTGTGCTCTCAGGAAAATCTCCCAATCTAGTTGGCTGAATGTCTTCGAGCCTGATGCGAGAGCTCTCAGGGGCGGTGTACTTGACCATATAGTCGTATTTTCCACCTGGTTGTCCTAAGGTGTCCCACACTTCTTTGGAACTGGAGGAGTCATCCCTTTCGATGACGTTGACCTCGGGAAAAACATAGTTGATGAATTCTAGTCCTAAAAACTTTGCGAATTCATCGTCGCACTGGATATTTTCTGAATGACCTGAGTGTTAATCGCATGACATGGTGGGTGTGAGACAATCCTTTACTTTGGTTTTGTTTTTGTATGATTGCAAATTGCGCGTATGATTTGTTGTGCTTCATTCTACATGTGAATATGTGTGATTTTCATCTTAAAATGATTGTTAGAAACACTTTTTATAAGGTTTGAATCAATACATAACCTTTGGCATCGATCCATACGTGTCTGGTATCGATCCCTGATTTAATGGAAATTATGTTTTTCAGTTCACCTTCAGTAGGGATCGATTCATGGATTTTGGGATCAATCCCTAACAGTTAAAAACTGTCTGGCATCGATCCATACGTGTCTGGCATCGATCCCTGATTTAATGGAAATTCTGTTTTTCAGTTCACCTTCAGTAGGGATCGGTTCATAGATTTTGGGATCAATCCCTAACAGTTAAAAATTGTCAGGAATCGATCCATACGATGTTGGGATCGATCCCAAAGTCTGTTTTTCTGCATAATTTTAATTCTAACAGTTCTGTCTTGTTTAGTATAAATACAAAGTGGCAGGTATTGGCTTAATATGAATTCACAAGTGAAAATTGCAAAATACACAAGTCATAGAGGTCTTTGTAGCAGCAATTGATTGAGCATTCAGAAACCTGAAAGATACTTCGTCTTCATCATCTTCTCAATCTCTTCAATTCAAGAACAATTACACACAATCATTCTTGTTCTTCGGATTGAAGGATCAACGAGATAACGTTCAGTGGTACGATCAACGATCTAGCTGTGGAGTCAGTGGAACGATCAAGGATCTAGCTGGGTTGAAGAGTGAAGGGGGTTTCGAGGAAAAACCTACTGGTTTGTCCTTCAAGAACGGGACTGTTCTTGCGGGTTTGTTAGTCACGATTGCAGAACGGATTCAGCCGCAGCGTAGGGTTTGGAAACGGGGTTGTTTCGCAAACAGGTCGTGGAACCGGTGAATCGTTTGCAAGTCTTGCGGGGAATTCTTGATCCAGCTCTGATCAAGTCGAGGTTCTATACGAGAAGAAGAAGTTCTAGGGATTTAGAATTCTGTCTTGGTATTGTAACCTTTGTAAGAACGAATTCAGCAACTATTGATAAGAAAAGGTCTCAATTTCTTTTGAAATTGAGAGGGAGACGTACCCACACGCGAGGACGACAGTGGGGAACTTCCTTAACAAATCTCTGTGTATCGTATTCTATCTCTATCTCCCTTTACGTTTTCGTTAACTGTTTTGTGATACAAATTGGCGCAGTACGTTTTACGTGTCGTGATACAATAGTGGCAAGAAAACCTTTTATTGAAACATCACTATTGTTTATCATAGAACACATACACGCCAAGTGTTTGACAAAACGGTTTGTTGTGATTTACTCATTGGAATCAGAATTTGTGATAAGTGCATTTAGTGCGAGAAAATTCTGTGTTAACGTTTTCTATCAATCAATTCAAATCCAGCATCATACTTGCGTGTCTGGTCTTTTTGGTAGCGGTTCAGAATAGATGGAAGTCGATTCGGGACCAAAACTTTCCGCTATATTTCAAAAACTCTGTTAAGGTTTTTAAAACCGTATTTTACAAGCGGTGATCTATTCACCCCCCCTCTCGATCACTAGCCACACCGTCTAACAAGTGGTATCAGAGCGCCGGTTCGCTGGTGCTCTGTGGCTGCCTGTAACGATATGGATTCTGAACCAAAGGGGGCGTACAATAGAGCTCCCGTCTTTAACGGAGAAAACTACGGCTACTGGAAAGACTGCATGCGAGTTCATATAAATTCTGTGGATAGGCTAGTATGGACAGCCATTGAGAATGGTCCTTTTCAAATAACCATGACCAATGAGGCTGGCGCCATAGTACCTAAACCAGAAGCTGATTGGACTGAGAAAGATGAGAAAAAGTGGTCGAGTGATTGGAAAGCTCGAAATATACTAATTTCAGCACTTGGTGTTTATGAGTATTATCGAGTATCCCATTGCACGACTGCTAAGGAGATGTGGGACGCTTTAGAAATCGCCCATGAGGGTACTACTGAAGTGAAACAGTCCCGCATTAACACACTTAATCAAGAGTTTGAGCTCTTTCGCATGAAAAATGGAGAATCTATCTCCGACATGCAAAAGAGGTTTACTCATCTTACAAATCGATTAAATGCACTTGGAAAACCTGTTTCCAATGAGGTAGCTACTAACAAAATTCTGAGATGTCTTAGCAGGGAATGGCAACCTAAAGTGACAGCTATCAAGGAAGCCAACGACTTGACGACTCTTACGATTACAACACTTTTTGGAAAGCTGGAAGAACATCAGCAAGCTCTAAAAAGTCTTGAAAAGTATGAGAACAAAAGTAAGAAGGAGAAAGAGAAGAAGAAAGACAAAGAGGGTGAGAAGAAGCCAATTGCTCTTGTGGCCTCTAGCACTAAGTCCTCAAGAAAAGAGCAAAGTGACAATGATTCAAGTAGTGACAAAGATTCGGATGATGAAGAAATGGGACTTTTTGTAAGGAGATACAATAGATTCATTCGAAGGAATGGATACAAGCATTCCGACAAAAACCTCATGAAGTTTAGAAGACAATCTAGTGAGTCAAAACAGGAAGAGAACAAGAAGCATAAAGGTAGAGGATCTTGTTTCAATTGTGGCAAATCTGGACATTACAAAACAGAATGTCCTATGAAGAAAAAGGATAAAGGGAAGGATTCACCTAAACGGTACAGCAAACAAAGGAGAGCTTATATAGCATGGGAAAGCGATAGCGATTCATCAAGCTCACAAAGTTCAAGTGATAGTGATGAAACCGCAAACCTATGTCTTATGGCTCACATCAAAGACCATGCCTACTACAAGAAGAAACAAGAAGAAAAGAAGGTAAAACAAGCCTACTATAATAATGTCTCCTCTATGTCTTTTTCTGAACTGAAAATCGCTTTTGAAAAACTGCATAACGAAGCTGTAGATGCTTTCAAAAGATTATCTTCCGATAAACAAATTTTTTCATTCTTGGAAGGTAAAGTATACAAAGCTGAAAAAGATTTAGAAAGCTTGAAGGCTAGTATTGCAGAAAATTCAAAAGATATTGATGTTAACGGATGTAGTAAAGTTAGGTATTGTGAAGCTTGTCATATTTGGCAACGAGAGGTTAATACTCTTAAAGTCAAATTGGAAAAAGCTTTACAACCCAAGGTGACTTACGCCGTTGATACTAGATTGTTTAAGAAGTCATTGAATCCTCCATATGCAAAATACTATTTTACTCCAAAGGATTCAATGAACAAAACTAAACAATTGCATCATCATGGTTTATGTCATTATTGTTGTCGTGCTGGCCACACCATTGAGAAATGCAAGTTTAGGAGGTTTCTTGTTCCTAAAGGCATCTATCAATGGAAGCCAAAAGGCAACCATGTTACCACTTACCCCTTTGGACCCAATGAAAATTGGGTACCAACCACTCTCTTTTGATATTGTAGGAAGAGTGCCTTGCATCCGAAGATAGGAGATGGTTCCTAGATAACGGCTGCTCAAGGCACATGACCGGTGACATATCGCTTTTTATAGACTTCAAAGCAAAGAAAAAGGGATATGTTACTTATGGAGACAATAACAAAGGAGCTATACTTGGCAAAGGTAGTATAGGTAACCCCTCTACCACTACCATTTCTGATGTCAATCTTGTAGAGGGACTTAAACACAATTTGTTAAGCATAAGTCAATTGTGTGACAAGGGTTACAAAGTTTCTTTTACAAAAACTTGTTGCATAATTGAACATGATGAAAATAATGTTGTGTTTAAGGGTGTTAGAGTAAACAATATCTATATGCTTGATCTTTGTGATGTATCTTTAACAAGCACTAAATGTCTAGTTACCTTGAATGATGATTCTTGGCTTTGGCATAGACGTTTAGCGCATGTTAATTTCGATTTGCTTAACAAGGTTGTATCTAAGGATCTAGTAGTCGGTCTTCCAAAAATAAAGTTTTCAAAAGACCACCTATGTGATGCATGCCAAATGGGAAAGCAAACAAGGGTCTCTTTTAAATCCAAAAATGTAATTTCAACTTCACGACCTCTTGAGCTTCTCCATATGGATCTCTTTGGTCCGTCTAGGACAAAGAGCTTAGGTGGAAACTATTATGGTTTTGTAATTGTTGATGACTACTCTAGATTTACTTGGACTATATTCCTTCATAGCAAAGATGAAACTTTTTCTGCTTTTAAGAATTTTGCAAAACTGTCCCAAAATAAAATGAATTCTAAAATAGTTACAATTCGAAGCGATCATGGAGGAGAATTTCAAAACTATCTCTTTGATAAGTACTGTGATAAGTATGGTATTGAGCATAACTTTTCAGCTCCTCGAACTCCACAACAGAATGGCGTTGTGGAGCGCAAAAATCGCGTTTTAGAAGAGCTGGCAAGAACAATGCTAAATGAGGGTGGATTGCTAAAATATTTTTGGGCTGATGCTGTTAGCACAGCCTGTTATGTTCTAAACAGGATTCTAATTCGCCCTATGATTAAATAAAACCCCTTATCAGCTTTTAAAAGGAAGAAAGCCAAACTTATCACATCTTCACGTATTCGGTTGTAAGTGTTTTGTTTTGAATAATGGTAAGGAAAAACTTGGGAAGTTTGATGCAAAAGCGGATGAAAGTATTTTTCTTGGTTATTCACAATCAAGTAAAGCATATAGAGTGTATAATAAGCGTTTACTTACTGTTGAAGAATCTGTCCATGTTTCCTTTGATGAGTCTTATCCGAAAAATGTCGGCAAAGGTATTTCTTTTGATGACGCATGTGTATCTACAGAAGACATACTCAAGGAAGCTGTTGCGGAAACTGATCAATCCAAGACAGCTCCCATTGAGAAGGAGGAAGATACTAGTCATGAAAAAGATAAGGAAGAAAGGACAGTTGATGTGAATGACCTTCCACCAGCTTGGAAATCTTCAAAAGACCATCCCATTGACAACATCTTGGGAGACATTTCAAAGGGAGTCATGACTCGTTCTAAGATAAGTAATTTTTGTTCTCACTTCGCCTTTGTTTCACAAGTGGAACCTAAAAATGCCAAAGAAGCCTTGATTGATGAATTTTGGCTAATGGCCATGCAAGAAGAGCTTAATCAATTTAAAAGAAATGACGTTTGGGAACTTGTCCCGCGTCCGCGAGAACATCATATCATAGGTACTAAGTGGGTTTTTAGGAATAAGCTTGATGAAAGTGGAGTGATAACTCGGAACAAGGCACGTTTAGTAGCACAAGGCTATAACCAAGAGGAGGGCATAGACTATGAGGAAACTTATGCTCCAGTTGCTCGCCTTGAGGCTATACGTCTCTTGCTCGCTTATGCGTGTTCTAGAGATTTTAAGCTTTACCAAATGGACGTAAAGAGTGCGTTTCTAAATGGTGTCCTAAATGAAGAGGTATACGTCTCACAACCTCCTGGTTTTGAGAATGCTGAATATCCAGATTATGTTTACAAATTAAAACGAGCTTTGTATGGTCTTAAGCAAGCCCCCCCCGGGTTTGGTATGAAAGACTTAGCAAATTTCTACTTGATCATGGATATTCAAGAGGTAAAGTGGATACCACCCTCTTCATTAAGCACAAAGGAAAACACATTCTTTTAGTTCAAGTTTATGTAGACGATATAATTTTTGGTTCAACTAACATACACTTGGTCGAAGAGTTTTCAAAAGTTATGCAGGGTGAATTTGAAATGAGTCTTATGGGGGAGCTTAATTTCTTCCTCGGCCTCCAAATAAAGCAGCTTGATGAGGGAACAGCTGTGAGTCAAACAAAATACTGCAGAGAGCTGCTCAAGCGCTTTGGAATGAACGACTCAAAATCAATAGACACACCTATGCCTACCAACGGATATCTAGATAAAGATGAACACGGTAAGAGTGTAGATGTCAAACAGTATAGAGGTATGATTGGGTCTCTCTTGTATCTTACTGCGTCTAGACCTGACATCATGTTTAGTGTCTGCATGTGTGCACGATATCAATCGAATCCTAAAGAGTCACACTTGAAAGCTGTCAAGCGCATATTTAGATATCTTCATGGAACATCTAAGTATGGGCTCTGGTATTCAAAAGGAAGCGATTGTAGCTTAGTAGGTTACTCCGATTCTGATTTTGCTGGCTACAAATCAGATAGGAAAAGTACTAGTGGTACATGTCACTTATTTTCAAACTCTCTGGTCAGTTGGCATAGCAAGAAACAGGTGTCTGTCGCACTGTCAACTGCTGAGGCTGAGTACGTTGCAGCCGGTAGCTGTTGCGCTCAGATCTTGTGGCTGAAGCAACAACTACAAGATTTCGATATTCAACTCAAACGCATTCCAATAAAGTGTGACAACACCAGTGCTATAAATCTTACTAAGAATCCTGTTTTACACTCACGCACTAAACACATAGAGATTAGGCATCACTTTCTTCGCGACCATGTTGAGAAAGAGGACGTTGTGTTTGAGCATGTTGATACTAAGAATCAACTCGCTGATATTTTCACTAAACCACTAGCAACGGAACCTTTCTTTAACATTCGTCGTGAATTAGGGATTCTTGATCTTTCTTCATTACTATCTTAAGCTTGTTAGATTCTATTTTTGCCTCACCTTGGTTGATAAGTTGTGTTTTAGAAGTTATGAGCTTATACTTCACAAAGGTACATCAACAAAGGTAATATCAATCCTCTTTACTACTCTTTGGATCTATGTGTTTGTGTATGTTAGAACAAATTCTCTATGTTCGTTTATGCAAATTCTTTTGCATTTATTGTTTGAATATTAATATCTGGATTGAGAACTATTCTTAAGCATCATTTTCATAACATGATTCATAGGCATTGCATTCTGCATAAAAAAAAAAAAAAAAAAAAAAAAAAAAAATCATAAAAGTCTGTTTTGCATTCGCATGTATCGATACCACGACCTAGGGATCGATCTCTATCACTTTAACTCAATTTTTTTTTTAATTTCGCTTCAGTATGGAATTTACTCAATCTATCTCTAAAGTAGAACGACCAATAGCTGAGGATGAACGTCTGACAACGGGTATGATCAAACGAGTACCAAGGATACTTCATTGGATTGTATCACATGTCTTGCGTCCAGCAACTGGTGGTCATTCCCGGCTGGACAGACCAAGCACTCATCTCATGTACATTCTGCTAAAGAAGGTTAAGTTGAATTGGCCCAATTACTTTGTCAAGCGTCTATTCTCCGTGCGAAACAGTTCCAAAAATGTTGCTCTCGGATATGCCTCTCAGATTATGAGGATTTACAACTTTGATGAGCCGGCTGACAGATTTTCTATTGTTGAAGATCAAGATGATGAAGAAATGCAGGATGTAGATGAACCAGAAGTGCCTGAAGCTGCTGCCAATACCGGTTGGGGTGAGTGGGTGCCACAAAGGTGGTCTCCATCCCACTATGAACCTGCTCCACCACCTCCTCCTCACTTCTCTGCTGCTACCTCCACTTCTGTAAATGTCACAACCATGCTCCAGCAAATGCAGCTAGAAAATAGACAAAATCATGAGGAAGCAAGAGCTTGGCATGTTCAACAAGCTGAGTGGCATAACGAACATCGGGAGTGGCATGATGACCACACAAGGATGTATCAGAATCAGCACTCTTGGCACACTGACTTGATTAAGTGGCATCAAGTCTTTTATAATGAAATGACAGGTTTTATGGACGATTGTCGTGCAGATCCGGGTATTATGGACAGGTTTCGAAGCACTGAAGTTCAGGACCGATTCAGACAGTACTCTTTCATGGGACACAATCCTGATGAAATGCCTCCTCCTCCGCCTCCACCTAGCTTCAGAGATCCAAATCAAGATGACGAGGAGTCTTGTAGAGGCCACTTTCCCCATTAGCATTTCATTTCATATGCATTTCATTTCATGTTGCTTGAATTGTTGTTTCATTTTTCGAATATTCTGACTATATTTGTTTGGCTTATGTAATTTTCATTACTTTCCTAGTATTTCATTGCTTATTTCCGTTTGCTTGTTTATGGTTTCCTTGCCCTTTATTGGTCATTCTTTGTGAGTGATTTTATTCTTCTAAGCTTTCTTTCTTTGTGATTGTTAGCTTTGTTATCAATTTATGCTGCGGTTTGCTACTTTGTTCTTCTCTTTGTTGTTTCTTTCCTCTTTTTGATGTTGACAAAGGGGGAGAAGTATAGAAGATGTTGACATGACAGAATGGTATGCACAAACTCAGGGGGAGTATCACACATCAATTTGCCATCATCAAAAAGGGGGAGTTTGTGAGACAATCCTTTACTTTGGTTTTGTTTTTGTATGATTGCAAATTGCGCGTATGATTTGTTGTGCTTCATTCTACATGTGAATATGTGTGATTTTCATCTTAAAATGATTGTTAGAAACACTTTTTATAAGGTTTGAATCAATACATAACCTTTGGCATCGATCCATACGTGTCTGGTATCGATCCCTGATTTAATGGAAATTCTGTTTTTCAGTTCACCTTCAGTAGGGATCGATTCATGGATTTTGGGATCAATCCCTAACAGTTAAAAACTGTCTGGCATCGATCCATACGTGTCTGGCATCGATCCCTGATTTAATGGAAATTCTGTTTTTCAGTTCACCTTCAGTAGGGATCGGTTCATAGATTTTGGGATCAATCCCTAACAGTTAAAAATTGTCAGGAATCGATCCATACGATGTTGGGATCGATCCCAAAGTCTGTTTTTCTGCATAATTTTAATTCTAACAGTTCTGTCTTGTTTAGTATAAATACAAAGTGGCAGGTATTGGCTTAATATGAATTCACAAGTGAAAATTGCAAAATACACAAGTCATAGAGGTCTTTGTAGCAGCAATTGATTGAGCATTCAGAAACCTGAAAGATACTTCGTCTTCATCATCTTCTCAATCTCTTCAATTCAAGAACAATTACACACAATCATTCTTGTTCTTCGGATTGAAGGATCAACGAGATAACGTTCAGTGGTACGATCAACGATCTAGCTGTGGAGTCAGTGGAACGATCAAGGATCTAGCTGGGTTGAAGAGTGAAGGGGGTTTCGAGGAAAAACCTACTGGTTTGTCCTTCAAGAACGGGACTGTTCTTGCGGGTTTGTTAGTCACGATTGCATAACGGATTCAGCCGCAGCGTAGGGTTTGGAAACGGGGTTGTTTCGCAAACAGGTCGTGGAACCGGTGAATCGTTTGCAAGTCTTGCGGGGAATTCTTGATCCAGCTCTGATCAAGTCGAGGTTCTATACGAGAAGAAGAAGTTCTAGGGATTTAGAATTCTGTCTTGGTATTGTAACCTTTGTAAGAACGAATTCAGCAACTATTGATAAGAAAAGGTCTCAATTTCTTTTGAAATTGAGAGGGAGACGTACCCACACGCGAGGACGACAGTGGGGAACTTCCTTAACAAATCTCTGTGTATCGTATTCTATCTCTATCTCCCTTTACGTTTTCGTTAACTGTTTTGTGATACAAATTGGCGCAGTACGTTTTACGTGTCGTGATACAATAGTGGCAAGAAAACCTTTTATTGAAACATCACTATTGTTTATCATAGAACACATACACGCCAAGTGTTTGACAAAACGGTTTGTTGTGATTTACTCATTGGAATCAGAATTTGTGATAAGTGCATTTAGTGCGAGAAAATTCTGTGTTAACGTTTTCTATCAATCAATTCAAATCCAGCATCATACTTGCGTGTCTGGTCTTTTTGGTAGCGGTTCAGAATAGACGGAAGTCGATTCGGGACCAAAACTTTCCGCTATATTTCAAAAACTCTGTTAAGGTTTTTAAAACCGTATTTTACAAGCGGTGATCTATTCACCCCCCCTCTCGATCACTAGCCACACCGTCTAACAGTGGGGACGTAGGTATTCCTTTCAATGATGCTTAGCTGATTTTCATTGTTCGGCTGATTTTCTTGCCCCAAGTCTCCTGGGTACGGCTTCCAGATAGACAGGCCATCCATCGGGACATAATAGTCGTGGTCAAAGTTGTCTTTCATCAGAGTGTCCCACTCTAATGAGTTTGGTGGAGCACGACATCCTTCAGGATCACAATCTCCGTATATTGTTATAACATCTGACCTGGGTATAAATCTCAGACTCTATGTGGGATAGTAAAATGGCATAGGCACCTCTTCCTGAGACATATAACCGTCCTCGGAAAGATAGGACTTCCACTTCTCATCTATGTCAGAGGGATCCTCCTCGTTGATGGTATGGACTGCTTGAGGCACTGGGTGAAGGAAACCTCCACTGTGGAAGAAGTCCTGAATGGGATGAAGGCTTTCACCGTTAGCAGCTGTCACAGGTCGCAGAAAAACCAAGACCCTTCTTTGTTTTGTTATCGGTAGGAATGACAAGTTGTCCCCATCCTTTTGTATTGTTATTTTTGATCACTTCAAGAGCATCTTTTTATGAGGAAATCGAGGTTCCTTTCTCTGATTGATTCTTATTGCTCACCGAAAGGGCTTGGAACTGAGTCTCAACAACCTCCTCGGGTTCTACACAAGTAGATAATGATAGGTTACTCACGATCAAGGCTTGTTCTCCACAGATCGTGACGAGTTGATCGTTCTTGACAAACTTCAGTTTCTAGTGGAGCATCGAAGTGACTGCCCCAGCCTGGTGTATCCAAGGTCTTCCTAATAAACAACTGTACGCTGCCCAGACGTCCATGACCTGGAAAGTGAATAGGAAAGTGTGAGGACCAATAGTTATGGAAAGTCGACTTTGCTGATAACTGTTATCGGGATCCGTCAATGGCTTTGACGAAACCTCACTTCCCCTCATCGGGGATCCTTTGAATGATAGCCGCATTAAAGTGGACTTCGGCATAACGTTGATGGCCGATCCTGTGTTTACCAGTACGCTGGCGAAAGCATCATCCTGGAAGTTGACTGTAATATTGAACGCCATGTTGTGGCTTTTGCCCTCCTCGGGAAAATCCTCATCACTGAATCCTAAGTTGTTGCAGGAAGTGATTTTAGAGATGATGCTATCGAACTGTCGTATTGACACATCCTGTTCCACAAAGGCCTGCTCTAAGACTTTCTGTAGAGCCTCTCTGTGGGCTTCGGAACTGAGTAAAAGTGATAGTACTGAGATCTTTGAAGGAGTTTGTAACAGTTGATCAACAATGTTGTATTCACTCATTTGGATGAGCTTCAGCATCTCATCATTGTTCTTTGAAAGTTCGGGATTACTGGATTGACCGACTGGTGGATCAGGAGCTTCTGTCTGAAGTTCCTTTTCTTTGTTAGGTTCTTCGACCCCTCGGTCAAAGATTCGACCGCTCCGTGTTACTCGACTGATTTCTAGAATGTTCACGACGGAGGGTAATGGAAGTTCCTTTCCATTCTCAATTACTGTTGAACCATATTTGTAAGGGATCACCTTAGCTGATTCATACGGTAATGGTCCTGGTAGATAGATAACTACAGGAGCCTTATGATTTATCTGACTGTCGTAAGTAACTTTAATCAGTTCCCGGCTAGGAACTTTTGATTCGTCAAGTAGAGGGATGACGGTACAAACATCCTTGTTCCCTTCGTGATCAGAGATTACGACAACGTCCTTAATCTGATCAGCGAAATAGTCCGGCGTCCAGTTGATTGGCTCGGAACTCGGACACGGGTGAATCTCTTTACGATCTAACTGACCTTGAAGGGCTGCTCGCACGAGGTAACATCCTTGTGTGGTGGCACCTGGCCACGTCCGCTTTTGAATGCAGTGCAACCTCACGAGGTCAGTTTCCATAGATCGGACATCCTGACTTTGATGCCGAGTAGGGTTCCCGTCAACCACACTGGTTTGTTGCGTGTCTTCATCCATATAGATTGGAAGCTACCAGTGGTTTAACAAGTGTTGCAAAGATCTTTGAACGAGAGCGCACCCTTGGTTACTCTCACAACATCCTTTATAGCTAAAATACTCATGAAAAGTGAGAAAACTGAGTTGGACTTGCCTGGCGTGTAACTCCACCAAGCTGGTATTTATCAAGCGAATATCGAAGATTTGAATCATGTTGATCTGATAGGGATTTCTATCATGGTAGTCCTGGATCCACCCAAGATCCATCTGACGCTGGAGGGCCTCTTGTATAAAAGAGCATCCCTGTTTGTTTACCGAGCAAGTCAGACAGGAATTGTAATTGTGCTGCGGCAGATTATGATACTGGCTTTGCCACCAAGTTGGAATTCATTGCATGGATGTCGTGGTTCTGAATGACGTTGGAATTCGTATAGGTCATGTTGACTCCAAGAACTCGATGCTCTTGGATCCACCCGAGATCCAATTATTCTTATAGAGCTGATTGCACCACAGGACATCCCTGATTATTTTTAGAAAAGATATCACACTGCTGATAGTTGTGAGGTGGCACATGGTCGTATCTGCTCTGTCTACAATGCATCTTGACTAAATTGGCCCTTAATAAGAGTACATCATGAATTTGATAGATGTTGTTGGATTCTTCCTCTATCAAATTGACTGTAGCTTTCTCATGTTGAGGCAGCGGGTTTGTGAGAATATTCAAATTCGTATCTTTGAAAGATAAGTCCTTGCTCCTAACAAGCTTTTGCACATCAGATTTGAAACTGAGACAGTTTTCTATGTAATGCCCTGGTCCTCCTTGATGTTAAGGACAAGTCTAATCCGTTTTGAACCAAAAAGGCAGATTTTCCGGTACTGTAAGAGGAGACTTCGTTTGGACGTGGCCCTTGACCAGTAATAATGGAAGCAGTTCTGCGTACAACATGGGTATAGGGTCGAACCCTGGCGGTCGCGTTGTACGATTGTTGTTGTACTGAGAACGAGCCTCTGTTGTGTCCTTTGCTGATATTGTTGTTGAATCGGTTGGCTCTGCGCAACCTGAGGTTGATACGTAGGAACAGGCGCGGGATTGATAGCAGGAGTTATAGATGCTACTGGTTGATATCGTCGCCTTTGCTTTCTGAGAGAGATATTCCCGATATCTTGCTCTTTTTTCTTAGGGAGAGCACTACCGTATCGTTTTGTACTACTTGATGATCAAGCTTCTTTAACAAAACGTCCTTCTCGGACTGCTTCCTCAAGACGAACTCCCATGCCCACCATCTCGGTGAAGTCACTGGGCGCACTGGCAACCATTCTATCGTAATAAAATAAGCTTAAGGTTTTTAAGAAGATCTTTGTCGTCTCTTTTTCCTCCAGAGGTGGACAAATCTGAGCGGAAATTTCATGCCATCTCTGAGCGTATTCCTTAAAGGTTTCCTTGTCCTTTTGTGACATTGATCTGAGTTGATCTCTGTCCGGTGCCATGTCCAAATTGTATTTATATTGTTGAACGAAAGCAGCGCCAAGATCTCTGAATGTGTCAATCATAGCGCGGTTTAAACTCATGTACCATTTTATTGCAGCACCGGTTAAACTATCCTGAAAGTAATGAACTAATAGCTCCTGGTTCTTTGTCAGAGCTGACATTCACCGAGCGTACATCACCAAATGGCTTTAAGGGCAAGAGTTACCCTTGTACTTATCAAAGTCGGGTACCTGGTACTTGTGTGGAACTTTCACATTGGGGACCAAACAAAGATCTACGGCGTCCTTTCCAAATAGATCCTGACCGCGAAGGGCTTGCAGTGCTTTCTGCATCTCCAGGAATTGTTCCTGGAATTCATTCATTCTGTCGAACATGTTGTCGTTTCCACCAGAAGGTATCTGTGGAATCTGTCCTTCCGGGATAGTGTGTACCACGGGTGGTGGTATAGTCATTATGGCCGAGATCTCGGTGCCTCCCGAAGTTTGTAACCTTCAGGAGTTACTGTCATGCCCCTGGTATCTTCGCTTTCCCAAAGTTTGTAACCTTCAGGCCCAACGGCTCCTGCTATGGTTCCTTGATCCTCATTGATCGGCGGAACATATCCTTCCGGGATATAGTTGATAAGCATGCCCCAGGGACGATCTTTCGGCATTTGTACCTAGGATCATACTTCTCCACTATGGGCGTAGATGTGATCTCCGAGATCACAGGCTTTTGTTGTTGCATTTGAGCTTCTGCTAGAGCTTGCATGTCGTTATGAAGCTTTCTCAGATCCTCTTTCAGAGTGTCGATCTCTTCCTTCAACTCTCTATTCTCTTCCTCGAGATCATCCATCTTTTTCTGACGATTGGCCCGAGTATTGTACGAATGAAACAGTTTGACTCTAGAATCGAGACGCAAACGTGAGATTCGTAGGTAAGAAGAATATGTTAAGTGAGAATGATGAATGATATGCAATGATTATATTAATTGTATATATTTTTGTTTATTCAAAGTAAACTTCTACAATTAGATTGCAAATATCAATTAGTGGGGAAGATCCCGTTTTATTGAATTCAAAGGATTGCAGAAATGGAAATACAGTTATTTACATAGTGCTGCGAAAGGAAATCTAAGCTAATGGATCCTGAGTCCTCTCTGAGAAGAGCTCAGGTGCTGGTTCTGGTATTTTCCTTTTCTTTGACCGGGGCTCTTGGCCCGTTGTCGGGTTGTCATCCCTTCGCCAAGTGAAAGGAGCGAGCAAATTTCTTTGGTCTTCTTGATTCTCTACAGTATGTTGCTCTAAAATCTCAATCAAGCATCCTTATCTTTTAACAGTTGCTGTATTTTCTTGCACTCCACATTGAGAATACGGTACTTGTTCCTCCAAGACCTCTTCTCCCGCTGAACTTTCCTGAGAGTAACCTGAATTTTTTTCATCACAGACATAAAAAGTTATGGTGTATGATATTTCTACCTGAAGTTTTAAATTAACTTAGGACCTGTACACATACAAGTTCTACATTAGCTATATTTAATGAGAAAAACATCAATGAAAACCTTACATGCTAAAGTCCTTACGATTGGACCAAGGTCCCTTTCGACTTTTTGTAACTGTTTTGGGTTGTAATATTTTCCATCGGTTTGAGATTTCCTTAATCTCTTTTAATTGAATGTTGCTTATAAAAAAAACTAAACTGTATTGTATTCACCTTTGTTGTGTTATCCATGAAGATACTAGAACCTACTACCCAATCTGATGCCTCTTCATGATAAAATGGTGCATTCTCTTTAATCATTGTTTCAAAGTGTTTTGTTAGGTCATTTTTTCTTGTGCTTTCTCCAATCAAACCTATACAACTTAGTACCCAAATGTTTAACGATGTTGCTCATAATGTATGTGATGTACACATCAAAAATATTCAAATGGATTCTCAATTTTGGGTGCTGCAACTAAACAAAAGGACAAGAAAATAAAGAATTTCTAACTAAATAAATTTAAAGATACAAATATTGTTAAAGTTAAATACCTATAATATTTCGTCTAGCACTTTGGATAGCACCTTTACTACTATTAAAGTTTAGATAACCTTTCCAATTAGAAATGATAATTAGAGTGGGGCAATGTTAAGAACCAACCCATAATATTATTGTTAAAGTTTATAATGCAGTTTTAAAACTTACCTCAGAATCCTGAGAAACAAAGTTCACAGGTTGAAATACAAATCCACATCCTTAAATACAAAAGAATATAATAATAATAACAGTACAAAAATAATGGGTTTAATTTAAAGTACAAAAATAATGGGTTCAAATTTTAACGGATACCGCAACACTCGAGGTTGTTTATAAGCTCATATGCAATCCACATGTGATTGATATTCTGCACTGGAACTCATGCATGCCAAACATGAACAGGTCACAGATGACCAATCCAAGGAAACCCTCTATGTTACTGTGGCCTATTCTGTTATATTCCTTTCTTTTATTTTTGGGTTTCTTTCTCTTGCACCTGTCAAATTGAGATGTAAGGTAAGTGAACTAACCAACACTTCCCATCCACAAATCAGTCATATTTATAATTTTCAACAAGACAACATAAAATTGGTGACTTGTGTTTGTATGTAATACTCAACCCTCACAAAAAAGCATTGTTTCCATTACAATTATGAATAATAAATGTTACACGCAATGTTTCTTGACACAGTACTGAAATGAATAGTTTGTGTGTAGTTGTGACATCAAAAGTGGTTCTATTAACATTGAGTTATTGTTATTGTTTTGACAGTCAATATGAATCACTGCAAGAAGGGTAAAAATACAAACCAAAATATGACCAGTGAACAAACATTTACTCCTTTTCACAAATATCAAAGATGAACCAAACATGTGCTTTTTTTTTGTCCACGTTACAGTACTTAAAAACCCTTCCAGACATAAAGAAAATTTACCCCTATTATCTCTTCCATTAATTTAGTCACGTAGTCAAAAGTCAAATAACTAAAAGAGACAACAATAACTACATATTCAAGATGAACTGGCTCATAACTCCCTAAAAATTGATTTCAGATTTTGGTGTATGAGAATTTCGGACAAGTTTTTTCAATTTCGCATATCTAGTCTAGATGCGTCTGTCTTCATTTGTTTTAGGAATAGTCTTGTACTCACAGTCATTACTTTGTTACAAATAAATTACTAATCTATAGTATCCACTGAGCTTACTAATAACAGACAGGTATGCTACAGTTAGGGTAGGTATTAATTCTATGAGAAAAACCATACCTTAACCACTGCTACAGTAATGCCAAAGATCTCTAAATTAGTAGATGCTCATAGAAAATTACAATGATGGTATTATTCATATTGGCATACTTCTGTGTCAGAGATGCATTGATCAAGCACACGATACATGTAAAATTACCAAGAGAAAGGGTGGCTTTTGTACCTGTCAAGTTTCAAAATACAATCTGATAAGAGAATATATTATGGGGGGAATGACTTGTAAGACATTCATCACCTTTGGTGCCACGACATAATCATAATTGCTATTGAAATTTTCCTTGTATAAGCCATAACCTTTTATTCCCAATTAAGTTCTTCTACTAACACCAAAATATTAGCATAACCTTGCTCAAATGGGAACAAGGACCATAGCCTATTGAATAAACCATAAAATCATTATGTAGAGTTTATTGATACACTAATCATGCACGGTTTTCAATATTCTTTAATCTAACCATATTAACACTAGATTCTTGCATCACAATTAAGAAAAGATAACTAAATTGAATAGATAAATATCATCTCAAAGAAACTGTATCTTGCTATAATATGTCGGATCCAATGAATAAACATGGAAATCAAATACTGCAGCCCCCTTGGCCATAAGGAAGAGAAACTAAAACCATAAAAACATGAATGAATTTCACCTGCTACATGCCTAGATGAACCTCCAAAGCCAAACATTAAGGCATTGCACCTGATCCATGCTACCAGGCCAAACTAAACCTCGAAAATCAAAATCAAGGACTAAATTCCTATATTAAACATAATAATAGCAGCCTAAACCAAAACAGAACAAGAAAAATTTAGAACTGAGAAAGGTTTTCACTATTCTTTAGTGAAATATAATATTAAAGAAACCCATATAGCATGATTAAAAGTAAACAAGGTTAATATCTATACAAAGATCAAGCACATGAAAAAGACACCAATTCTATCAGAAATAATAAAGGAAAACCCTAATTTTACCTCAAAAAAATTGACTCACGTAAAATACTTCTGGGTTCCTCTTGCGCTCTGATTCTACATAATACAGTGACAGGGAAGTTCTCCGCGTTGTGATTTGGTGATGGTCGAAGAGAAAAAGGGTGACAGAGAGAAAAATTGATAAATGACGGAGAAAGACAGAGTGGGGAATGAAGATTTTTCTGATAAAGATATTTGAAGAGGAATCTGTAGCGTGAATCAGGAAAGGAAACGGTGCACAGGGTTTTTCATCGAGGGTCAATGGTTTATTTTATTTGTTTAGGCTAAAAATTTGGGAGGAGGGGGTAAAATAGAGAAGAAAGTTAAAATAAAAAAGGCAAAGCGAGAAAAGATAGCACTAATTAAGTTTGACCTTATTAAAAAAATTAGTAAATATTGGTGTTTAAAACCGCTGTAATTTTGATTAAAATTATGTCGCCTTCCAAAACCGCCATAGTGTACCGTAAATAATGACATTTTATTTAAACGCCGTAATAAAACCACTGTAATTTACCCGTTTTTTTGTAGTGTTCCTTTTTTCTCACTTGTGTTTTTGATGGCAATGAAATCGCCCCCAATGACCCACTCTCCTACCTCTTGTTTCACTTTTAAGTTTAATATATTACTCCAAAGCTGCCTTTTCTCTCTATTGTTACATGATGAGTATATGTTTAAGAAGTAACATATTTTGTTCTTCCACAAAGCTTTAAGGCCCAGGAATCCATCTCCCTTGTAGCTGCATATTGGATCAATAACCCCATTTTTCCAAATGATTAGAATCCCACCCGACATGCCTTCAGATTTTGCCACAAATCACTAGAAATTCACATTGCCCCACAATTTGTGAACAATGTCCTCTGTCATAATTTCACACTTTGTCTCTTGAATAAATGCAATACCCGCCCCTCCCTTCGTCAACAGTTCCCTAATCTTTCTTTTCTTTATCGCACTCCCACATCCTCTAACATTATAGGTAACTATATTCATAAAGGAGCTATAGCTGCCTCCTTCTTATTTTTCTTCGCATTTCTTTCTTCTTCTTCTAAATTGCGAATGATAGATTCAAACGCCTCATCATCTTCATCTGCTTCTATGCCCAATCTTTTGATGGATTTCCAAACACGTTTAGGAAGACCAGCTAACTTCTTCTTAATTCTAGAGTTACTAAGTTGTATCTCTTTATCTCCAATAGATCCAGAGCTTTGTTTGATTGTCCCATCTGAGAAAATCGATATTAAATCGCTTAATTCCGGAGAATGAGTCTCACTAACATGAGATACCGAGCTAGGCAACGTTTTATCAGCAAGCAACAGAGATGCGTGATATGATGGTGTAAATGGAATCTTCAAGTTCCCATAGATTTCACTCAAGGATTTCTTCCTTTGTAACAAGTTGTTGTGTCCCAACGACGAGATAATCCTCTGTCCTCCATTAGCCTTATTGATATTGCAATCTAATTCCACACAATAGTTATCAGTAGTTAACCCGTCTTCCCCTTCCTTGTATTTTCCATCATCCATACAAGGAACACTTTTTCTTTTATCTTTAATGGACTGCATCGTAGCATTTGTCAGCTGATCAGTCCTACTCTGAAGAAAACGTAAGTCTTTATCAATAGGACTGCCATCAGTTGAAAGGTTCACATCATGAGAGGGCCCTACTAGGTCATGCTTTTTCTGTAAACACTCTCTTTGCAATAAACGTGTATCAGACGATTCATTGTAGCAGCCCATATCCCTAGAATCTACTTTATTGTTATTCTCCTTCAACTGATCAAAATAGGGCGCCTTCTCACCTACTTCATACGTACCCACATTTGACTCAGGGATAATGACCGTTGGATCAAATTCAGCTTGCAACGTCTCTTCCACCTCACTACCGGACGAATCCACTTCTGAGCTATCTTCACAGCTTTCACTGAAGGATCTACAGGTCTTCTTTGGACAATAAGAAGGAGCTTCTTCAACCATCTTAATGTGGAATGTCTGCTTATTAACTTCAATATTGACAACTTCATTTAAGTTCATGGAAAATTTTGTTCTTATAAGAATCCTGGCCACATCGAGTTTTTCATGTCTTTGGGTTTCAACATCAGCTTTAACATAAACACCAACAGTTCCAGCTAAAAATTTGAAAAACTTATCTCCCCACACATGACATGGTAATCCGAAAATATTGATCCACGACATCCTCTCACTATCCACATCTAAAGGACTCCAAGGATGAATTTCTGAAAACCACTTCTCCACCCATTCTTTATCTTCCTCTATCATCTTCTTAATATCACCTGTAACCTCTTCTTCTAATAGTACCAAATTCGCCCCCATAGGGGTAGCTTTGATTTTAAAATATCCCTCTATATGAAGTGCCTCCTGTATCTCATAAGATTGACCTGGGATTTCCACTTTACCTACAAATGCTTGTTGAAACCGTTCTAACTCCTCATCTTTAACATTGAACATGAGATGAGCAAAGTTTGGTTTGTCATCCATGTACATCCTCTCCTTCATCTTTTGATTCGTAGCCCCTTTAGTTATCTCCACAAATAAACTTTTGCCATTCCAAAGTTTTGTTTTCTGTAATGATAATATCTCATGATCCTTGTTCCATTGTTTATACTCCGGCCTTGCTTTCGTATCTTCCATAACCTTAACCCTATCAACTCTTAGGAATTGAGGTGTGTTAATGAACATCTTCCTGCCATTAAGAACTATCTTGTCCAGTTCAATGGCAAGGAGATGTTCATCAAACACTTTTTTAAAACGAACAAAACCGACCCTTCCATATTTAATCAAGTCTGGGTGGAATGAATCCTTCAATGACTAATTCGAATTCCTTGAACACATTGAACATCTCTTTAGCCTCAAAAGAATTTGGAAATTCAGTAAAAAAAAAAGAAGAGGTACTATTACCATCAAAATCAGTCATTTTGCTTCCATTAGCTCTCCACACAGATCTCTTTGCAATGACCACCTTGTTCGTCTTCACTTTCATGATTTTATCCCACCCACTATCTAAACCCATCCTTATCTCCGATTTACTAACACAAAAATCAAACCAAAGACGCAATCTATATTCGCAACAATTCAGAATACTCCAGAACCCAGCCCCGAGATTCAACGCACAAAAAATCACCCCAAGATTCAGCACACAAAAAAGAGGACGAAGATGCCACGGATTGAGGCCGCTCTGTTTGATGTAGACCCAAAGGGAGGAAGGTCCCTTATTTAATTTGCTTTCACTTTCAGCTTTGACTTTTATGTTTTTCTTGAAGTTTAGTTCTCCACAATTTGTAGTCTGATTTATCATTATTTTTTGAACAGTTAGTCAAATCATTTAAAAGAAAAGAGAATCTTCACATGAACAAGCCATAAGCCATACTTGCATATTGAATTTCTTATCTGACAATACTCATTTTTCATGTTTAGTATCGGGGCCCAATTAACACGTTTGATTCCTTCAACATTCAAGGTACAAACCATACGAATTAATACTGAGTCAAGCTAAACGAATTTCAAAAACAAGTACTTAATGCAAGGAAAGTTAACTACTATATGTATACATGTGCGTGTTCCAAAACATATCATTAATTCCTGTCCTCAAATCTCAGTGCTTATTATCAAATAAACTTGTACGTCCTAATTAAAGATATCAATACAGATCATGGGCATGGCTTTATCTTATAACCCTAGTAGGGTCCTTTTTACAGTTATAATGATCATTTTCTTTGTTCTACTCGTTTCTTCTCAACTTAGTGTCGATTGTAGGCCTTTGCAAGGTGAACTGTTGACGGCGGGGAAATTTGATGAGCTTTATTTGCAGTCCCTTCCACGTGATCCAATGCCATCAGCAACTGATCCAGTTCAACCAATTCATAGTCGCTAAATATATATAAAAAAGTTGTATTAGTGCTTATTTACTTGATAATATATATCATATGTTAAACTCTGTGTGTTCGGTATCAGAAACACAAGTAGAAGATTTGAAAAGTAGCTCCCTATTAGGTAGGACGGGATATGTTTACCTTTTCATGGCTCGGCCATTTATTATTTTTCCTCAGAAAGATTCATTCATTCACATTTTGTTTTGTGATGTGTTTTAAATATTTAATGAAATATTTACCAAGTATATTTAACATGAGAAACATCAACCTGCGAATTTTTTTTAATATAATTTATTTTTTCAAAAAAAATACTAAATAAACCAATTTTTCAAAAAAAATTCCAAAATGGTCTGGTTTGGATAGGGTGTATAAGGGAGGCGCCATTTGGGACGACGCCTCAGTTAGAGGCCAGAAGCCATTCCAAATGGCGCCTCAGGCCAAATTAAAATTGAAAAAAATCAACTGAGATGCGCCATCCCAGATGGCGCCTCAGTGCATTCTATTTTTTATTTTATTTTTAATTTAAAACGTGGACTATTAATTTTATTTTATGTATTTTTATTTTATTTTATAATTTTAAATTGTTTATTGTTTTTTTTTAAATTTTAAAACGTATACTATTCATTCACATGTCTCTAGACTGATGAATTTGCAGGCCTATAGTCTGCATCTACTATTCATTCACATGCCTCTAGACTGATGAATGTGTAGTCATATACACTGCATATACTGTTCATTCGCATGCCTCTGCTCCATTATTTTTGTTTTAGGCCACTGTTGACATGACTACACATGCATTCCTACACATGGCAGACTGCAAAGGCTAAGAAAGCATGCATGCCTACACATGGCAGACTGCAAAGGTTAAGAAGCATGCATGCCTACACATGTGACTCCCCCACACCATTATAAAAACCCATTCACATTTACAATTTTCATCTCATCCCAAACTACTCTCACCTCTTCTTCTCTTATTTTCTGAAACCTTTGCATCCCAAACCTTTGCATCTCACAACCAGTTACGAAAATGGCTTTACTCACGATGGGAAACAACCACCGAGGAACGCCAGAAAACATTGAAGACTTCGTAAGTTTTCTTGTAGTATTTTGTTTTACAATATTAAACCTTGATGTCTTTTATTCTGTTAGTAATTTTGCTTGTTTTTTTTATTCAGGAGGTTTCAAGGTTCCGTTGTCGTGGGCACGCATACTTCCCTCACGACCCTATCACTGAACCATATCTAACAGGATGTGGATTCGGAGATGTGATAAAAATCCCATCATACCATGTAGACCCAAAGTTCATTCTGGCCTTGCTAGAAAGATGGAGGCCGAAGACCCACACCTTTCACCTTCCTTTTGGTGAATGCACGGTCACTCTACAAGACATGTATATGTTACTGGGCCTCCGCATAGATGGCATGGCCGTCAACGGCCCCGTAAATATAAATAGCCAATTTTGCTTCGACTTGTTGGGAACCCCCCTTGAGATTGAAGAAGCTGAGCCTTCACCCGACGGTAGGTGTAGGGGGCAAGGTATTAACTTAAAACGCCTTAGGGAATACCATGACTCCATCGTATTAGACGAAGATTCCCTCCCCTTACACATAGTACAAAAAACTAGATGTTATTTGTTGCTATTGTTCGGTCGTTTTTTGTGTCTAGAGAGCACTGGAAACACTGTAAATATTATGTATCTCCCGTTGTTGTCTAACATTAACAGTGTGCACGAATATAGTTGGGGTTCAGCTGTCCTGGCACATATGTATAGTGCACTCTGCAAAAATGCCAAAAAAAATGTGTGTACATTTTATGGTTGCGCCTATCTCCTTCAGGCGTGGGGTTGGTCGAGAATGCCAACACTAGCTCCAATAAACCGGAACCCATTTACATTTCCATACGCATTAAGGTAAGACTATACACATCCATGCGCCTATACTGATATGTTCAAGTGTAACTAATTCATTTTCTAACTACAGTTTTAGGTGGGTAGTTCCGAAAATGAGCTACGATAGAAACCCCCGGAACGCCATAACAGTCTACCGCAACCTGCTAGACCACATTGGCCCTGACGACGTATGTTTCCCTACAACTTTTGTAACATTTCATCCATAGATATTTCTAACATTTTGTATACTTACTCATTAAACTATTTTTTCTTGTCGTTTGTCTGGAGGCCTTACGACGATCTCGACTACCATCCCAACGCAAATGATGCTGTTGTGTCGACTTCGAAAACACCAATAATTCGGTTCACAACTGTTGAGATGCACCAAAGCGACCGAGTGAAACTACATTTCGGTATGCATCAGGACATTCCAGTGGATCCTACCAACTTGGGAAAGTGGCACCTACGCAGAGTCGACACGCAGTGGAAGGATGGTGTGTGGACCAACTTTTCAGCAGCGTTGTGTCACCAGTGGGAGATGCGCCACCAGCTCGTCTTAACAGACCCCGTTGTACAACCTGCTCGGCCAACGGAACTATATATGAGCTGGTTTAGGTCTGTTACCACACCACAACCTTTCCTCTCTCAGCCGACGTATCTAGTTGACCCCCGCCAACATGCGTCTTCTCCCAGAAATATGCCAAACATCATTCACCAACTCCCCACCACAACAACAAAACCCTTACTATAGCCCTGACAAGTCATTCGAACCTACCGAAGCCCACCAAAACGGCCCACACATGAGTCCCCTACAAATGAACCCCCCATAAATGATGACCCCATCTTCCTACCACTCAGAACCACAATCATCATACACCCAACAAACCCCCCCTCTTTTCAACTATCAAACCCCACATCAACCACAACATCAAACACAGAGACCAGCCACGCCTCAACAACCTCGTGGTGCTAGACAGAGACGTCAAACAAGAGCCCCTGATTGTGGGACCGGTGGTCGGTTAAATAGGCACAATCATTGATTTTCTTTTTGTATCCAACATTTGTATTATTGTACTAAATATTTTAAAAAAATATAATGTTGCTTTTTTTTTATTATCCATTCTTAAAATAAAATAAATTAAAAAAAAAAAAGGGGGGACACCTGAGGCGCCATCCCAGATGGCGTCTCCCTTAAAAAAATTTGAAAAAATTTAGGGCTTTTAATTTGGCCTGAGGCGCCATTTGGAATGGCTTCTGGCCTCTAACTGAGGCGCCATCCCAAATGGCGCCACCCTTATAACCCAAACCCAAACCATGCCATTTTGGAATTTTTTTTGAAAAACTGGTTTATTTAGTATTTTTAAAAAAAAAATAAGTTATATTAAAAAAAAATTCTCAACCTGCACCCTTATAAATTAATGCAATATTTAACCGTTATATTTGAGACAAATAATTAGAAGAGACACATATCTAACTCTAATATTATTAGATAAATATTTATCCAAATACTTGCTCAACATCTTGAGGTTAACCAAAAATTTGATGTTAACCAAAAATTCAATTGATCACTAATCAATTAAGTTTTTCAAGCATTAATTTTATAAGTAAATGATAGAATATAAGTGAGTATTAGGAGTACTCAATTCATATACAAAGTGAAGTAAGACAGAAAAAATTACATAGTCGACGCTAGAATACAAGTAATAGGATCTACAAGCCAATCCTTCTAGGTACATCTCAATTCCCCTCTACTTCTAAGTCCAAAGCAACAATCTGACTCACTCATTTGCGACCACCCTTAAACAAGATATTGTTCCTAATAAGCCAAATGGACCACACCACGACAAGGTACAAAAGATAATAGAGTTTCTTACGGATCCTTGGTTTGATCCTGAGCTTGAAGCATCCCCAATGGTCACAAACAGAGACAAAAGGCGGTATAACATTAAGATTAATCCAAAGAGATATGACCCGCCACACTCTTTCAGATAAAGTACACAAGAAAAAAGAAGTATTAGATTCTCCTCCAGACCTAAACACAGCGGATACACAATGTTTTGTTGAACCCTCAAAATCCATCTCTTTGCTACCTGATCCTGAGTTTAAAGCCTTTTGAGTAAAAGTCTCCATGCAAAAACTTTAATTTTGCTTGGAATAAAGTTATGAGTATGATATATCTAATTCACATAAGTAACTTCGGACGAGAAGTTGATTTAACTTCGATTACAATGGCGAGGTAACGAAGGGCATCATGAAAAGCTACCAGTTTACTCACTCCATTTTAGAATAATCGAGGGGATATTTTAAATGGTCATTGGTTCGATCCCCAGCAATAAGTTTTTTATATTTTCAAAACTAACACCATATACCTCCCGGTTTATTAACAAAATCGAATTTATATATATATATATATATATATATATATATATATATATGTATATATATATATATATATATATATATATATATATATATATATATAATTCTAATTACTTTATTTACACAAAATACTCATAAATTAATTTGTTTACATATTAAATTGTTTGGATAGTTTAAATTGGTTCGATCCCCATAAATAACTTTTTTATATCAGTGAACTATTAAAGTCATTCTTAGAGGTTTTAAACTAGTTTTCGTTATTAGGGTTAACTATTAAAGCCATTCTTATAGGCATTAATGTGGATTATGCCTTCTTGGATTCAACAAGTGATTTTCTAAATTACTACAACCAACATTTCTTAGGTTTTACAAATTACATCAGTGAACTATTAAAGCCATTCTTAGAGATTTTAAGCTAGCTTTCGGTATTTGGGTTAATTATTAAAGCCATTCTTATAGGCATTAATGTGGATTATGCCTTCTTGGATTCAGCAAGTGATTTTCTAAATTACTACAACCAGCATTTCCCTTTTTAACTATATCGGCCTTCTGCTTAGGGCTAATCCCCATATAGAAGCAACTTGGGAACCCCTCGTCTCCACCTTGTCTATGCACATGTTGTCTTAGAAACATAGATTTGTTAGCTTGAAATACAGGGTGATCCTCTTTAATTCAGTCATGAATTATATTCCAATTTAATTTCTTTTTTATCAAGATGTCAATTAAAGTTTGGAAGGATATCATTAAGCATCATGGTAGGTTCTTGTGGGGTGGGATTAGTGGTAACAATAAGATTCCTTGAGTCAGTTGAGCATATGTGTGTAAGCCTTAGAAGAATGGTGGGCTAGGAGTCTGTGATATCCGCTTAATAAATCTAGCTCTTTTAGGCAAATGGAAGTGGTGTTTGATTTCTGACCTAATGATCTTTGAAGGAATATATTGACTGCTAAATATGGCACTCAGACAGTCAATCCCTTCCAAGGAGGTAGGGTTAACAAGCTCTAATCTGCTTCTCCCTAGTGGAGAGGAGTCCCCCTTCTAGATTCTAAATCAACAGCCTCCTTAAATTCTTTCGAAGGTTGCGTGAGACGCAAGGTAGCATTTGGGATGCTCACTTATTTTTAGAATGACCCTTAGGTGGGGACCTTCTCTATTAGAGTTTCTTTTCACAGGCTTTTCCAAGCCTCTTAGCAGAAAAGGAGTAAGGTAGGTGATATCAGGGTTTGTACAGATGGAGTCATCATTTGGAATTTTCTCTTGAGAATAACTCTCTTTGACAATGAGTACTGTAACGCCCCAGTTTTTGTCAGTTTTATTTAATCGAGTCTATTTGATTATTTTATTATTATATTATTTTATTCTTGACTTTTATTTGGCAATATAGTATTTTTCATCGATGTTTATGTTTTATCGCATTTTGAGAGCGTTTGGGAGATATTTGAGCTGAAGGGTAAAATGGTCATTTTGAGGGATTAGATATTTTAGAAAAATCAGATATTTGAGAGAAAAGAGAGTATTTTAAGGTAACTCTAATAATTGATCAATTGGTATTAGAAGGCAAAATATCAATTGGAGATATTTAACCCTATTGGATTTATATTATATAATAAGTATTATATATATATATTTGGTAAGAAAGAGAAAGAAAAGAAGTGGAGGAAGAAGAAAAGAAGAAAAACAGAGAAGAGGAAAACGTGGGGAGAAGAGAGAAAAGAGGAAAATCGCGGGAACTCCGTTTCGAGCGCGAATAATCGGGTAAGGGTGAGAAGTTTCAATTATATCTTGCTTGTGCATGTATATGTGTTGTTTGTTGTGAATGTTTTGGTTGTTTTACAATGTTTTCTCTTTTGATAAATTGGGATCAAATCGATAGAAATCGATGTTTTCACGGATGAATTTCGAAATAAATTGCGTAGATTAGTCGTATGAGGTTAGGCCGAGATTATAGAAACTCGTTTGGTTGAAATCGGTTGATATTGTGAGTTTTGACATTTTTGGGTTTTGAGAATGTGAGATTTTGGTGAAAAATAAAAGTCGTGGAATCGGGTTTTTCTTGATCCTAATATGTTGGTATGTATTTATGTGATATTACCATGTATTTATTCGGAAGAAAGTAATTGAATCGGTCGGGTTTCGGGCGATTACGCAGCTGTACCAGAATGTAGCCGAATTTCTGGTTTTGTGCGCAGTCGTACGGACGCGTGCTATAGGTGGAAAATTTTGTTTTGGAAAAACTTCGGAAATTCATATCTCTTGAACCGTAAGTCGGTTTTGATCCCCGTTCGAAGCGTTGGGAAGCTAACGAGATGTTCTTTCTAGGAAAAATAGTTTTGAGGTCTGAAGCTAGTCCAATCGGTACAGTTTTTCCGAACCGTTTCGTAGTGTCGGGCGTCCGGTTTATGTTTTTGCGTTATTTTGAAATATTCATATCTTCTTCGTTGTTTATCCGATTTAAGGGTTCTTTATATGGATGTGAAGCTAAAAATATGTTCTATGATTTGGTGAAGAAAAATATTATTTTTAGCCGACTTTTGGCCGACTTTACCGATTAATCGTGAATAGTTGTTTTTGATGAAATGTTGTGATGATGGTTTGTGGCTTTATGGGAATAATTGTGTTGATGTGAATATATATGATAAGTATTGGTGATGATGGTTTGTGGTGTTATGGAGGAATAAATGTGTGTTTTGGGTTTTGATTTCAATGTGCGATAATGATGTGTTGTGAGTAGCATTTGATATGTGAATTCCTTGTGGAAGTGATTGTGATTGCATAATTGTTGTGGTTTGTGGTTTGTAATGAAAATGCATGTGGTGACATGTTGTGAAATGAATATGCACGTGATATTGTTGTGATGATGATTTGTGGCATTACGGCAAGAAAATACGATACGTGGTAATTGTTGATTTATGCATGATTATGGATGTGTATGTGGGTGCAATGTGAATGTCATGAGTCATTGTATGCCAAACATCATAATATGCATTGTTGAAATGTCCTGAGTGGCGGTTTGATTCTCGAGGGAATCTGTTATAACATCGTGTGCCTCGAAAATATGAGGCGATGCCTGAGGACTGAAAGCGATGAATCTGCTATAACATCGTGTGCCTCGAAAATATGAGGCGATGCCTGAGGACTTAAAGCGGTGGTTATAGACGATTGTGGGCTCCTTTGGAGACTTAAAGCAATCCTTAACGTCGTGTGCCTCGAAAATATGAGGCGCTGCCTGAGGACCTAAAGCGACGGGTGAACATCGTAGGCCCGACGGGGTGTTACTTGAGATTCTCAGTAACGAGCGATGGTTCCAATAGTTCCTGAGTGAACTGGTTTTGAGAAATGTTGGAAGTCGGTACCGCATGGCATTTGCATAGAGTCGTTGTGTCGGTCTCTGTGCATTTGCATAAATCATGGATGCATTATGTGTGGAAAATCATGATTTGATTGATTATGTGTGAGAATTGTGAATGGATGCATTATGTGTGGAAAATCATGATTTGATTGATTATGTGATTATGTTGGAATAATTGATATATGCTATGTTGTTGGAAATGTTAGAAATATGTTAAGTATACGTGGCGTGCTATATGTATCGATATGTGATGCTTGTGGTGAGAATAACTGTGTATGTGAGTTTTATGTGTTTTTGCATATTATTATGCAATCTTGGTTTAGTTGTTATTTCTCACCCTTCTGCTGGAATATGCTTTTTATGGCATAGTGCAGATTGTCAGCTTTAGAGGCTTGGAGGCTTTTGTGGAGATTAGTTCTCCGTTCCGTTGTCGGTCGTGGTGTCTGCTCTGATACGTAGCACGGGAGTTGGGGAACGATTATGTTATATGTATATAATTGTTGAATATATTTTGTATTTATATTTTGATGTTCTAAAACCATTTATTTGTAAAACAAGTCGGTTATGGATCTTTCCGCTTTATTCCATAATTGACATTTCCTTTATTGTGGAAAAAGTTTCCCCTTTGAGGGTACTCTATTTTATGCTATGTATCAAATTTATGAGCAGGGATTGTATTTTGTTCATTTAAGTGTGACATCCCTGTTTCCTGTCAGAAAAATAAATTTTTAGTTACTCTGATTTTATTTATGTATTATGTATTCGCGATGGGATTTGGGGTGTTACAAGTACGATTTAGTAGTCAACAATATCCACATCATTCAGAGTTTTACTCTATCGTTGGAGAGTGGCCATTGCACTACTACAAAATAAGCCTTCGGTAACACTAATTCTCCTACGGTTATACATTCTACCGTTATAATACCGCAAACTGGATGCGCCTGATATATATTTTATTTTTTGAAAGTTATTTAATCACGATTGATATAAAAAACTGTAGTGATAAAGTAATAGTTACAAGCTTTTAATCCTAGCAACTACATTTTTTCCATTTCTCCTATTACAAAAAGCGCGTGTCACTTATGTTCAGAAATAAATAAAAACTTAAACATTATTTAACCACGGTTTTAGTCTACAACCGTTGTAATGATATCTACATTTCATTGCGGTTGTAAATATTAATCGTGAATAAAGTTTTTCCTGATAAATTTAAAACAAGACATATTCATTATTTCCTTCATAACACGCCCTAAGCGAACTAGCGAACCAGTGAACCTGAGACGACAACGAGCGATAGCAAAATTTTCATCTTCACAATCTTCGTTCATTTGAATCTTCATTCTTGGTATCTTCGAAGTACGGTATGCTTCGTGAAAACTTCACTATGTTCCTCATCTTTCTAATGTTAGAACAAGATTTGGTTCCGCAGGATATCTCTAAGTTTTGATAATAACATAGTAGTATTTGTTTGAGAACAAATTCAGTACTCTAATGTTTGTTTTCTGAATAATTAACAAACAGGACCTGACTTTGATAAAGAAAGCTCTGATTCTGATAGAGATCATGTGGAACGTCACTCAAATTTGACCAAAAGTCGCTTCTAAGTCAAAGCAAGTTTGCTTCTGATCTGCTCACTTTCAGAAAGATTCTAAGAAGATAATATGTTGCTGCTGCAATGTTCTCTTGGATTTTACCTATGAATATGACTCTGATTATTATCTTCTGATGACTAAGTGCTGAAGACTCTAAAGAAAAGGTTCTGCTGAACAACATTATGAAGACTCTGAAGACTTAAGTTTCTGAAGATTAAGTGCCGAAGACTCTGAAGACAAGGTTCTGCTGAACAACGTTCTGAAGACTCTGAAGACTTAAGTTTTTGATAACCAAGGGTTCTGAAGACAGAGTGTTAAAGACTTAAGTTTCTGAAGACTAAGTGTTGAAGACTCTGAAGACGAGGTTCTGCTGAACAACATTCTGAAGACTCTGAAGACTTAAGTTTCAAATAACCAAGGGTTTTGACGACCGAGTGCTAAAGACTCTGAAGACAAGGTTCTGTTGAACAACGTTCTGAAGACTCTGATGAGTCAAGACTCTGAAGACCCAGTGATTAACTCTTCTATTCATGCTCCAACCATATCTACTTAGAAGTCTCAAATGAACAGAAGAATATGAAACGTTTGTGAGGGAAAATAGTACATAGTACATATCAAACACGTTCTTTTCCAATACCATTCCACTACCCTGATTTGGTAGTACAAATGATAACTTTTGTGTATGATTTTCATCCCAGCATAACGACATTATTTCAAGTTTCCATCAATCTTAATGATTTTCCTGATCTTCCCTCCCACGGAACTCTTTCTTGCTATATAAAGACTTGATCACTTGAAGAAAAAGTGAGACTGATACATAGAAGAGAGACACATGTGTGAACAGTATAGCACAACAATACAAAGAAACATATATTGTTTATACTGTATAGATTTTATTTTAGCTATTCATAGTGTTTATATCAGCTTGTGTAGAAGCAATTCATTGTAAACATTAATTTTGTTCAAACAATTATTTGTATTCTTTAAGGGACCAGTTGGGTCATAATCCTTAAGAAGAACGGTTAGTCTTTGTTTGTTAGTCACCAGCAGTTTCTAGTGCAGTATAATCAGTTGATTATAGTGGAATAAGTCCTTGTGTATAAGGCCAAATCACCTTGGCGTGTGGACTGGATTAACTTGGTAGTTTTCAAGCGAACCATGATATATCGTGTGTCTTTCTCTATTGCTAGTTTATTTGTGATCTTTGTTTGAGTTTCACAAAAAGCTTCATTTTGAAAACCCAATTCAAACCCCCTTTCTTTTGTTTTCTCACACCTTCATTTAATTCTTGATAATCTTCACCATCTTCATTCTTGTTTGATTTTGTGGTCTGTTCCTTGCAAAGCTCATATATTTTTTCCACATGCTTAAGATTAAGAGTTGTATTAATGTACTGAATATGCTTTATGTTTTGTTGTTGGATTTTGTGGTCTGTTTCTTGCAAAGTTCATATGCTTTATCCATATGCTTAAGATTTAAAGTTGTATTATTGTACTGAATAAGCTTTAGTTTTTCAACATTCTTTAGGTTTAGATTTTGTTGTTCCATTCACAATATTGTTTTGATTCGTTGTTTCCGGATTTTGGCATTGAGCCAAGAAACCTTAGGCTTGGGCTTGCCATAGATGGAATGAACCCCTTTTGTAATATGAGTACTAACCATTCTTCGTGGCCTATTCTTCTCACGATTTACAACCTATCTCATTGGTTGTGCATGAAGCGTAAGTATATGTTGTTAAGTATGATTATTTTTGGACCACGACAACCTGGAAACGACATAGATGCTTATTTAAGTCCATTAATTGAAGATCTAAAACTTTTGTAGGAGGAAGGCATTGAAGTTGATGATGCATATTCTGGTGAAAAGTTTAAGATGCGTGCAGTGTTATTTTGCACAATCAACTACCTTCCTACATATGGTAGTTTGGCTGCATATAGTGTCAAAGGACACAAAGCGTGTCCTATTTGTGAATCTGATACGTGTTATCACCAACTTGAGTTTCGAAAAAAGACTGTTTACCTTGGGCATCAGAATTTTCTAATACCTGATCATTTTTATCGTAGATTGCGGAAGGCTTTTAATGGAGAGCAGAAGTTTGATATCGCTCCTAAACCTTTAACCGGGGATGAAGTTTATCAATGATAGAAACACATTAATGTTGTTCTTGGAAAGAGAGAAAAAGAAAAAGGGCAAGTTGTTGAGAAAAATACATGGAAAAAGAGGTTTGTGTTCTTTGTTCTTCCATATTGGTCAAGTTTCGATGTAAGACATTGTCTTGATGTAATGCATGTGGAGAAAAATGTGTGTGATAGTTTTGTTGGAACACTTCTAAACATTCCAGGAAAGACTAAAGATATTAGCAATCTTGTCTCGATATGGAGGCGATGGGTATACGAAAACAATTGGCTCCAATAGGAAAAGGGAAAAGAGCTTATATGCCACCAGCTTGTACACTCTATGTAAAAAGGAAAAAGAAAAGTTTCTGCGAGTGTTTGCATGGTATCAAAGTTCCCAAAGGTTGCTCATCAAACATCAATAAACTTGTATCAATGAAAGATCTCAAGTTAATTGGTTTGAAATCTCATGATTGTCATGTCTTGATACAACAACTTTTACTAGTGGCTATCCGTGGCATCCTACCAAAAAATGTGAGAGTAAATATCACCAGATTGTGTTTGTTCTTCAATGCCATATGTAATAAAGTTCTTGATTTCAAAAAGTTATATGAATTAGAAGATGAAGCTGCCATAATCTTGTGTCAATTGGAGAAGTATTTTCCCCTATCATTTTTTGACATTATGGTTCACTATCTAGTTTGAGAAATCAGATTTTTGGTCCAGTTTATTTAAGGTGGATCTATCTAATAGAGCGATACATGAAGATCTTTAAAGGATATACAAAGAATCATCATCAAATGGAAGCTTCAATTGTTGAAAGGTACATCACAGAAGAAGCTATTGCGTTTTGTACAAACTATTTGTCAAAAGCAAAGTCTATAAGAATTCCAAAGTCTCATCATGCTGACACTGAAGGTAGATGTACTCAAGGTTTAAATGTTAATTCATTGGCTCGGGATGTAGTTATTCAGTCACATTTCTATATATTGAATAATCTTGAAGAAGTTCAACCTTACGTGGCTACTCACAAAAGACTTTTGAAGAAAAGATATCCACAAATGAGTGACAAGTTGTTGTTGATTGAGCATAACAAGAAATTCCTATATTGGTTTAATAAAAGGATACCAAAAGATCATAGTGCATCCGAGACAATTAAATTGTTGTCGTTCATGCCAAAATTTAATGTCATAACTTGGGCTGCATATGACATTGGTCATTATACCTTTTACAAAATCAAAAGATGATCGTAGTACAATGCAAAATAGTGGGGTTATGGTTTAGGCTGAATCCATGTATTTCTATAGTTCGAAAGACAAGAATCCAATATTGGCATCTAGTGCATTCTATGGTGTCATTGAGGAGATTTGGGAGAGTGTTATGTTATCTTCAGAGTGCCTTTATTTAAATGCAAGTGGGTTCCCAATAATAATAATGGTGTACAAACTGATGACTTAGGTTTCACCTTGGTTGACCTTGGTAAGGCAAATTATATGGCCGAACCATTCAACATAGCTTCACAAGCAAAACAAGTTTTCTATGTGACTGACCCTTCAGACACATCGGGGAAATGGTCAATCGTTCTTCGAAGAAAAGACATTCCTAGTAGTGATGAAAGTTTTAATATTCCTTCTATTCCTTCATACACAACAAAATTGCCTACCACTTATGATGAAGTTGATAGAGATGATGTGCATGTTATTTGTATCGATCATTATGAAGGCATATGGAAAAATTAACAAGTAATTAATATTTTATTCTTTATTCATAATTTAATTCATGTAAGTCATTATTTATAAGTATATTTACTAACAAGTATGGTTATTTGAAATTGTATGTATTTAAAGTCAATACACCAAGAGACAAGACACCAAGAGACAAAGAAACCAAAACACTATAAGATACAATTATGTGATGCTATATAATGCTTGTATGTTGTTTTCTGCCATTTTCTTTCGATGTAATACATATACAATGTTAGGTTCTTAATCCAATGTATGGATTTGATGTAATAGAACACAATTCTTCATTATGATACAATTGTTGTTTTTGTTCTGATATGGTTCAAAAAAATACAGGTTAAAAAATGGAAAAATTTCAAAATGTAGAAAAATTATTTTAAAAAAACATATAATTTAACGAAGGTTGTAATATATAACCGTGGTTGTATAGTGAACGTTGTCCAGTATAATATATTACCCCAAAAGATGCATTGGTGAGAATTGAACCTGAGATCTTTAATATATTACATTGGTTATTTATAGCAATCGGGATCATATATAGCGCGCTTTCAGGTTTTCTACAACGGTCATAAGACTGTTATATTAAGTAGCGCATATATAACCACACGTTACGTAACAACGGCGGGTCACATGGGATGTTATCCATTTTCCAACCGTTGTTGTATATGTTTTCTGTAGTAGTGTTGTTGTAGGTTGTCGAGCGATAATGTTAATTATATTGTTGCATATGCCTACTTCAAGTCCGAGTCTCATGCTTCTTCTTCTTCTTCTTCTTCTTCTTTAGCTTCTATCATAGGTTGTATTTATCTTCTATTAAGGGTAGTTGGGCTCACTCATAAATGTTAGTATTTTCTTATAAGCTTCTTCAGGATAAGACCCCAACTAGAGTGAATCTTCGTATTTGGCGGGTTATTTTACATCCCGCTGGTTGTTCATGTGGGTTATGTGTTGGGTCTTTAGAGTTGAATTCCCACATATTTGTTACTTATTATATCTCTGCTTCTTTGTGATAGAGGATTTTTGGTGGTTGGGGAGGATAATTTTCCTACTAGGTGAATTTATATGTCTATATTGTGAAGAATATGTTCTTCATCTATCTTAGATTTAGTTTTGATGAAGACAAAAGCTTATCAATGAAGAAAGATAAAAAAGAAAAAAAATGGAAATCAAATATCAAGATTGCATAAGCTTCGGAAGTCAAAGGATTGAATCATGAAGATTGAGGTGACATTGTCATTTCAGTTGTGCATATATGTTAGGTGCTCAAAACATTTTCATCTAAATCATTCCTAACATTTTTGCAAGCTTTGTTTCAAAGTTGCATCTGTAAATTAGAAGATTTTAAAGATTTAAGAAGGTAAATGGATTAACCTTCTTGAGTAAATCGATTTACATTGGGTCAATAAAACAAAATTTTCAAAAGCAAAAGACGTAAATCTATTAACTCTTAAGTAAATCGACTTACCTAGTTCATTTTCTTCAAAATTTTGAACATTGAGGATAGATAAATCGATTTACCACCTTGAGTAAATCAATTTAACTCTGTAACATATTGAAAAATTTTGAATCATTGACATACCTCTTCATCACAATTGATAATGGTACATTTCCGAAATATTGCAAATTCCCACGATCATTTTCTCAAGCATTGGTACTAATTTTTAAAGGTATCATGCAACATATAAATATCAGAATTTTTCATTGTTCCAGTCACCTATTCCTATCTTAGTTTTCACACAATTCATCTATTGTTTCTATGTGTTCATAATTTGGCATAAACTTTTCGTGCATACATTTCATACATCATATAAAAGTTTCTTAAACATATCGAGCACTTAAGATATATATATATATATATATATATATATATATATATATATATATATATATATATATATATATATATTGTATTCAAGTGGAAGGTAATATCAAAATTGCTATATCTTGAAACTCAAGCCAAGTTGAAAAGATTATTCAAAGTTGTAGTCATAATTTGTATTTGTTCATCAAGTGTGTGGTGACATTGTTAGTACAAAAAATGGTTGTACTTTCTACAGGTGATTGCAAGTAGGAAGTAGTTGTCCATCATAACTTTTCGAAAAAAAATAAAAAGATCCATAACATCTCTAAAATAATCGAAAAAATCTTAAAAACTAATTCACCCCTCCCACCTCTTAGGTTTCAATATATATATATATGTATATATATCTGTGTGTGTGTGTGTGTGTGTGTGTGTGTGTGTGTGTGCGCGTGTGTACGTGCGTGTGCGTGTGCGTGTGCGTGTGTGTGTGTGCGTTTGTGTGTGTGTGTGTGTCTCTTTTGATTACCCTGGAATGTGGTCCTATGTTGTGTGTAGAGTCTTTTATTCTGTTGTCGATGTTTCATTTTCCTGATTTGTAACATGGTTCTTTTTTTTGAAAATTTTTAGATGGAAACAAGCATAAAATATAATTTTACACATGAACAATCATAATTTTTTTAATAACTAAAAAATAAAAAATAATTTTTTTCTCTCATTCATAATCATTACCACCCTATAAATCCAATAAAAAATTATTAAAATTTTAAATAAATTAAAAATTTTCTCTCTTCTTATTGGATGTTTATAAGAATATGAATTTATGTACGTTTTCATGCAAGTATTTTTCTCTTTCGTCTGTAGATTTGGTTTTTTTGGTGGCATTTTTCTAATTTTGATTTGTGTGTTTGTTTTTTTCTTTAGCCTTATGCTTTTTTTGAATTTGCAATGCACATATTTTTCCTTTTTAGTTGCACTTTGTAGTTGTTTTTCTTCTGTCTCTTTTTTAATATATTGTAATTGTCACTAAAAAATAAGTTGCAAGATATATGTTATATATTAATATGCTAAGAGATATATTTAATGAGAAATTTAAGGTCAAATCAGACCTAAAACTTCATTGATAGAAACAACCAATCAAAACCTTATAAATAATAAAATAGCCTTAAAATAAAATATAGAAAATAAAATAGCTCTTATATACACTGATCACTCAGACAAACACGCACTACTACGAAAAACCCATTTAACAACGGTTGAAAATGACATATAATGACGGGGGCGAAGGCGTTGTTATGTAGAGTGTTGTTGCATATGAGGTATGTACAATGACGGTCCTGAGACCGTTGTTGTATTCCAGTATGCGCACACCGTTTCACGACGGTTAGTTTAGTCAACCGTTGTGATATAACTAAACTGTGATCTGGTTCGATTCTCAGCAACAACATTTTTTATTTATATTAGGGTTTGACATACAACTACAGATAAGTTTATAACCGCTGCGAAAAACAGTCTGTTTTAAATATAAAATTTATCTGCTTATCAAATTATTCCTATAATTTATCCTGTCAAAACAGCTTCTGTTTACATGCAAACACAATATGTGCATCAAACACAATTCTTCCTATATTTTATCCTTATAAATGAATCAGAGAATTTACATCAAAAGGTAAATGAATCAGAGAATTAAACTGCTAACATTGTTTAAATCAAAAGCCAATATTATTGATTTCATTATGTGCATCAGAAGCCAAAACTATTGTTCACATTATGTGCATCAAAAGCAAAAAATATGTGCATCAAAAAATGTTGCTGATATATCATACAGCAGGAGCAGAACCCTTAAGTGCATTGTGGATATACGCCCAACGTTTACGAAGATCCACAAAGTCCTCAACGGGGAATGGGGTTTCGTCGTTAAACATCTACATAAGAGCAAAAAATTGAAGATCATGCATGATAATAATTCAATAGTCAACTTATATATTAATATAAGTAAACATTTTATGGCATATATTACCGTATCCCATGAATCAACAGTGTCGGCAAGGACAATGTTTAACATGTGTTTCACGATAAAATACCCACACTCGTAACTCCCGCGTTGTTTCTTCATCTACAAATTACATGAATATAAAAACATGAATATAACCACACATGCATGAATGTAAATGAAATAAACAGGTAATCGGGCCACTTACTTTAGGAGCAAGGTATGTGGGATTTTTTCTAACATTATTCAATATATTAACTTTCTCCATAATACTGCACATTGAAAATTGAATTAAACATATTACATGATAAACTAATTGCAATTAATGCCAAAGAAAATGATATTAAACAAAGACACTTACGTTAATAGAAGATCTTTCATTGGTTTGTGGAGTGGATCGCGCAAGGAACACAATAATGACACCGTATTTGTCCTAAACGATATATATATTATTAGTTGTTACTAAAACAAAACTAAATATAGAATATAGAAATAACTTACAACAATACTAACCTACATATGAATTGTACAAGGTAACATTCTTTTCCTCTGTCATTTAGCCGGCTTTTCAAGTACTTTTCTCTGATATTTTTATCATTATACGCCCAAGCAATAAAACTTGGGTCCAAGATTTCATAGGTACTTGATTTATTCAATTCTATATAAACACGGTAAATGTACCTAAATGGTCAAAGAAAATGAATAAATTAAGGGAGAAAATACAAAAAATTATAATGTTCTATAATGACATGTATATTCGACTATATACTTACGTGCACCAAACTTGCAAAATAGATATGTCAAGACACTTATATCCTGCGAGAAAATCCCTCACATATTCAGGAGTGTAATACACTAAATCCAATTTAGGGCAATGTTCTAGCAGGAGAGCTTGCGCAAGGTCTGTTGTTGAAATGGACAAGTATAAAGTTGTTATTTCATTTGGACTAGGGTCCAATATCCCATTGCGGTTATCTACAGGGGGGAGGGGCTGTACAATTACTCCCTTTTGTAGAAGCGTGATTTACGACACTTCTACTTGGAGTTTGATCATCGCCAACGCAACGATGATCTTCATTAGTTCGTTGTTCGAGGCTTTCACTTAATCTCTACATCATAACATTCAATTAGAACATAAAACAAAAATAAGCACAATATATTCAATTAGAACATACAATATATATCATACAAAAATAAGCGCGATTTACGACACATACCGAATACAACTCTTGTAACCTTTCCACTTCTTTCTCCCTTTTTTCCCTCTCCTCTTCAAACAGCCTCCTTTGCTCCGCCAATTGCTTCTCAACATTCTCAATCTTTTGTCGTTGAGCAAGAAATTCAGCGGTTTCGGTGCTTCTTTTTTGAGATCCAAAGTATGACCTCAAGCTAACACCACTCCAACACCACGGACACGACCTCCATGCTCAGCTGTTCTGATAGCTTCGACTAATATGTCATGTCGTGCTTCCGGAACAAATGCGCCTTCACGGGCCGCCACAACCAAATTATCCTACACAACATGAGCAACTTACATAAGCAAACGCATTTAAATAACAACTCATGAGCAACTTACATAAGCAAACGCGTTTAAACAAAACATATACTTACAATTTTCTCAGCAACTACTCTTGAAGCCTCAAAGGTGTACTCTCCATTAGGTCTTAATCAAGCCGTCTTCCATTTCTCATGTCTTGAAGGTGGAGATGGAATGTCACCATCTCCTCTCAAGTTTCCTGTAACCCACACGAGACAATCTATGCGGGTACATGTTTTTCGCCTTGTTCTGAATTCCTACTTCGCTTTTAGCCTATTATTTACATAGTGAAAAATGTGTATGATTAGTATTTATAACTCATTAGCATAACATTATAGGTTACATAAGACTAGTACTAACCTTGAATTCCTCAGAACGCCGTTTCTTCGCAAACTTGTGCCACGCCTTCTTTGATAAAAAACTATACCGAATCCATGGAGGTTGAAGACCGCTCTTAAGCTTCGTAATGCAGTCAGCCGTGACCCGTGACTTAAATCCCCTCCAACGAACACCGGCATAAGTTATCCACTTTCTTTTCAATTTTGAGTCATCGGTAAACTCAAAATTCAACTATATTAAATCAATATATAAGTATGAATTAGAAACTATAGATTGTGATATAAAATATATGAAAATTATAGTATGAAATACCTTAACGTCTGTCCATATGCTGTCTTTGACATTAATCTCCACTTCTCTCCAATCATCAATCAGTATATTGACTTTGTTACGTACAAGGAACGCAACATAACTCCTAAAAGTAGCGTAATGTGGACAATCCCCTAATATGTAGTGCGAATCAAACTCGATCAGAATTTTTACACCAGATGAGTTGCGGACTGATGTGAATTGGGGCATCATTGTGACACCTCTTTGTGATCTTTTCATTTGACTTTCAGTTGTTTTATTTTCATTGGCTAACCTTTCATTTGTTTGAGTTTCTTCGCTGGTTTCTGATGAAGAACTCGACAAGGTCGACATCTAAGTTCAAAAACAACAACAATAACATGAACAACAATGGCAAAAGAGATTACTGTAGATGTATAGGGAAAATATTTTACGTACCCTAAACGTGACGACGAAGTAAACGATGTTGGTGTTGGTGTTGTTGTTGTCTTCCTTCCTTACGACAACGACGGTGTTGTTGTTATCTTCCTTCTTGATGGTGACAATGATGACGACGGTGTTGGTATGTACCTAATCTTCTATTTTCTTCACGATGGTGACGATGATGACGAAATGATAACAAATAGATATTGATGATGCAAGCTTTGGTAGAAATCGTGTATTGTTTCACAGTATTGAACGTTAGGATTTAGGGTTGAAATCGTGTAACGTTTCGTCTGGTTTCTGTTTTCAATGGAAAAAAGGATACTGAAGAGACAATGATACTAGCTAGCTTGGAGAATATTAAAAAGCTACTGCGACGGTCAACAATTTAAATCGTTATGATATATTATTTTCATAATGAAATTTCATATTAAAGCGCCAGAGTTATTTTTAGAATTAGAAGTTAAAAAAACATACAAAATATATCACAACGGTGTATATAAACAACCGTAGTCATAACTTTTAATTTTTTTAGTTAAAAGTAAATAAAAAAGTAAAGGCACGCTTCAACCTAAAAGGAATAATATATATGAATGCGCTGAGGTTCGAACACATTAAAGCTTGAAGGTATCACCACGGTTGATTTATCAACCGTTGTTATATACAGATAATCACCACGGTTTGTTTATCAACCGTTGTTATATACAGATAATTTTTATTCAATAAACAAATAAAATACAACCGCGCCTTAGTTTAGATATGTCACAACGGTGTAGGGATGAAGCGTTGTGAGCATGGCGTTGTTGTTTACGCGTTTTGTAGTAGTGACGAGTTAAGTGAGATTTTTCACTTCCTCTCTTTCTAAACTCCGAAGCTTCAAATTTTGACATAATTATCTTCGAGTTTAGCGTCACACAAGAACCTTTAGCTTTCTTAATGAGGCTCTAGATATCTTCATGTCAATTACCATTTTCTTAGAGTTTGAAAGATTAAGCCACCAACGATCCTTTAAGATGTCTTGATCTCACTACAACAAAAATGAGACTAGGCAACAACAGAAAACCGTGACGGTACATGTAAAAATATAGTCTAAACCTTTAAAGCACGGTTATTTATTCATGGTATATACGGCCGTTGTCTATTCTTACACGATACAGTTTTTTCTCTTTAACCCACGAAAAACAAAAAACGTTGTCTAAAAGCAGGAATAGACCGTGGTTTAATATACTTATTTTAGACCTCTGTTTTTATTAAAGCTACACATTATAACCATTGTCTTTTGAATTTTCTTACACCATTTTTTGTTTAAAATTAAATAATTTATTTAAGTATGGACAATATCAAATTTATCATAAACAATAATATAAAAGTATTAATTCAATTTTGTTTATACTCCAAAATATTCCATAACAAACAATAGTGTATATGAAGATATTCCAAATATTTTTGGCTAATCTTCCTTGTATTTTCATTCAATCGAAATCAAATCTTTTTGCCTAATCTTCCTTGAATTCTTGTATATTTGCAATTGTAATCCTCCAATGTCATTTCTTCATTAGTCCATTTTTTATTAAAATGAATTCACGTACCCTACATTTTAAAATCAAACACATAATGTTGAATTCAAAACAATATTATAAAACAAAAGTCTAAAAATAATTATTTTCTTTTACATTAATAATATTACAAAACTCTAATTCAAAACACAAATCACACACGGTTTGTGAGCAAAACACTTACATTCGTTTGCACTTGGTAGGTGAAAAAGTTATCAAATCATGGTTCAAATAATGATTCTGACATCAACACAATAGAAATCTCTATTAATATGAATGTATTGTTTTCTCATCAATAACAACATGACAACAATCAGATGACACAACATAGTTAGGTGTACTTAATGCAGATTATGCTGTAAAAATTAGTAGACTAAAATATCTCATTGTACTTAAGAATAATGCAAAGTGTGAAAACAGAGATAATAAAAAATAACAAAATTAAAAAATTTGAACCAAGTTTTTGACTTTTGTTAAGAAAATAATCATTCTATTGTCAATCAGATACAGAGTTGTGGTTTGTAATATTAGGTGGCTTAAAATTTTCAGAATAAAAAAGCAAGAATTATTTCGTCTAAAAAATTATTATATTAAAGATAAAGCTAAAAATATAAAAAACATGGAGCAAACATATGTGAAATATCTCTCCCAAAAACACATAATCACACCATGTTTCCATCAGTCTATGACCATAGATTGATTCTAGCTACCATGGAGGCCACAACACAACAACAAGAAGAAAATATCAGAAAAATAAGAAATTGATAAAAGGGGAGATTTAGGGATTTAACGAAAAAAATTCGAAATTGAGAATTGGAAATTGAGAGATTACAAGCATGATAGTGAGAGAATTTTTTAGCCAAAATATGCAAATAAAAAATGAATAATCGTAATAGATATACAATGTTTACTTTTGAATAGTGACAAAGAGATTATTTCGATAGAAAATAGAATACTTACAAAGGAAAGCAAGTTGAAGTGATGACGTAACAAAAAGCAATTAGAATAATGAAGGTGGATGTGTGGAGGGGCTTGAGGAAGACAGAGTGAAAATTAGAGTTCTAGAATGAAATAGATGAGAGAAAGACATTTATTTCAATTTATAATTAAAATATTATTAAATCTATTTTATTTCAATTCATTATTAAAATATTAAAGTGTAAATATTTTAAAAACACAAATATACAATTGTGATGATTTAATTTTTCCTGAAATTTAGAATAATTTAATTTTCATTAATTTCAATTAAGTTGTTACAAAATTAAAAAAAATTATTGCAAATATCTCTATTATTATTTCACATAATTTCTATAAATATATTTATGTTGTTTGTTATCTTAAAAATAAATAAAACATTTTGTAAAAATATTAAATATCCAAAATAGAAAAAAAAAAACAATGTAGACCATCAGATATATAATATTTTTGACTCTATGTTATTTATTATATATAAAAAATGGTAAATTCATCACACGCTTAATTTCAAATATATTGTACCTATTTAAATTGATCACATTGCAATATTGAAGTGTAATCAATTATAAATTCATAATAATGAAGTTGTGATTATTTAGTTTTTGTGATAATTTGAATGATTAAGTTTTCATTTAATCTCATTAATTTTAATACATTCAAATCTATATTGACTATTTTATTATCATTTCATATATAGTTGCTGAAGTTATGAAAATTTGAGAGAATCAAAGTTGCATTCGAGTTCAGAAAATCTAGAGGGAAAAGGTCTCCCTTCTCTATTACTGCTCCTTGCGTATGGTGGGTTCTAATACTTATCAAGAAGATGGTGAGTGGGTCAAAGTAACTAAAGGGTACTCAAATGGTAGCAGAGTTAGATGGGATACCAAAACATGTGCAACATCGAAAGGGAACAAGGGAGTAAGGGAAACTACAACTATTTTCTCTATTGAGTTCCCGGAGTGCATGAGGGCTAAGGACATGTTCACTCAATTCGAAGCTTACGGTTTAATTGACGAGGTCATTAATCCTGCGAAAAGGGACAAGAGAGGAAGAAGGTGTGGCTTTGTCCGTTTCTTCGAGGTGGAAGATGATAGAAGACTGGTTCTGAAGCTGGATAACTTGTGGTTAGATAGTTGGAAGCTCTATGCTAACTTACCTAGATTTCAAAGGGTTGTCGATGAAGCATTCTCGGAGGACAAAGGTAGGGGAGTTGGTAGAAGGAATGGGGTGAAAGATAAGGGTGCTTTAGTGAAGGAACAACCACATGTTTGGCGTAATGGGGATAAATATAACTCTGGTTTTGTGTCGAGCTGTAAATCCTTCGCGGAAGCTACTAAGCACTCTGGTAAGGAAAATCAGAAGATAGGCAAGCATTTGGTTTTTGAGGTAGGCAGGGGGGATTTGAAGAGGTTTGAGAAGCCTTACGTGGGGAAGGTTTTGTCTCCTGGTACGACGTACATTATGCAAAGGTCCTTTAATTTCGCAGGGTACTTTGCTCTTAAGGTGACTCCTCTAGGAGCTAACCGTTATCTGTTAGAAGAGGAAGAAGAAGGTGAACTTGAAGTGTTGGTTGATGGAGCTAATGATTGATTGAGCCAGTGGTTCTAAGAGGTAAGGAAGTGCAGGGAGAATGATGTCGACTTGGAGAGATTGACCTGGCTTCGTTGCTACGAGATTCCTAGTCATGCTTGGAACATCTCTTTTTTCGAGCATTTAGCCTCTCTTGTTGTGAAGTATGTTTGTTGTAGGGAGAGTTATTCTATTTTTTCCATAATGGATGTTGCTTGCTTTATGGTGAGAACATCGTGTGGCATGTTGATCAATGAATATTTGAATGTTAATGTTAACGGAAAGGTCTTCAGGCTGAGGATGGTTGAGAAGTGTCAAGGTCCGTCTTCTAGGGTGGTTGACAAACCTTCGTCTATGGCCTAGGTTTCAGCATTTGATACTTCTGACGATAACACTCCTTGGGTTAATGAGGAGGGTGACGAGGAAGGGATGAAGAAAGATGATTTAGGAGTTTATCGAGGCATCAGTTGTGATAAGTCTAATTATGATGTAGTGTTAAAGGCTCCCTCTGTCTCTAAGGGTTATAGCTGTGAAGACGTGTCGAAGGTTATTGGTGTAGCGAGTCTTGGGATTGCCATTCCTAAGGCTCTAGAGGTGGCGGACGATGTTGTCGTGTTATCTTCTTCAGGTTCAGAATGTAGGAAGGTGAGGACAAAGCAGGTGGCTGGCCCCACCAAATTTGGTCAATTAGGATAAGGAGATTTAAGACGTGGGCCAGACCCTTGGGGTGGTTTTTGATGATCTCTTGAAGGCCCATTCTTCTGTGGCAAAAAATGCTTTAGTGGGCCGAGTAAGTAGGAAAAAGAAATCTACGGGTAACAGCAATCAGATTGTTTGTTGTCCTTGTCTTCCTCCCCCAATTGCTCATGTTCCAGAGCCATTGGTTGTTTATGCCCCTTTGAGTCATGATGCGAACCACAGGGTCTCCCATCTCTCTCAGAGAAGAGTGAAAATGGATCTTTGAGTTCCTCTCTCTCGAAGAAAAAATTGGTATCTAGGGTGTCTAGATCTCTTGATTCTGTTTCGAGATGTCATTCGGTTACTGATTCGGAAGTCTTCCAAGGGAATAAGAGGTTCTGAGTGGAATTGGATCCCAAGGTTTCTCTAAAGATTAATGAGATTATCACCAACTTAGGTGTAACAGGGGTTCATGATGATGAGTCTTTGGTGGAAGAAATTAGAAGGTTGGAATGTAGAAACAAGGAAGAGAATGCCAAAAGGGAGTTTAAATCTAACGGTGCTCAATGAATATTTTATCCATCAATATCATAGGGGGAGGCTGTGTAGCCAAAAAGAGGAGAATTGCACAATTAATTCAACTTGGTAAGGTGGACATGTGCTTCATTCAGGAATCCAAGTTATCAATGGTAGATCTGGGGTTAACTTCTTCCTTCTGGGGTGGTTCTAATGTGGAGTGATCGTTTTCTGGTGCTGTTGGGGCTTCGTGGGGGGATCTTAACTTTGTGGAGAATGGACTTAATCTATTCTTGAGCTTCAGGGGGTTAGTTTCGTAGGTGTTATAGTGGAATGGGAGGGTTAAGAGTTGCATTTCGTTAATGTGTACTCTCCTTGCTCGCTCTAGTTGAAGAGGTTGTGTTGGGCAGAGTTGGTGGCTTTTAAAGCTAAGTTTAAGGGTGGGCTATGGATAATCAGACGGGATTTCAACACTTTATTTAGAGAGGATGAAAGGAAAGGTTCCTCTGCAGAAGGTCGAAGAGGTGAAATTTCGAAGTTTAGGAAGTTCATCAATGATGTAGAGTGTATAGATGTTCCATGTGTTGAAGTGGTTTTCACATGGTTTAGCGGTAGTGGTTCATCTATGAGAAGGTTAGATCGTTTTCTTTTATCTGACAGATTGGTGGGAGAATGGAAGATTGTGTGCCAGTTTATCGGCAAAAGGGACATTTCAGACCATTGTCCTATATGGCTGAAATCTAGTTGTGTCGACTAGGGTCTGAAACCGTTTAAGTTCAACAATTGTTGGCTTAGTCACCATTCTTTTCAGGAATTTTTGTCTATAGAATGGAAGTATTATGTTGTTCAAGGTAGAGGTGATTTCGTCTTTAAAGAGAAGCTTCTCCTTTTGAAGGTAGCATTACGGAAGTGGAACAGAGAGATTTTCGGTTGAATCGATTTGAAGGTTGAGGATGCTGTAGAGGAACTTAGTGCTCTTGATGGTTTAATTAGTAGGGATAATGCTACTGAGGATGCTGCTATGGATAAGGATAGGGCTAGGTTCTCTAGTGATATTTGGAATTATCTGAATCTTAAGGAATGCCTTCTTAGACAGAAATCGAGATCGTTATGGCTTAAAGAGGGGGATAGAAATTCTAGCTTTTTTCATAGATATTTACGAGAAAGGTATAGAAGGAATGACATATCATTTCTTAACACGACGGAAGGTAGAAAGAAGGAAGTGAGGGATATCAAATTCGAAGTTCGTAATCATTTCTTGAATAACTTCAAAGCGACAAACTTACATAGACCTACGCTTGATGGAGTGGAGCTGCCCTCCCTTTCTTCTCAGGACATTGAGTTTTTGGACAAGGCCATATCTATTGAGGAAATTAAAGGAGCCGTATGGGGTTGTAATGGGAGTAAGAGCCAAGGCCTTGATGGGTTCAGTTTCAGCTTCCTTCAGGAGAGTTGGGATATGATTAAGGACGATGTCATTAAGTTTGTTACAAATTTCTTCGACAAACCTGTTATGACTAAGGCAGGAACGACTAGTTTTTTCACTCTGGTTCCCAAGATCAACAATCCTCAACTTTTGTCCAACTACAGGCCCATTTGTTTGGTGAGCTGCTTCTAGAAATTTTTTTCAAAAATCTTTGCTTCAAGGATAAAGAAGGTTATAAGCTCTATTATTTCTATCGAACAATTAGCTTTTGTGTCTGGCTGAAGCATAGGTGACGGAGTTTTGACGGCTAACGAATTATTGGATTATCCTAAAAGAAAGAAGAATGAAAGTATGATCCTGAAGATAGACTTTGAGAGAGCTTACGATTGCGTAAGTTGGGACTACCTGAGATAACTTTTATCTAGGATGAACTTTGGTGCAAATTGCTTGAGATGGTTGGAGGCTCTGGTCTTTAAGGGTTCGGCTTCGGTGCTGGTGAAATTGTAGAAACACGTTAGATTTCGTTATTGATAGAGGTTTGCGTCAAGGAGATCCCTTATCTCCCTTTCTCTTCTTATTGGTGATGGAGGGATTAACAAGAATCATGAAAAAAATGGTAGAATCAGGAGCTTTCAAAGGTTTCAAAGTGAACGACCAGGCTAGTTATAGTATCGTTTAATTTCCTAACGATACAATGATGATTGGGGATTGTAGATGAGACAACCTTTAGCGTGTTAAAGCCATTCTCAGAGGGTTCGAACTAGTTTCAGGACTCAAGTTCAATCTTCTCAAGAGCTGTTTGAGTAGAGTTAATCTCCCTAATGACTATGCAGATGCTGCAGCAGATTTCCTGCTATGCAAAGTTGGCGTTTTACATTTCTCTTTTCTTGGTATTATTGTGGGGGGAAGTCTAAGGAAAGGGAAGTCTTGGTCTCATGTCATCAAGAACTTGAAGATTCGTTTGTCGGTTTGGAAAGTTAGAAATTTTTCGGTAGGAGGTAGGGTTATTTTGATTCATTCGGTTCTGAAAGCAATGCTTGTTTATTCTCTGTCCTTTTATAAGGCTCCTATTAGTATTCTGAAAGAAATCGTTCGTCTGCAAAGTATCTTCTTATGTGGAGGAGCAGATAGTAGGAAGAGGATCCACTTGGTAAGTTGGAGAAAGGTTTGTCAACCTAAGGACAAGGGAGGTTTAGGGATTAGAGACCTAACTTCCTTCAATAAAGCTATGTTGATCAAATGGAAGTGGCGTTTACTAACGGAGAAGGGTGCGCTTTGGAAAGGTATCATTGATCATAGATACTCGACGACAAGCATTGGTTTGGAACTGAATAGCAACGATGGAGAAATTGGGAGACGGTTTGGTTCTTTGTGGTGGAGAGATTTATCATCTGTCAGCTTTGATAAGTCTATTAGTGCAGACTTATTTGTCGACAACTTATCCTGCGAAGTGGGTAATGGTTTTGATACCTTTTTCTGGAGCAGTAGATGGTTGGCTGACCAACCTCTGAAGGTCGTTTTTCTCAATTTGTCACTCATTCTTGTTGCCCAAAGTGGAGTGTGATTGAAGCTTTGGTGGCTTTTGGTACAATAAAGATCAACTTAAGCGTAGAGGTATTTTCATTGAGGATCTGAATTCTTTTTGCCCGTTCTGTAGCAGCTTTGAGGAGACTTCGTTCCATCTCACTACAAAAAAACATGTAATTTATGGCGGTTTTAGAACGGCGGTTATGTAAACTGCCACAATTATCCGTGTATTATGACGGTTATTAAAGACGCCACAATTACCAACGTTTTAACCGCCATTATTAACACTATTTTATTTCGCCACTTTTCACAAATTGCTTTTACTAGGCTCACTACTATTTCAATTTTCCTATTTTTTATTTTTTTATTTTATATCTATATTTTTATTTTATTAAATCTATTTTTTTCCAGTAAACTAATTAAGTAATATATTTTAGAAAAAATTTCAACCCTTCAGATTCAATTTTTGGCCTTTCTCTCAAACCCTACAGCAGTGTTTCCTACAAAATTGTCGGCATTTCTTCTCAAATCCAGCGATGACTCTGTTCCATGTCAAACTGGTGATGAGTCTTCCGCTCAAATTTGGTGACAATTCCTCTATTTTCTCTCAAACCCGATTGCGCTTCTTCTAAAATACGATAACAATTCCTCTCAAATATGGTAGTGATTCCTCTATTTTCTCTCAAAGTTGTTGACACAAAAACCCAATTAGAAGATGCAAAACCTATCTTTTCTCGCTCATATATAACCCCATTTCAATCTGGGATTCAAAAACCCTAAACCTTTGTACAAACACACAAATGATTTAGATTATGCATGGCATCCAGAGATAGAGAACAAGATGAAAACATTCTCTTATCTGAAACGATGGACATTTGGGAAGGGGTTACCATCAAGGTTGAAGGTCTGACAAACAACTTCTTGATTTCACATTCCTTTAAACTTTTCCTCCATATATGAGTACTTTAGTATTGTTCTTGATTTCAGATGTCAGTCATGTCTTGATTTGATATAAAGTTGAATCTAATTGATATGAATCTTAAATTTATATCTATTTTGGACATGAATCTTATATTAGACCTTTATTTATAAATATCGATTTTCCAATATAAGCCAAATTAATTTAACTTTTTTGAAATGATTGTAGACAGAACACTTCTTCTTGATGGGGTACGTTGAACTACTTTGGAAAACCAATCCACATCTAACTTATTATCGTTGTTGCTTCTAAGGTTGTTCTCTTGGGAGTTGCAACGTACTACATATAAGTTTATAACATATAAAGTATATCTTATCAAGGATAAAAGTTCATACTTTTGAAATTTTATTTTTTCATAGTAAATTATGGACTTGTTACATTATTTTCTTCTTGTATGGCGGGTGTTGATTGTAGTAGTACTTTTAAGGTTTTCTCCAAATTTTGGTTGAAATGTTGAATTCCACATTGTTGGCTTTGCTTGCAGATGTGGCATGAAGATTCATCAAAAAGCATTAAAATTGAAAATCAATATTTGACAACAAATTTTGGAAATCTTTTTAAATATGGATCACTTATTATCACCATATGATGTACATCCTCAAGGTATTTGTCTATTTCCCTTCATTCACCCTATGATGTTTACATTAAAGCTAATGCACAATATCCAATTCATCCACACAAAGGTTTTAAGTGGGTAATCTTGTATTCTTAAAATCCTCATATAAATGTTAATTTGTAAATCTTTGATACATGATTATGTTGAGATATAGTGGGACTAAGAATGGATAATTACTGTAGTCACACTCTTGGAATTTATGTAGGCAATATGGGGTGCAATTTTCATGGAAATCAAAGATGACGTATATTGCCTTCCAAATCCATTTAAGGATAAGAAAACTTAGAATCTAACTTCACGTGAGTAACTAAAGAAACACGCTTACATTATCTTTTGGTGACGACAGGTGGATCTACATGGATGTATGAGGTACATGCTATAATGAAGGGTGTTGTATGGGTTTCAAGATTGCTTAGCTAAGTTTCCATATTCGTAGTTAATGAAGTATGTAGGTGTTTTGCTTGGGTACTACAAATAATAATCTTTATTTTATATATATATATTATAATTTATTAATGTTTTACAAACATAAACAGGATTTTCGCATGTTATGAATGTGATATTTGCTTGGTCTATCTGATACATATTGCTTCTAACCATTTTGCTGCTACGTGCAGTTTCTGTTTCATAAATTTGTTTTAAATCTTGGAATAGAGATTGGCATTTGAGCTTACTCTTCTCAGTTTCTGTTTCATTAGAATATATGAGGTATTACTTTGAAAGGTTCAATGTTGCAATTAGTTGAGCTTATACTAAAAAAATAGGTGATAAAATACCTATTCTTAGGAAAGATACCTGGTATATCAATAAAGTAGTCATATTAATTTATAGACATAAAATTGAAGGGTTATTTGATAGTTGTTAAGCTTTAAATAAAACATATTTATAAAAGGCCAAAAAAAAGTGACACAATAAATATGTCTGATATCCTGTACTGTGTATGTGAGACATCTGAATGCACTTACATGCTTTTTCACTTAGTCATTTCTCAGCACTTTCATGTAATATACATGATATATATTTTAATTCCAATGTTAATATTTCATAGTATAGGAAAAACTGAGTGTTTTATAGAGTACACAGAGCTTAAAATTTAGAATACGTAATGCACTTTCAAGTTCCTGACCATACTTGCATATTTAAAAAGAACAACAATCCTAAATTCCAATAAGAAATTGATATAGGAATTTAAGAATTGTAATTTTATTCCTCTATTTTCTCTCAAAGTTGTTGATGCTTTATATGTTTCCTCCTCAAAATAATCCTTATTATGGATAAGTTCATATATATATTACAATTTATTAATATTTTATAAACATAAAAAGGATTTTTTTTTTCATGTTAGAAATGTGTTATTTTCTTGGTCTATCTAATACATATTTCTTCTCACCAATTGATAACCATCTGCTGCTACATGCAGTTTCTAGTTTCTGTTTATAAGCATGTTATAAATCTAGGAATAGAGATTGGTATTTGATTTTAATTTTTGGTGGGAATTAAATATATTTAGCTTTTATTAGTAAGAGATGCCAGTCAATCAATCAATTATTTTCCTGAAACTTATGAAAAATGGTTGCAAATTATATATAGTTGTTGAGATTGGGATACAAATAATGAGTCATGTTACTCAATACATTAAATATTCTTATGTTTGTTGTCAATGAAAAATAATTTTGTTCTAGCACATTTGTTGGACTATAAATGATGCATTAATATATATATATTTTTTAAAAAATTAGAATATTATGGCGGTTTAAACTGCCACAAGTTGTTTTTAAATTTTTTGAAAATTAATGAAAATTATGGCGGTTTGACCTGCCATTATTTACACATTAAAACCGCCACTTTAATTCTTAGTAAATTGCGGCGGCTTGTACGGCGTTTGATATAAAACCGCCGTTTTTTCTTTGCGGCAGCCGAAATTACGGCGTTGCAAGAAAACGCCATTTTGGTGAATTATGGCGGTTGAAACCGCCACAAAAACACTTTTTAAACCGCCATAAGTAACTAGTTTTTTGTAGTGTCTGTTTTTCAACTGTGTTTTTTCTGTTGATGTTTAAAAGAAAATTGGTGTTTGGTTGAGCATCTGTTTTCCCTATGGCGATAGTTGTGAGGAAGCTCTATCTTTTGTCGTCTCTGCATGCAGAAGGAATTTAGGAAGTGAGGTAGGCATGGCGTTATAGGCCGCTACTGTCTAGATGATTTGGAAGTGTCGTAATGATGTTATTTTTCAACGATTCTGATTTTTTTGCATATAGTGTGGTGTACTCAATTTAGAATTTATCTTGGTTTTGGTTGGGATCTACCCATAGACCTTGTTTTAAAAGTAGTAAAGTTGATTGGTTGTATAACCCTGTATTGATCTTGAAGAATTTGTAACTGTCATGTAAGGGTTCGAGTACCCCTGGTACTCGCTTAGTTTTAATCCATTACCTTATTCTCTATATATATATATTTATTTATTTATTCTCTAATAGATACTCAAATGCATTTTTTAGCCAGCAATATTGCATGATCATAGGCAACAGTTATTTAGTATGACCTATTTTATAAAAACCGTAGTCTTATAGTTAAGCTTAAAAACCGTAGTCTATATATATATTAGGCAACAATTATGTTACATCAACATTCAAAACCGCAGTGTAAAGGAAAGAGGCAACGGATTTTTCATCATATTCTAAAAATATGACAACGAGTAAAAAGCGTGGGCTATTCCTCATTTGACTATGGTTTTTAAGCCGTGGCCTATTCTTCCGTTGCCAAAAGTAAAGAATTGTATAGCGTCTTCAAGAGCATAAGTTAATTTGAGAGGATAGCTTAATCAACCATATTATGCATCGATCTTTGACTGTTTAACCTATCTATAACAAATGCTTAACTTCAAGTGTTTTCATCATTAAAACTAACTAGTTACTCAGTTGATTTGAAGTTTTGTCATCCATAAGCTTAACTATCTTGAATTATTTTGACTATAACTACAAGCACGTTGATCTATAAGTGAAATAGTCAACCATGGTGGTTGGTTGTCTATTCCTTACGCCGAAACGAGCACTGAAAGACTCGCACATGTCAAACCAAGAATTTATGCTTCTGTCTTGAAGGAATTTGTACCAGACTATGGCATATTCGATTAAAGTTATTGCAAAGAGTTTTCACTTTACGTCCACGTCGACATGAAAGTAGTCTAATTGGTCGCTCACATGCTCAATGTGTTTGTCTAGATCTCTAGAATCGTTATAACTCTGGAGCTTTGGAGGTTCCAATCGTAACTTAGGGATTATGTTATTTTTTCAATTACGTACATTAATTATTAATCTGTACACTACTTTCAACACATTAATAAGATGAATTTAATAAAATTGTAATATTTTATGCAATATTATTGCATTCTTTAATATGTTTAATTTGTGTAAAAAGCCTTAAACAATAATATTATTTTTCACAGACATATCAATCAAAAACTTATTTCCATTACATATTACCCTCATTTTATCTGCTTTCAGCTTTTGAATTTATATGTTTTTCTTAGAAGTTTAGTTCTCCACAATTCAAAGTCTGATTTATCTTCTTTTTTTTTTGAGCAGCTAGTCAAATCATCTAATAAATAATCTCCACATCCACACCACATAAGTCATGCTTGCATATTTAATTTCATACATGACAATACTCGTTTTCATGTTTAGTTTTGGTGCCCAATTAACAAGTTTGATTCCTTCAACATTCAAGGTTCAAAACCATACGAATCAATACTTTGTGTATCAACAGGGCCGACCCAATTAATTTAGAGGCCCTGTTCTAATTTAAAAAATGGACCTAAATTTAAAAAAAAAAATATTTTAATAAGTAAAAATAAGGCGAAAAAAAATGACTACTTTTATGTTTTTAATTTATTTTTTTAACGGCACTGCAATGAAATTTGTGAGAGTTTTTAACGGCATTGCAATGGGACTTGTGAGAGAAACATGGAAAAGATAAATAGGCTACAATGTTTCAAGTTCCATTTTTTTAATATTTTATATTAAATAATACTAATAGTATTAACATTTGGGGCCCCCAGGATTGTGAGGCCCAGTGCTTCGCCTGCACCTGGAAAAGGCCGGGCCTGTGTATCAAGCTAAACTAATTTAAAAAAAAAAAAAACAAGTACTTTACGCAAGGAAAGTTAACTACTATATATACATGTGTGTGTTCCAAAACATATAATTCCTGTCTACAAATCTCAGTGCTCATTATCAAATAAACTTGTACGTTGAAATTAAAGATATCAATACAGATCTCATGGGAAAGGCATTATCTTATAACACTAGGAGGATCCTTTTTACAGTTGTAATGATCATTTTCTTTGTTCTAGTTGTTTCTTCTCAACTTGGAGTCAATTGTAGGCTTTTGCAAGATGAACTATTGATAGCGGGGAAATTTAATGAGCTTTATTTGGAGTTCCTTCCACGTGAACCACCAAAGCTATCAACCCCCGATCCAATTCATCCAATAATTCATCATCGATAAGTATATAAATAGTTATATTTGTGTTGGTTTAACCATTAATATCGAATGTAAAACCTTACATACTTGTATATTTAATAACTGTTATGTTTCAGAAATACTATTGCACTTACATTTTGTTTTTGTGAGAGATGTTTTGAATATTTAATGAAATCTTAACCAAGTATTTTTTTTTACATGAAGACAAATAATTAGAAGAGTTACATATCTCATTATCACATTATTGGATAAATATTTATCCAAATACTTGATCAACAACACCGAATAATTGATGTTAATAAAAAATTAAATTGATTGCTGCTATCAACTGAGTTTTTCAAGCCAAACCGTATGCGCTAAAATGAGACCCAACTTTTATTGACTTTAATATCAGAAATTTCGATTTCCGATTTTTCGGTTTGATGGGTTTATCAATTAGTTTTAAACGGTTTAGTCATGCAATAATTAATAGCCCAATTAAAGAAAAATTATAATTTTTTAATTTAGGGTTAATATTCATTTACCCCCTGCAATATATGCGACTTTTGATTTACCTCCTTTAAAAAAATAATTTTGGATTACCCCCCTGAAATTTTAAAATTCGAATACTTTTGCCCCCTAGGTAGAAAAATTATCCCCTGTACATTTTTTTTTTTATTTACCCCTTAGTTTTTACACGCTTAGGGGGTACCCCTAGATTTCAGGGGGGTAATCTAAAATTATTTTTTTAAAGGGGGATAAATCAAAACTCGTCAATATTGTAGGGGGTAAATGACTATTAACCCTCTAATCTATTTCTATTTTCATCACAAGGTAATATTATTATTCTTTCATCACAATGCCAATACTATCATTCATTCAGCACATGGCCTATATAATCATTCATCACATTTCAAATTACAAATAATAAAGGTTAAATTAATTATTTAATTAATCAAATATGTGTTAGACCATTCAGTTAAGCCCAATGAGAGGTCTCTGCCATCAGCCGTTTAGCTATTTAAATGTTTTTCAATTAGACAATTAAGAAACTTTAAAAACTCTAAACGGCAATGAGAGTAGTAACCTCTCATACTCACTTGCTTAAACCAGAAGTTTTTTCAAATCCTACAAAGTCCACCGTTCTTATATTGTCGATTATTCTTTAATATACCAATATGCTATAATTTGTATCTATTTAATTTAATAAAATCTATTCATTGGTATCAGAGCATGGTTAGATTCATATTATAGTTATAAATTATAAAATATATAAACCCTATTATTGAACAGTAAACAATTGGCTATATTCAGTGATACTTTACCATTTTAGTTGTATCTCAAAAGGGTATTCTTTGTCGTGTCAAGGTGGGACATAGTCTTACTTGTGAATAAATTGTCTTTGGCAATTTTTGTTGAAATATTAGATTAGATTTGATTAGATTTAATATTTAAATATAATGCAAGTTGTATTAGCCCAAACCCAATTAGGGTTGTATATAAATAGTCCTAGTTTGTATCATTATTTGTACAACTCAATAATACAAATCCTTATTTCCTTATTCTCTGTCTATTCTCTCCTCACTAAAAGTGCCTCACGCACTAACAAATTGGTATCTAGAGCTTCCGGTTATTATTCTTGATCGAGTTTTCAAGAACTTCACGTTAGAGATCGTGTTTCTAGGGCAAGTGAATCAACCGCTGCGAAGATGATTGGTGATAAGAGCATTCTAAATTCCCTTCCCATGCTTGATGGCAAGAATTGGATCCGATGGAAAAAATAGATGCAATCTTTATTTGGCTTCCATGATACCCTAGAAGTGGTTAACGGCGGCGTTCCTGTGTTGGCTGAAAATGTAACCGAAGAAATGAAAAAAGCCTACAACAAAGTCAAGAAGAAAGATTGCAAGACTGCTTATTGCATTTAGACGGCGGTCGATGCTGCTAACTTCGACAGAATCTCTAGTGCTGAAACGGCGAAGGAGGCATGGGATATTCTGGTGAAGTATTATGAAGGAGGTGAAAAAGTCAAAGGCTGTCAAGTTGCAAACCTTGCGTCGACAATATGAGTTGTTGTCGATGGGAGAAGACGAAAAAGTTGCATAATATGTGTCGAAGGTTCAAAAACTCGTCCATCTCATGAAGGGTTGTGGCGAAACCATAACTGATAAGATGATAGTTGAGAAGGTAATGAGAACGTTGACCTCTCACTTTGATCACGTTATCGTAGCTATTCAAGAATCCAATAATCTTGAAACCCTAAAAGTGGAAGATTTGGTTGGTTTGTTGGAGGCGCATGAGATGTGGATTGTCGAAAGAAAGGGAGTTCAGGATTCGATACAAGCACTACAGGCTCAGTCATGGAAAAGGAATGGTGGTTCCAATAAATTCAAAGACAAAGTCGACAAGGCTCAAGGAAAGAAGTCTTGGTCGAACCCTCACAAGAATCAGGTCTAAGATAGAGCTTCTGAATCCTCAAAAAGAGGAGGAAGAAACTATCGAAAAGACAAAGAAGATAAGAAAGATATGCAGAGTTAGAACTGTGAAAAATGGGGTCATTTGGGCAAACATTTATGGTACAGGAAATACGATAGATTGAAAAAAGGCAAGGACGAAGGAGCGAACCTTGCACGCCAAGATTCAGATGATTCTTAAGGTGGTATGGTGGTTATGGCTGCAGTGGCAGATAACCATGTCGAATCCAAGATCTGGTTCCTTGAATCAGACTACTCAAATCACATGACTGGTCGAAAGGAGTGGTTGGCAGATTTTGACGAGTCGAAGAAGAGCAAGGTAAAACTTGCTGATAACAGTCGTTGCAAGCAGAAGGTACTGGCAACACAGTTTTCCAACAGAGTAATGGAGCGAAAGCTATGATGAGAGATGTGTTCTATGTACCTGGAATGAAGTGCAACCTATTAAGTGTTAGACAACTGGTCAAAAAAGGCTTCTCAGTTGTCATGAAAGATGGAGTTTTGAAATTGTTCGACACCCAGAACAATTTGGTCTTGAAATCTTCGTTGTCGAAAAACAGGACGTTTAAGACCATGATCAGTTTGACTGAAGTACAATGTTTAAAAACTGTAGTCGACCACAAGGATAGTTGGTTGTGGCATTTGAGGTTTGGACATTTGAACTTTCGATCACTCAGTCAGCTGATTACTCAAGATATGGTATCTGGTATTGCAAGCCTTGAGATGTTTGACAAACTCTGTGAAGGTTGTTTAGTCGGAAAGCAATCCAGAAATTCTTTCGTTTCGACTATGCCAATGAGATCATCCTGCATACTCGAAGTTATACATTCAGATGTATGTGGTCCGTTCGAAGAACATACCATTGGTGGAAACAGATATCTTGTTTCGTTTGTCGATGAGTTTAGTTGAAAGTTGTGGATCTATATGATATAAAGAAAGGATGAAGTATTTGAAATCTTTAAGAGATTCAAGATGCTTTACGAAAACCAGAGTGAGAAGAGGATCAAAGTTCTATGAACCGATGGAGGAGGCGAATACACTTCAAAGATGTTTGAAAAATTCGGTGCAGAACATGGTATTTATCATGAGGTAACTGCTCATTATACTTCTCAACATAATGGAATTGTTGAAAGAAGACACAGAACCATATTGGATATGGCAAGATGTATGCTCAAGCAGAAGAATTTTCCAAAATCTTTATGGGGTGAAGCTGTTTCGATTGCAGTTTAATCCTGAACATGAGCCCTACCAAGTAATTGAAGAACAAGGTTCCTGAAGAAGTGTGGAGTGGCAAACGACCATCAGTGAGTCATCTCAAGGTGTTTGGCTCTATGTGTTACAAGCATGTTCCTGATGCAAGAAGAAGGAAGCTTGATGACAAGAGTGAACCTATGATTCTGGTAGGATATCATAAGACTGGTGCATACAGGTTATTCAATCCAGTTAATGAGAAGATTGTGTTGAGTTGAGATATTGTGATTGATGAAAATTCTGTCTGGGATTGGAATTCTAGTAATTTAATTAACAAGCCATTGATGAGCTCTGATTTCGACGAAGAAACTGATGAAGTCGAAGTTGAAGAAATTGCTGAGAATCCAGTCAAAGTCGAAGTAGAAGCAATTACTGACATTCCCGACACAGAGGTTGTGGCTGAAACAAGCCAAAGACCTCGGCGAAATAGAGTTCCTCCAACAAGACTTCATGATTATGAAGTGACTGGTGATGATGAAGTCACACCAGATGAAGAATTAGTTCATTTTTTCTTTACTTGCAGGTTCTGAACCAATCAACCATAACGAAGCTTTAAAAATTCAACAGTGGAAGTTAGCTATGGTCGAAGAGTTACAGGAAATAGAAAGAAATAACACATGGGAGTTAGTCGAATTGCCAGCACATACAAAAGCTATCGAATTAAAGTGGTTGTTCAAGTTGAAACACAATGTTGATGGGTCGATAGCAAGACATAAAGCAAAATTAGTAGCTTGAGGGTTTTTTCAAAGAGAAGGACTTGACTACTCTGAAGTATTTGCTCCAGTAGCAAGACTGCAGACTGTTCGATTAGTGGTATGATTGGCATGTAACCAAGGTTGGTCGACATTTCACTTAGATGTGAATTCAACATTTATGAATGGTTCGTTAGACGAAGAGGTATATGTCACACAACCTTTTGGGTTTGTGATTCAGAAGGAAGTAAGTAAAGTATATAAGTTGTACAAAGCGCTCTATGGCCTCAAGCAGGCACTTAGGGCATGCAACAAGAAGATCGACTCATACTTAGTCGAATTGGGATTTATCAAATGTAAGACTGAGTATGGTGTCTATGTTCAGGTTGTAGCACAAGATATAATAATCATCTGCTTATATGTCGATGACTTGCTGGTAACTGGAAATAGTTTGGAGAACTTGTCGAAGTTCAAAGAGCTGATGATGGAGGAATTTGAAATGTCGGATCTAGGAAAATTGTCTTATTTCCTAGGCATGGAATCTCAAATGCTGAAGAAAGGCATTGTGCTACATCAATGTAAGTATGTCAAGGAGATACTCGAGAGATTCAGAATGGATGGTTCGAATCCTGCATCCTCACCTGTCGAACCAAACATGAAGTTGGAGAAGCATGGATATGAAGACAAAGTTGATGTAACTTTGTTCAAACAAATAGCTGGATCTCTGAGATCTGTGTGCAACATTCGACCTGATATAGGTTTCGCAGTCGGATTAGTGAGCAGATTCATGGGTGAACCAAGAGTGTCACACATGAAAGCTGCAAGAAGAATTCTGAGATACTTAAAAGGAACAACAGATTTTGGAATTCTATTTCGACGAGATTCTGAAGGCAAAGGAGAAATAGTTAATTGCTTTTCAGATGCTGATTGGTGTGGAGATAAGGAAGATCGAAGAAGTACAACTAGATATTTCTTTCAAGTATTTTGTGCCTCAATCTCATGGTGTTCGAAGAAGAAACTTGTGGTGGCATTGTCATCGTGTGAAGCAAAATATATAGCAGGATCCTATGCTGCATGTCAAGCAATTTGGATCAAATCAGTATTTGAAGAAATGGAGGTCGAAGTGAAGAAACCTCTTGTGTTGCAAATCGACAACAAAGTCATCCATAAATCTGGCGAAGAATCCAGTTCTGCATGGAAGGAGTAAGCATATCGAAGCCAGATTTCACTTCTTGAGGGAAAAGGTAAATCGATGTGAACTTGAAGTTAGGCATTGCTCAAGTGAAGCACAGTTGGCCGACATTTTCACCAAAGGATTGAAGATCATCGACAAATTCCTGAATTTGAGAAAGAAATTTGGAATAGTTCAAGTCGACTATGACTAGCATAGGCTCAACAACTTGGATTATGGGGGTATGTTTAAATATTAGATTAGATTTGATTAGATTTAATATTTAAATATAATCCAAGTTGTGTTAGCCCAAACCCAATTAGGGTTGTATATAAATAGTCCTAGTTTGTATCATTATTTGTACAACTCAATAATACAAATCCTTATTTCCTTATTCTCTCTCTATTCTCTCCTCACTAAAAGTGTCTCACGCACTAACAATATTAAGGTTTTAGGTGGACAGGTGGTGTGTCTCTCACAAAGGTGCCTAGTCCTACACTATGTATCAATGCTCCCTAGTAAACTCCCCTAACAAATGGTATCATGAGCCTTTGGTTCGAGAAAGAGACCGACTTACTTGTATCGAAATGCCAAGGAAGTGGTGTTCCGTTGAAATCGACACCCAGGAAAGAGGTGTATTGAAATTACCTTGAAAGGCCCTTGAAAAAGGTGTTAACGGCGGTACAAGTATAAAAAAGGGGGAGCATTATGGACTCACACTTGAGGGGGAGTATTGGAATAATATAAGCAAGTGTGAGTAAGTGGGGAAATAGTCACACATTGGATTTGAATGTGGTGACTTGAGCATTTATAAGTGGGAGAATCCACTCACCTATCACCTTAAGGTTTTAGGTGGACAAGTGGCGTGTCTCTCACAAAGGTGCCTAGTCCAACACTATGTATCCATGTTCTCTAGTAAACTCTCTCCAACAGTTTTGTGCTTTAGTGGAGTTTTGTGGGCCATAACATCTGCCCTAGGTCAAACTAATGCTAAAGATAGTGGTTATAAAAGAAACGTCGAAACATGAACATGGCTCTGAACTAAATAGATGTATATTTTATTTTGTGTTTGTTGCAAGTAATAGAATTTGGTGGTAAACAATTAAAAATAAAATAAAATAAGTCAAATGATTAATTTGTTTGAGAATTATAATCTGTTTTAAATGTTATAGTCTTATTATTTGAGTATTTATGTGAAATTATCATGTAATATTGATGTAGTTGTTTAGCATTATGATTATTAATTTATAACCATTATTAATATTAAAATATATATATATTCTCATCCTTTACATCTTCACTGATAAAGTTATAATTATTTTGAGCAATTTATAAATAAATGTAAATTATATTATCCTTGGATCATATCATGTTAATTTTATCATTATTTTTATAAGAGTTTGTTTTGTTATAATGGTTTATGTTGATATGTGGACCTTTTAGAGATATTATAAGTTCTAAAATCACCAATCCTCACTAACTCTATTTACAAGATGCGTGTCACATCCTCTTTGAGGTTAGTCGTATTTATTTTGAATCTCTTTTGATTTATGATATAATTGCATATAAGGAGAAATTATTTATAATATTATCTACTCCTGTTGAAAAAAAATATAAAATATGCATCTATATAAAATTATCAATTTTTTAGAATATTTTTAATTAAGAATTTCTTAATTAAAGTCATAAATTGAGTTCTAGTTATATACTCAAACAAATAAATAAAATCTAGTTAGATGAATATATTAGAAATCTTATTATTTTATGACCTTTATTATTGAAAATTAAGTAATCATTATTATTTTGTATAATTGTAATCCCATCTATTGTGGATACAATTATATAAAGTTTTCTATTTTTGATAAAATATAAGCATTCTTAATTCGTATAGTTGTAACTCACCTTTCGTGGGTATAATTATACAAATTTTATTTAATAAAATAATTAAATTTATTTTAAATATAATAAATATTATATTGATAATAATTATAACCTATCGCTATTTTCTTATTAGTATAATTTATTTTGTTCAATGTATTTAAGATTTATGATTATGTAAATTATTGTTCGTACCTTATCGGTATAAAAAATTTCTGTGACCTAATATTCGTACATTGTTTTATTTCTAATTTAAAATTGTTGAAAATATTATTTGTGAAATAAGAAATTATTTTAAAGACATGTAATACTTTATTAAATCCAATCATTTTTATTCAATTTTTTTAAACGGATTTCGATTCTCTTTATATTATGTAAGTGATGGGCATACTCTATCGGTGTGACGTTACTTGACATGATTATTGTGTGATAGAGGAAATAGTGGAATATTTGTTTAAA